>CM021110.1:11144930-11286063 GCA_007115665.2 Sequoiadendron giganteum | reverse complement strand
GAGAGAGAGAGAGGATGTGGGGAGAGATAGAGGGAGTGAGTGAGAGAGACAAAGAGAGGCCTGAAAGAGGGAGAGGGGGTAGAAGGGAGAGACTTGAGAGACAAAGAGGGAGGGAGAGTGGGTGGGAGGGAGAGAGAGAGATAGAGGGCATGAGAGAGAGAGGGACTTGAGAGAGAGAGGGAGAGGTGGTGGGAGGGAGATAATTGAGAGAGATGGAGAGGTAGAGGGAGATATATAGAGGGAGTGAGATAGGGAATGAGTGGAAGAGAGATAGAAGGAGTGAATGTGAGAGGGAGAGGGGGTAGGAGTGGGAGAGGGGGTGGGAGGGAGAGACCTGAGAGAGAGGGAGAGAGACAAAGTGGGAGAGAGTGAGAGAGAGGGAGTGTGTGTGTGAGAGAGAGAGAGAGATGGGGGATGGAAATACCCGAGAGAGAGTGAGAGAGAGTGGGAGAGAGATAGAGTGAGTGAGAGAGAGGGAATGGGAGAGAGATAGAGGGAGTGAGTGAGTGACAGACCTAAGAGAGGGAGAGGGGGTAGGAGGGAGAGAATTGAGAGAGAGAGAAAGAGAGAAAGATAACAACCTAAGAGAGGGAGATGGAGTGAGAGAGACAAAAAGACCAAAGAGGTAGAGAGAGAGAGAGGGAGAGTGAGAAAGGGGGTTGGAGTGAGATAGATTTATTTAGGTACCTATGTGGGAGGGAAAAATACATGAGAGAGGGGATAGGACTGAGAGAGTAGTCTAGGTCATGTGGGAGGGAGTGAGACCTGAGAGATAGAGACTTCAGAGGGATAAAGAGTTATCCAGTTATGGTAACGAGTTAGAGAAGGTATGAAAGGTAAAACCTCAACTATCCATCTACGATCATAAACTGTGCACTCTAAGCATTATCAAAGTTGTTCACTAAAGAGGGGAAAGTCTAGTTCTGTGCAAAGCAAGCCATTTGGCACTCACCAAATGGCCTGCTTTGGACATGTTAATTGAAATGATTTTCCAAATTTCCTCATATTTTTGTCTGTGCTCCCCGTCTCATTTGCACGTATTTCAATGCAAGTTTATAAAAAAACTGTGATAGCGTTAACCTCTCTCTTAGCTATCTAAATATATAATTCTTTCTTCATTTTGATTTAGTTAAGGTTTTGATCCATGGCTTCTATTTAAATGCCTTTGTTTTTGGTCAAAAACCAACATGTGCTAGTTTTAGGATAGATTTTTACCTGTTCATCGAAACGTGAAAATAATTATATTTTTTGAAACTAGAGTCCATTCTACACATGATGAAAAAAAAGAGAATCAATTTTTGATTACTTTGCAAAAAATTTAGGGGGGACCACACTCAAATTTCAGCTTTCCAAGATGTGTCCACTTTGAAAATTCATAAAATATTATATATTGAATAAAAAAATTATCCAAAAGAATGAGGATAAACTACATGGTGTTAGTTAATTTCTCACTGTTGGTATTTTTCAAATTCTAAAAAAAATTCAATCAAAAATGGGGGAGCCCTCAGGCACTATGCTATTTTTTTGATAAAAACAAGACCTGTTTTGCCCCCACTGCACCCTTTTGAGACCCTTCTCTTCATTAATTTCAAAAAAAAATAGTAGCTTAGAAACTAGACTCAGAGCACTTCAACTTTTGTTCTTTCCGCATCTTGAAATTTTGAGCATAACTATCTTCATTTTCTCGTGCAAATCAGATTTTACTGATTTTAGAAAAAAAGTGGCATCTTAAGAGCCAAAATTGTGTCACAGATTGGTGCACTTACCCATAGGTTGCAGTTTTGCATCTTGCATCATTGAAAATCATTTAAAATATGCATTTGTACCTAGTTTAGACATCATTCAAATAAAAAAGTATAACTTTTACTTTAAATTTTTTGAAATTCAAGTGCAAACATCCTCATCATCTAGGACTCATACGCCCCTATGGGCGATTTAGTCTCAATCCAGGTGCTTTTGGCTAATTTCTGGGTATTATGTGGTGACTGTTATTCACTGTTCATACCTCTGAAAAACCTTGTTTGGAACTCATACGCCCCTCTGGGCGATTTTGTCCCATTTCATATTTTAAAGTACATTTTCTAGTATTAAATTCTCCATTTCTGTGTTCCAGTTTGCTATTGTTAGTTTCCCGTTTCAATTTGCAGAGTTTTTGTTACTTTCATTTCATTGCATCTAGGTTAATTTCATTTGCATTGGAATAAAAGAATAGCATTTACCTCGTGTTCATTATATATTGCATTGACTAGATTATCCCTTGTATGAGCTTTTCTACATGGTGTCCTATTGCACTACTATATTAAAACATGGTAAAAAAGGGAGGAGAGGAATGTTTCCAATCCACCTATTCTCCACTAGGGATGTTTCATTCAAAATATGAGATCCAAGAATCTTGAAACAACTATCAACCCAAGAGGTGAATTGAATCAAGACTAAGGGATCTTGCACTCTTTCCTTTATGCAAGGATGGGGTGGTGAGCTAGATCTCAATTTGAGGAGAAAGAAATAGGTTAATGAACAAATCCTAATCCTATATATCTAACACACAAATGCATAAATTGAACACAAAATAGAAGGAAACTGTAATTTTTTTGAATGAACAAGAAGGTAAGGAAGTTGTGCACCTGGTGAAATCTTACTTTTCTTTTATGCTAATAGGGTATCATTCGCCACCAAAGGTGAATGGGTCGTGCTAGGCATTTTCGAGGAGCTTTGAACAGGAAAAAAAAGCTTGAAATGTCTAGAATCTGATGCCTGCCAGCACTCAACAGGGACTCATTCACACTCAAAGGGAAACGAGTCTTGCCAAGGTTTTCCAAAAATCTCTAAATTTGGATTGCAACTTCTAGGTTTTCTCTTCTCCCTTGCACTTTGAATTTCCTATTTTCAAATACGGATTTTTCTAAAACCTAAAAAACAAATTTTGTATCTTGTTGGTGGATAAGGGTTTTCCTTAGTCAAACCCCTTGTTGGTAATTAAACCTTTGATGATGAATAAAAAGATAAAACATGTAATAGTGTGTGCAATCTCAATCTTAAGTGTGTCTAAGACTAAGATCTAAGAGAATATAAAGGCAATTTTACCCCATTGTGTTAGGATAAAACCCTTGAATGCAATGTGAAAAATGTAAATGACTCACTAAAAAAGATGTCTAATCCCTCCAATCAATCAAAATTTTGAAAATACCTCTTGTAGGCTACAAATAGGATGATTATAGAAGATGGAATCACTCTAGAAACAAGTCCTTAGGCTTGGTTGTATGACTTGTGCATCTTCCAACACCTAGAATCCTTCATGATTCTCCATAGGCATCTATCATCAACCTTCAACAATGCTTGATCTTGGATACAAAATGAGCTTGAAGACCTTGAAATGTTGCTCCAAACTTAACTTTTGCTTGAGTAATTTGTCTTTCTTGCTTGTAATCTTGCTCTAGTTTTCTCCTTTAAGATTTCTTAGGATTGCTAGTTGAGATTATGTCAAAATAACTGATAGGGTAAGGGTTGGATGGAACACTCATTGTTCCATGCTCTGGATCCTTGTTTGCAAGATCTCCTTGGTGTCTTTCTTCACCAACTGAACCTTTAGGACCTTCCTCGTATCTAGGTGCCCCTGGTTCTCCTGGCCAACCCCACTATCATGACAAATCAGCTTCCCAAGTCAAACTTGGTGCACTACCTCCTATTCTTCCCTTAGCCCTTAATCTTCCCTAAAGGCCAATTTCTCCCAACTCTCAATTTTTTCTTCACAGGGGTGTGGGGATGATTTCTACAGGTTCACACCATCATATCTTAGCCCTAGAAACTTCACCTTGCTCCCTTTGTCCATCACTTTCACCAAACCCTTATCTAGGTTTAGAAAGGCTACTAGACTTTGAGCCCCAATCAAGCCTCCAACTTCGAGAAAATAGGTTGGTTATCCAAACTTTCCCAAAGCATCCTAAATATTTTCTATGGAATCATGGTCCTAATATCTATCCCTCAAAGATTCTGGAGGTCTTAATTCTCACCTGACCGTACACAGGCCTAACCTTCCAATTTAGCAAACTTTAGGTCTTTTTGAGCTATTTCCTGACCACACGGTGAACTGTCAAGTTGTTCCCCAATCTAAAGGACTGGTGAAGTCTCCTCTTTATTTCCAAGCCTTTGCAAGGCTTCCATCTACCTTTCTACCACATGATTTATCAGGGAAAGGTAACCCCTGCAAACCAAGTGCTTTGCACTTCTTGACTTTCCTAGCCGAGCACTGTCAAGCTCGCCTAGGAGAAGCCTTCTACTGTGCTTTCATGAATCCTACCTACTCCTAATTCTACCATATTTACAAACATGTATTCTATCCCCAATCCCCAAAATCCCGTACACTAGGTACAATGGGAAAGGGAACTAAAACCCCATTCTTGACAGGTTGCCAGTTAGATCAGCAACTCAAAAGGAAACAAAACAACTACAAGCACACCTGCAAATTGAACACACACCCTAAATACTACCACACAAGCTTAGAACATAACAAATACTACCAACTACAACAAACTACAGAGCCATGATCGCTCTTGATTACACAAAATTCAAAGCAAACACATAATTTTCTTATTCTTCTCACTGTCCACACTTGGCATTCATCAATTCCTCCCTTTACAAAACTTCCTACCTTTCTCATAGGTCGAAGCACACCATAAATAGGATTTTGGATTCAGTTAAGCTTGATCCTAACTGTTCCATGGCCGATTGTGACTTACCATAAGCCTTATTTTCAAAATTTTAAAACAAACTATCACCTAGGGAGGTCTACAAGGTCAACAAACATCTTTGTAGCCAAACCCCAATCTAGCAAATGGTTAACATGACCTTATGAACATAAAAAAAGTTCTCAAATGCATCTAAGGCACAAATCCAAGGAATGGAAGGGATTTTCCATATGTTAACTAAACAAGTTATTAAGTCTTGACCTTCTGATTACCCTTCTAGATGATTGACTTTAGGTCTTTTTGAGTTGTTTCCTGACCACACGGTGAACTGTCAAGTTGTTCCCCAATCTAATAGACTTGTGAAGTATCCTCTTTATTTCCAAGCCTTTGCAAGGCTTCCATCTACCTTTCTACCACATGATTTATCAGGGAAAGGTCACCCCTGCAAACCAAGTGATTTGCACTTCTTGACTTTCCTAGTCAGGCACTATCAAGCTCGCCTAGGAGAAGCCTTCTACTGTGCTTTCATGACTCCTACCTACTCCTAATTCTACCATATTTACAAACATGGATTCTAGCCCCAATCCCCAAAAGCCTGTACACCAGGTACAGTGGGAAAGGGAACTAAAACCCCATTCTTGACAGGTTGCCAGTCAGATCAGCAACTCAAAAGGAAACAAAACAACTACAAGCATACTTCCAAATTGAACACACACCCTAAATACTACCACACAAGCTTAGAACATAACAAATATTACCAACTACAACAAACTACAGAGCCATGATCGCTCCTGATTACACAAAATTCAAAGCAAACACATAATTTTCTTATTCTTCTCACTATCCACACTTGGCATTCATCAATTCCTCCCTTTACAAAACTTCCAACCTTTCTCATAGGTCGAAGCACACCATAAATAGGCTTTTGGATTCAGTTAAGCTCGAGCCTAACTGTTCCATTGCCGGTTGTGGCTTACCATAAGCCTTGTTTTCAAAAAATTAAAACAAACTATCACCTAGGGAGGTCTATAAGGTCAACAAACATCTTTGTAGCCAAACCCCAATCTAGCAAATGGTCAACATGACCTTATGAACATTAAACAAGTTCTCAAATGCCTCTAAGGCACAAATCCAAGGAATGGAAGGGATTTTCCATATTTTAAATAAACAAGTTATTAAGTCTTGACCTTCTGATTACCCTTCTAGATGATTGACTTTGGGGTGCTCTTGCAGCAATAACCTTGTATTTATACTAAATTAGAGATTTAACCCCGAAATTCAAAGAATTCAAGCCGACCTCAGATCTAGAAATGAAATTAATTAAAATCCCGCTAAGATGAAATTCAAAAAGAGGGTCCTTGTTAAGGGAGGACCCATTCGCCACCTTGGGCGAATGGGTCGTGGCTTACTTTCTAGGACTAAGCTCCAGGGGGTGAAAAGAGGATAAAAAACCCAATTAGAAAATGCCAAGAAAATGGGGTCTTGTTAAGGGAGGACCCATTCACCCCTAGTGGCGAATGGGTCCTAGCACACTTTTTGAGACCTAAAATTTTCCACATTCAAGGTAATTTCATTTAACTGTTGGGTATCAGGATAAATCTTTGGCAGGTGCAATTGAATTTGAATTAAAGTAGCAATTAAGTCTAATCGACTACCATTAATTAATACCACCCTAGATAGATGTGAAAGTGTGTTTAAACACTTTACAACACCATAAATAGGGCTTGATTCAAGTACAAGAGGGATCCATTAGGCTTAATTAGATGAATAGATCTTAGAAAAGTGTGAAAATATCTTACACCACTTTACAACACTCTTGTAAAAGGTGAAATCTAAATATATTTTAATTAAATAAGGGCCCTAGAGAGGTGTGAATGTGTACAACACCTTACAACACCACTCCAAATCATAATTAAGTTAATTATGGGTAAACACACAAAAGTGGTTTACAATTCCAGTGAGGAAGGAAAATTTGCAAAAAATGATCCCCTGCAAAAAAAATTGGTTTTTGGGAGTTCGAATGAACTTCTGGTTCGAGCAAACCCATTTAATGTTGGGTCTCACATTTCTCAAAAAAATAAGCAAAACAAAGCTCTTGGAAAGGGGGTTCGAATGAACCCTAGTTCGAGTGAACCTCCCTTTTCTCCCATTCTCCCCTCCTAGCACCAAAAAACTCCAAAAATTTTCCCTTTGAATCTCGGGTTGAGGATGAAAATGGAGGAGACTTCACATACCCAACTAGATGATGGTAGTCCTCAAAACGAGCTATCCAACTCATATAATTTTATTATGTTTTGGTTTTATTATGTATTTTTTTTTTAGTTTGATTAGTTTTTCACCAAAAACCAAGCTCTCTATTTTGGACATGTGGAAAAATAGCAGATTATCAAAATAAAATTCTAAAAAATATGTTCAGGCTAGGTATTGATGTCCTTGATCCAGTAAAATAAATAAATTTGAATTTTGATACATACAATTTTTTTTATGTTGTATATAGTCCACCTATGTTTGAATTGTAATTGGTTTGACTTCAAAACTTGATTAAGGAAAAAATATTTGTTAAAAAACTATGAAACCAAATGAAAGGGCTAGATATCGTAGTTACAAATCTAAATTTTTTAAAAATAGAATTTTATCCTTCATGGAAAAAAAATAATGTTGTATACGGTGAACGTCTCTCCTTAAAAATGTTGTTTACTGAAGAAAACTAGTTTTCGAAGGAGATGGAAAAAGAAGTGCAATTTGATTCCAATTTTTTTGAAAAAAATATATTTAGAATCTACAAACAAAATGTCACAAATCACTAGTTTGCATCATTTTCAAATTCCTCATGGTTTAGCCGCTATAGGTTACCAAAAGTGAAGATTTAGTTAGAAAAAAATATTTCAATGTCTAGTTTGGCAAAAAATTGTAAACCAATATTGTGGGATCACCCTTATGTGTGAATTATTTCAAATAAAGTGTGAAAAAGGATTACTTTTTTTGACATTACATTTAGCCCCCACTTTAGCTGCCATATGATACTACGTGAATATACAAGCTAAAGGAAAGAACTGCTAGGATAAAGGATACTCATATGGATTCATTAAGAGAATGAAGCCCCCACTATAGCTACCTACAAAACCACAATGTTAAGAACCGCATCCTGCATCGCATATTCGTTAGTCACTTAAAAATCCTCTTATCAAACTTCTATGGAGAATTGAATTCGAGGGTAGATGTATGGCCCCCTGATTCTGCTTGCTTTATGGAGGTGGAATCAGGGTGAGCAAGAAACCAAATTTAATTACACAAGTCGTATCATAGGTTATTTCCAAGTACCATACCACGTAATGATAGACAATTGATGAAAATGGGAGCAGAATTACAAATTCAATGCAAAAAATGACGTCGAAAATAAAGGACCCTCTAGTCCCCAATATGTTGATTTTAATGAAGTTTCCCTTTTTAAATGAATAAGGTTTATATATTAGGGTTTATTATATACTATTGAAAATGACTCTTTTGACTATTCATTTGACTTTTACCTTGTTGCAAATTTACCTTGATGCAGAGTAAGTGATGATGCCAAGCCATAGGTTGTACAAGCCTCTGAGATTGGACTTGGTTCACGACGATGCACATCGGGGCATCCTCCGACATATAGTGAGTTAATTTTGTTAGAAACCCTAGATCATACATGCAAACCTAAACACCTTCCACAAAAGAGAAAACATAAAAAAGCAGAGCTTTGCATGCGAATGTGCAAAATGATATTATTCAGGAATTCAAAGATTACAATGAGATGATTTGCTTTATAAAAGAAAAGTATGCAACCCTAATGTTGACCTAAAAACAACTCAACTAAATAAAGCTTACTTATTAATTAAGTAAATTAATTATTACCTAAGAAAAACCTAAGTAAAGTTATGCAAGTGTAATTAAATATTAATTACACTAACACCCCCCCATAAGTGCAACTTAGGGAGACTAAATAAGCATGCACCTAAAACTAAGATGAATGCAAGAAAGCATGAATGGGTCCCGACAACTAGGCCTGATCAGGTACCCATGTACAAATGCAATAATGAGGTAGAGAAGGAAAATCCAGTGGGACAACCCCCCCTACAATGAGATGACTGCTGCAAAGAAGCACTGGAAGAACACTGTGGAGTAACACTGGAACCGCAATCCAGCAAGCAAGGAAATATAATTTTGTCTATAAGAAACCATATCAGAATCATAATGATGCAACAGCAGATCCGATGCCACGGAACACTCGAACACTCCAAACTGGAACAACCCTGGAATCCATAAAGTAGCAGTAGATGATATGATGATGACAGAATCTGGAAGCCATGAATCTCGATGCTGATGCCAAACTGAGACTGAAACTCTTCCATGGGAAAAAGTACCATAAATACTCTGGAACATTAACCACAAATGTAGTGGCCCTCAAACTAAGATGGATCTGATGCGGATCATTAACCATAGGCTCTCAATCTAAAGTGTGAACCGAGATGAATCTGATATGTGTCAAGCTAAGAATAAATATGTGGCCAAAAGAAACTAAGAAACCAGATTACAACCCATGGGAGTTGTCATCAAAACACAATGAAGATTATTATGCAAGAAACCCCCCCGATGGAACTTTATATCAGTTCATTTATTACAATCCCCAATGACTGCAAAAGGAGAGGATTCCTAAACATGCATAAATAGAAAATTAAAAAGACCTCAGATCTATGTAGAGGACTGAACCATCTTTCCAATGCCACAAGAATGGGGAAAAAAGGATCACCGAGTCAAAAGATATGCCCTCCGGAGTGAAAACAACAACATCTGAGTTCAAGGACCTGCAAAATAAATCTGGACCAAAATAAAAAAAAACTACCAACACCACTACATCGGCGTCGAAATCAGCTTTCCAACGGTATCTCGTTTGTGAAAAACGGACACCGTACATAAAAATTACGCCCAATTTTGTCAAAGGTGCTCCAGAATGGCCAATATGGCCTACAGGCAACCCAGGGGGCTAAAACAAATTCGGTCCCTGGTCCTGCATACGACCAGGGGCTGGTGGATAGAGGGTTGGGGCGGAGCCCCTGGTCACCCGTGTGACCGCGCGGGCTGTGCAGAAGCCGTCCGGGAGCTGGGCGCATAGCGCCCGTTCCCCCATGTGACCCTAGCTACGGATGTTGGAGCCCGCGGGGGCTGGGCCGACTGGCGATGCTGGGTGGGGGAGCCACCGGCGGCAACGGCGGACCAATGGTCGCCTGGTGGCCGCTCAGTGGCGGGTCCTCTTTGCACTGTGAGCACCGGCGCAGATCCCCAAAATGAGTATTTTTCATTTTTTTTTGAAATTTGTGCCTTGGGAAGCGTGTTAGGGAGGTCGTATGACTTCCCTCGCAAAAATGTTTTGCCTTCCGGACCAACTTCACCAAAATCGATGAAACGAAGGGTGATCTTAGGGTTTTGGGGAGCTGCGAACGCGATGGCGGTGTCCGTTTTGCTCCAGTATGCTTCGAAAAAATGACAACCTCCAGAGCTTGCAAAAAATCACTCAGCTTGAAACCCTCATAGATCTGGCAAATCATGGCCAAAATCTGCAAAATAAAAGCCAAACCTGACTTTTCCCAGCGCTTTGAATCCAATGGTGAAGCCCAATCTGATCCAAGACGCTGCATAAATAAACTCAAGGCATGATACCCTCGAGGAACCCCGAACGAACTCTGCAATGAATTTCTCCATAATTTGAGAAGGGGCTGCATGTCAAGGCTCTGATACCATGTTAAAAACCCTAGATCAGACATGCAAACCTAAACACCTTCCACAAAAGAGAAAACATAAAAAAGCAGAGCTTTGCATGCGAATGTGCAAAATGATATTATTCAGGAATTCAAAGATTACAATGAGATGATTTGCTTTATAAAAGCAAAGTATGCAACCCTAATATTGACCTAAAAATAGCTCAACTAAATAAAGATTACTTATTAATTAAGTAAACTAATAATTACCTAAGCAAAACCTAAGTAAAGTTATGCAAGTGTAATTAAATATTAATTACACTAACAAATTTTTCTTTGAGTTTTCTTCTTTTCTGTACCAATATTGTACCTTTTCATGTAACTTGTGTAATTTTATGACATTAGAATAATTAGCACAAAGTGTCCCACTTTGGTGCAAAGTATCCCACTTTGGCGCAAAGCATCCCATTTTTGGCACAAAGCATCCTAGTTTTGGCACAAAGCATCCCACTTTGGCGTAAAACATCCCACTTTGGTGCAAAGCATCCCACTTTGGCGCAATGTCTCCCACTTTGGTGCAAAGTCTCCCACTTTGGTGCGAAGTGTCCCAAAATAGACACAATGTCTCAGGCCTTCGTCCATAAATGGTCTAGGTGTCCATTTTGTCTAAAAAGAATCTTAGAACAACTCTAGTTATGTCAATTCATAGTTTTAGGACTTATTTTATGTAATATATTATCTTTTAGGTGCCTCCTTGATCCAGACAACATCTCAAGGGGAAGCAGTTTCGCTTCCTTCGAGAGTCAGTGACTCGACTGTCAGAGCAGGATATTCAGTTGTTACATGAGGTTGGGATGTTTTGGGTATACCTCATGCCACCTATGAGGTATCATGACGACATACTGCTGGCCTTAGCAGAGAGATGAGATGTGGATACTTGTAATTTTCATCTTCCCACAGGAGAGATGTGTTGGGTGAAAATAGTGTAATCAACTTTTCAATAGATTACGCCATCTAGACTTCAACCACAACTATGTGAGATATAATCTCTCCTCTCAAAAAGGGGAGGCGCCCTTCTTACTGCTAATTAGAACCTATAGTAAACTTAAAGGAATACTTACAAATATACATTGTACTCATGAAATGGGGGGGTGTGTTACATTCATACTTCTCTCTTTTTTCAAAGAAGATGTTTACAATGCTTCATGATGAAAAGCTTTAGATCTGAATAACTTAAACTTAAACAACAACTATAATTCCAATATTTCTATCTTGACAAAGCAAAGCTTAGAAATATTAGGTATGATTTATAATAACAAAAGGTAAAAGGAAAAGGGAAGGCTCACGAAGGCACAAAGTCGTTTCGTAGCCTTTTCAATGTTGAATCTTGTAATGGTATCATTCATTGTATTAGAAGCACAAAGTCTTCTTAGACACAGGGATTCCTCGAACATCATGAATGATTACAAGCACAAAGTCTTATAGATCCTTCAACAAAAACCTTCAAACATAAACAAATCCAAACGACAAATGTAACACAAAGTTTACATCAACCACTTGAAGCCCTTTCAATCTCATACACCAATCACTATTGATATAATCAACACACAAGACAATCGATTCCAACACAAAGTCTGGTATGCAATCCTCTTCTTTATTGATTAGATCTGAATTCACAATATTGAACACAAAGTCTCAATGCTTGTTTCAAAAGAGCAGCACTTCGTTGCAAAATATCAAAAGGTAAATATTACAAAGGAAATCCCTTTTATTTATAGAAAGGAGGGAACAACAAAATTAGGGAATCAGATGAGTAAAAATAGGAAACCCTAATCCAACTGATTGTAATTTATTTCTACATAATTGCACCTCATATTTTGGTGTAATTACGTTTTAGAAAAAGACACCTAAGGTGTCAAAAACTGTTTACAATATGCATATGGGAATGCATCAAAATGTTCAACACTGAGAGATCAGGAATCTTCATGGTTCCTTGCTTGGGCGTGGAGTCTTCATACTTCTTCCTGGTCTCCTACATGAACTTTTCATCCGGACCAACAGTGTAATCCACAAAGGTATGAATTCTTGTGATTGGCCTTCTGGCGGATGAATGGACTTTCTTGCACCTGTTGCATGGTGGCTTCTTTGTAGATCTGGGATAGTTCACTGGATTGGAAAATGTCACCTTGAGGATCACTTGATTAAATCTGGAGAGAAACTGCAAGGATGGTGAATCAACAAACGCTAGTAGAAAAAGTAGCATTGGGAAGCGTGAAGCAAGCAAACGATGTTGAGAAAGTGTGAAAAGAGGAACTAGGCATGGAAAATGATGTGGGAGTGGAGAAACATGGTCTGGAGCGAAAACGAAGTGGTTTGGAAGTGTTTAAGGCAAAAATTGTCAAAAGTGTAATGGCGCTAAAAATCAACGCCCTTGCACTTTATGTGTAAGTGTGGCAAAAAGTATGTCAGGGCGCTGAAAATCAGAACCTTGGCACTTGGGCTCAACACTTAGTAAAAAACTGGGAAAAGTGTACTCGAGTCAAAAATCACCGCTCTGGTCATTTTTTACTAAGTCTGGAAACGGTGCACTTGAGTCAAAAATCACCGCTCTCATTTTTGACTAAGTCTGGAAATGGTGCACTTGAGTCAAAAATCACCGCTCTGGTCATTTTTTACTAGGTTTGGAAATGGTGCACTTGAGTCAAAAATCACCGCTTTGGTCATTTTTGACTAAGTCCGGAAACGGTGCACTTGAGTCAAAAATCACCACTTTGGTCATTTTTTACTAAGTCTGGAAACTTGGTGTAAGGGCGGGAAAAATCAGTGCTCTTGCACCAAGTCATCATTTCACTTAGGTGCAGTGGCGCTAAAAAACCCCACCCTTGCACTTTCAACACTTAGAATTTTTTGGAGACTTGGTGTAAGAGCGGGAAAAATCAGCGCTCTTGCACCAAGTCATCATTTCACTTAGATGCAGTGGTGCTAAAAAACCTCACTCTTGCACTTTCAACACTTAGAATTTTTTGGAGACTTGGTGTAAGAGCAAGAAAAATCAGCGCTCTTGCACCAAGTCATCATTTCACTTAGGTGCAGTGGCGCTAAAAAACCCCGCTCTTGCGCTTTCAACACTTAGAATTTTTTGTTGAAAATGTTAGAGCGCTTTTTTCCAAAAAATTTGCACTTTCCACAATTTTGTGAAGTATGAACAACGAGTGTTCGTGAAGATACTCGTTTCAAATGTCTTCATGAGACGAACGCAGAGGGATGCTCAAATGGACTATCTGAGACTTCAGAACGCATTTTGAGGTGGATTGAAAATCACCTCATTTTGCATGCATGAACATCATGAACCTAGGAAACGAACAAGTTTTGTAGGGGGGTTATCCGTGGAATGAGTGTTGCTAATTTTCGTGATAAAAAGATGAATGCCACACTAGAGGACATTCATCGCATCTTACACATCCCCATTTGTGGTGAGCATGTGCAGCTAGTTACAGATATCTGCTATGTAGAGCAACCTATGTGATGCTCGTGCATCGGACCACGTGTGGAGCTTAAATGGCTCCTAAACGCACAGTCACCACTCTTGCGGCAGATCATAATTATTACCATGGCCCTTACATTGGTTCCAGATGGTCGAGGGGCACACTTAGACGGTAGCCTGGTGCATACTATCAAAGGGATGGAGCAATAGTGGATCGTGTATGCATGGCGTCATAACATGCTTGCTCATTTATACTATGATCTTAGTCGGTTTTCCTTTTGAGATCTCCAGAGCATCGTACATTGTACTCTATTACAGATATGGTGCTTTGAGCACATTACATGTACTAGGCCCAGTAGATTTCCTCTTATAGCAGCCGCAGGTGAGCCGAGAGTCTTCAGCTTCCCCCTTAGACAACCTTGGCAAGAGGGAGATTTAATATATTGGAGGATTAATTTTGACTGGTTAGATGAGGTTTATATTTTTTGGAGACCCTATCAGTTGATGCCGCTATGGGCAGATCACCGACACAAGCTACACATACTACAGATGGATCAATTTTTGCTGGGCTGAAATGATTATGTGGGTAGACCATTTTATCATGACAGGGTGATGAGATAGTTTGGGAATACTCAGGTGGCTCCATATTCTAGACCATCATTCTAATGATCAACTCACAACACAATAGGTCCCGAGGATGACCGTCATCTCAGGAGGGATAATGTATACTTTAGTGATTTAGATAATGAGGACCTTGACCTACCCCCAAAATTTGAGGCTGATGACACAGGTACCACTCAGGCTTATGAGGACTAGTGGACTATAGGGAGGCCAACACCCGTGTTCCCTTTACATCACCCTTTGGGATTTTCTGGACCTACTCTAGGTCACAGAGGGGACATAGATGATGATCTTATAGATGCAACCATGGATGATGATGTTGTCACACTCAACATATTTGCAAATGAATATGAGGAGGAGTAGGATGATGACTATGAGGAGGAGGAGGAGGCTAATGAGGATGATGATGATGCACTACCCATGAGTGAGGACACTACTGAGACAGAGGAGGATCCAATGACTTTTGATAGTGCAGAGATACCCCTTATTAGATCAGCCAAATCACATGCCAGTGTTAGGTCAGAGTTCCATACAAACGAGTGCAGGGAGGCTAGTGGTATCAAACTGCCCGCATCATCAACACAGGGAGGAACCACTATCCTACAATTTTTTTCCTTGTGTCTAAAGTTATTACAGGGTTGGCATACACTACTAAAGTCCATTAATGGTGTGAAAGTGTTACAGTTTCTCCTAGTGAAACTAGGGATATTTTTTACTTTATTTTTACAACTTAAGGCCTTGTGGCCAAACTTGTTAGATAGAAAGAAATAACCATTAAAAGCATAAAAGTTCCTAGTATTAAGTTTTCTTTTAGGATGAGCACTTTTCCAATCTCCTTCAGTTTTCTTTGAGAAGGTCTTGGTCTCTTCTTTCGAACCTGTGACCTTTTTGAATTTTCTTTCAAAACCATCCCCGATTTTATCAAGAAAAGGTTTTTGAGCATTTATGAACTCATTTAACTTGGTGGAGCTTTTATCAAACTTTGTGTGTTTCTCCTTTGTATTTTCCAACTCCATCTTTAGCATAACAATTTCTTGCTCGAACTTATCACATTCCATCTCTTTTGTGTTAAGCTTGTTCTTAATTCCACCTTCACTTCTTTCAACTTTCATAAGAAAAGCCCTCAATTCTTCAATTTTTTTGGTTGATTCCTCCAAGATTTTTGTCATCTCCTCGATTTTTATTTTGTGCTTGGTAATTTTCTTCTTTAATGTTTCATTTTTCTTGTATGCATAATGAAGTTCTTCCAAAAGATTTGTTTCCTCTTCTTCATTGCAATTTGGTTCACTTTCTTCTTCTTCATGCTTGTTATTTGTGTGTACTTATGCCATGAATAAAATTTCTTCGTCATCATTTCTTGTGAAATCATCGCTTTGTTCTTCAGAAGTGCTGCTATATTTCTTTGAGTAAAAACTCTTTTTGTGTTTTTGAGATTTCTTCTTTGAGGTATATTTGAAATTCTTCTTTCCCTTTTTCTTGGTGTAGATTTATTTTTCATCTTCACTAGAGTCACTATCATCTTGAGGAAATTTTGAATCATTTAAAGGGAATTTTTTCTTTATATTTTCCTTTTCCTTTCTTGAGTTTTCCCATGAAGTAGGCTTCTCCTTCATCATTTGATTTTTCACTAGGTTCTTCATGTTTGGTTTTTCTCTTTTTGGATGCTTTGAATGAAACTTCCTTTTGTGGTGCTCTCCCTTCAATCCTCATTTCATAGGCAACAATAATCTTATGTAGTTCATCTTTTGTTAGCTGGTCTAGGTTTGTCAATTCTTCCAATGCTGCTACCTTGGCCTCAAATTTTATGGATAGAGATCTTAGTATTTTATCAACAATAAAAGCATCATCAACATCTTCACCAAGTCCTCTCATAATGTTCAAAATTTCATCAACACGAAGAAATTATGATACTACGTCTTCATCTTCATTCATTTTTTGAGTCTTAAACTTCCTTTGATGAGTTTGCAGCTTACCCTTCTTTACTTTGGCATCTCCTTCATAAATTTTTTTTAGTTTGACCCATATATCTTTTGCTGATTTGCAATGCATGACCTTTGTAAATTCATAATTTGTTAAGCTACAAAGAAGAGCATGCTTAGCTTTGGCATTATTTTCACTTCTCTTCTTTCTGGCATGGTCCATTGGAGGGGTTGATGGAGGTGTATACCCATCAAAAACAGATTTCCAAACATAAAATCCAAGGGAATTCACATAGGCTTCCATCTTAATACTCCAAAATGCATAATTAGTCCCATCAAAGATGGGTTCTTTGAATGTGTTGTTATGATATGCCATAAGTGCTCTTAAGGATCTCCTTCAAGCGGTTAGGCTTTCAAGGACCTTGATCTGATACCAATTGAAGAGCACAAAGATTTACTGAGAGGGGGGGGGAGGGGTGAATCAGTAAATCAAAACACACTTTTACTTTTTCAACTTTTATCAACTTTTCAACCTTACCACAACACCAACTTCTTAATACGGAACAATGCTATCAAGTTGACTTCAATTGGTGTAGAAATGTTTACATGATTTTACAAAAGTAAGTAGGTACCAACCTACTTGAATTATTAATAAGATTGTTTAGTAGGCTCTAACCTACAAGGAGCACCAACCCTTTAAACTTGTTTAGTAGACACCTAGCCTACAAGGAGCACCAACCCTTTAAACTTGTTTAGTAGACACCTAGCCTACAAGGAGCACCAACGCCTATGTGCAAGGCACCAACCTTGACTTGATGGATGTAAGATGACTGCCTTCAATTAGATTTGTACTATCCCTATCCTCCAATTTGCTTTGTGATGAATGATATCACCCTAAGACCACACAAGAAGCTGGGACTTTTGACTTGAATTCTTCACACACTACAACCATATCATTTTCAAATCTGATTTGAAACTCCTTTATATATGTTGTTCATAAATAGTGACCTTTGATGAAGAATCGTGTCTTTCTAAAACTGTTTTAGCACCTTCTACAATTCGTACCTCTTCACATTTATAAACTTAATAAATCACCAACTTACACCATTTTAGTTTTGATTAATATAAATCTGCATTTTTATCAAAACATAAGTTGCACCCAAAGATTAAAGATAGTCATAAGATCAGTTCACATAACCATTTAAGATTGACAAGTAGAAGCTGAATTAATTTAAAAAATTGAACATGTAATTTTATACATATTATTATAAAGTAGAATTGAAACAATAACATATGTTTTCTATAAACTAAAGATAGTGATAAGATCAGTTCACATAACCATTTAAGATTGACAAGTAGAAATTGAATTAATTTAAAAAATTAAACATATTAGTATACTATAAACTAAAGATAGTCATAAGATTGGTTCACATAGCCATTTAAGATTGACAAGTAGAAATTTAAAGACAATATATTATTTAAGATGGAAATGTAATCAAAATTGAATCCAATTATATTCAAGTGCATCCATATGTGCTTTAGGCAGGCAAACCATGACTTCTACACCTCCAACATTACTGTATGAATCAAACAAGATTATAAGGGCTTTAGTGAGCATTAATGAAGAGCCTACATACACTGGCTCACCCATTCCAAAATGAAAATTATTCATAGGAAATTTCATCCAACTTATTGGTATCACATCAGTTCTATCATTAAGGCTGATCGTTGGCCCTAATATTTCCTTCCTTAGTTCAAAAAAATCAATTGCTGAATGGATAAAATTATCATCAACCTTAATAACTGACTTGTGGATTAACTCTGAAATAAACTCTAAAGGTCCATTTATGATCTCTGACACAATGGTTTGAGCACATGATTCATAGACAACATTACCAAAGTATTCATCAGGCAAGGGAGGATTCAACCTTTTTCTTCCACCCACTGGAATGCTAGCTTTTGTTTGTACATCCTCATCAAGGCCTCGAGCTTTTGTAATGCATTTCCACAAATGGGCAACAAGGATTTCAAAAGTGGTGTAGGGTTTTTTCGATTTATTAGATCCATTTACCTTTGACTTGAGTTTTTGTAAAAATATTGAATCAAAATGAAACATTTTTGTGGTTAGATTGGACATTATTGGAGAAGGCTCATGGGATATAGTATTATATTCATAATGATCAAAACATGGTTGGGGAGGATCTCTTGATTTTAATAGAGATCGGTCACATATTGGAGGTAGAATACTCTCTCCTCTAACAATTTTTCCCCATGAATTCATGAAAAAAGTAGCTGCTTGTCCATCTGCAACATGATGATGTGTAGCTATGCCTATCACCAACCCTCCACAAGTAAATCGAGTAAATTGCATCAACAAACATATTTATCAAAATCTTGTTAGTATAATATATTTAAACAATAATTAAGAAAAGTGTTATAATATCTACATGAGCAAATACTTATCCTTTCATGGATATAGTAGGAAGTTCTAAGAAAAATCATCGTCAACAATTCATTGAAAAAAAATTCACAATCAATTTTCCATGGCCAAGAACACAATCCAACTGTAACTTTGTATGCACACAAATAACAGACAAATAGTTCAAATTCATTTGCTTACAGGGGTATCATACCTGCATGGGTAAGAGCTCAGTGACCACGGTGGATGTGGGTGGAAAGGGCATGGCATCAGCTATTCTCCTTCTATCACAAGAACACCCTCGTCATTCAGATTGATACCAAGGCAGCCATTGGGTGTATCTCCCTGTCCATTCTCTGAACTCTACCAGAACTTTGGCCAGACCTTCCTTCAACACCTCTGAGCTCGGGGTGGGAGCTTCGAAAACATACACCACCTTGACGTACATTGGATATGCAACTAAATCTAAGTTGCTCAGTTCAACAAGCTCACGATGATCTTCACCCGCACAGGGTTTGATCAATACACCTTCACCTCTCACCGCCTTCATAGTCTCTCTCTAATGCAAATGCAATGTCTTGCCTTGTGCTTTCCCAATGAACGATTTTGCCCCTTTAAATAACTTGACAATCGCATCTGTAAATGTTAAAAAAAGTTGGACGTTTACTGTTTCGAGTTTTAACAGTGCATGTCGCTATCTTTGACTTCGAGTAGAGCTGAAAAGAGTTTAAATTGTCGAAAATCGTAGGAACTCCTCGTGTTGTCAAATGTAGAGCATAGGAAAAAAGTTAGCCAACTGGGCACTCTGTAGAAACGTGACCGATAAAATCGCCATGGTATGATGGCTATGCTATCACGTTCTCCACTTTGTGTAAAACAGATGTTTTAGCTAAGCATCCACTTTTAGCATTCCCAATGCCTGACATTGCCATGTGATTTTATCGCATCTAATTGTCTTATAATTTATGGTTGTTTATTGTCATATAATTTATGTTGTTTATTGTCACATCGAATGTTTCTCTGAATTGATGATTGTAATTGTTCTAGATTAAATTTAGGTTGAATACTATCTTTAATAGATTAATAAAATGAGTATTTTCTAATTTATTGTATAAAATGTCAAATTTTAGTTAAACCTTCACAACATAGTTCGAATTTAGTTGGAAAATAAAAATAAAACTTAGGTGAATAGAAGAAAATTTAGAGCAAGAAATGAATACAAACTTTTTCATTATTCACAATGAAATTATAGAATTTACAAAGATAAAGTCAATGTCGAAAATAAAACAAGGAGGGAAAGCAAGAGCATTTAAGGAAAAATCAGATAGATTCTTTAGTTAGCTTATAGTCAAACAAAGCAACAATATAGTTATCTTGCTAAGTTGAAGAAGAAACAACAAATTTGCTAATTTATGCTAACCCCTCCCTGCCTCTCCCCTTAAGTCTAACTAAGGAGACAAAATCCCAAGGAAAAGAAAGAGGAAATAGGGAAACCCCCCCCCCACCCTCAAATGAGGATGTGATCATGTGGTGAAAGATGGAGAACTACATGATATGCCTTGAGTATACCATCCATCACATATATACATTACAAAATTCCCCACATAAGAGGGAAAGAAAGAGACCGCATAGCCCCCCTCAAATGAAGAAGCTCCAACGCTGATGAAGAATGTCTGAAAACAAAAGATGGCCTAGTGTCTGTAAGCAACATGTCTTCCCTTGGGAAGAAACAAATCCATATGCTAATAAATAAGCCACTCCATGCCCAACTAAAAGGAGGAAGGATGAAGTCTCAACATGTGTTTATGTGAAAATTGATTAGGAGTCTCCAGGCTTGAATAAGACACAACATAATCATGGTCAAAATCAATCAAGAAACACGATACATCAAGCGAATGAGGAAAATCATGAATGCCAATCTCCAAAGACAGTGAAGATGGGATAACAATTGTGTTGAAATTATCACCAAAGAGGAGAGAAAACCCCTCGAGCGTGTCATCCAAATCTGCAGTATGAGACTCCACAAACAAGTTAGAAATCCCTATCAAATATTCATCCCACAAAGCAAGATATGAAAAACTATGATCATCCTGCTAAATAGAAGCACTGATACTAGAAGGAGCACGAGGTGGAGGAGTAGGAAGCTCAACATTTGTCTCTAGAATACCAAGGTGTAGATGACCAAACTTATCCTCACAAACATAATTCACACTTAATGAATGAGTGTAATATGCAATCAAATGAACATTATCTACAGCTGAAGCAAAATGTGAAAAGGAATACAAACGGGATGAATGATCAGCCATCCTGATAGCAATGATATCCCTAGTCTCCAAGTCCCTTATGTAGATTCCATCAAGAGTGAACTCAACAAATAGAAAAGAGATTTGATGTCAAAGAAGGAACACAAAGTACATCATTAATAGTTCCATCCTCCATATCAATAGAACCTTTCCCCTTCATACCTTCATATATGTATTGTTACCCATCAAAATATTAGGTGAATCACAAGGCACAAACGAAGAGAACATACCCTTAGAAGATTCTATATTATGAGAAGCACTTGAATCTAGAAGCCATCTGCAAAACTGAGGATGTGTGATGCAATGAGTGCATGTCCTTTCATCTTGTCTAATCCATTTGTGGACCTTGATTCTGAATCAAATATAGTGGATGTAGAGGATGATCCTGAAGACACAAATGAAGGTAGCTAAGTATGATTCTTCTGTAGAAGATGTTTCAGCTCATCAATTTTCTGGCATAACACTTTTGCTCATCATGTCCTCGATTTTTGCAATATGCACATATTTGGAATTCCTTCTTTTCTTTGCCTTTGGATCGTTGATTGAGTTTCAAATTGTTCTTCCCACTTGCATGCATAGAAAGTGCACGAGCTTTGGAATTTTTTAATGTACCCATATTTATGAGCTTATCCTACTCATATATCAGGGACTCAATAAAAGCATTGAGGGTAGGCATCTTGCAAGTTGTTGTTGTTGTAAGCCTGACTATGCGAAAAGTTGAGACAAATACAACATACTTTGGACCCAATTTTGACAAAATAATGAGAATTGATTTTTTTTCTTGTGGGGATTTATTGATTCCACATCCTTTCAGTTGGAGTAAGAAGACATTGAACTTTGTGAAGATGTCTTGAATATTTTCAAAATTGCTTGGATCTAATGAGTTGAGCTCATTTTCAAGGATGTGACCCCGCATCTCATCCTACTTCCAAACCCAAAATGAATCTCCAACGTAGTCCAAACCTCATTTGGAGTTTTGCATGCTTCAACATGAAACAACAATTTTGGAGACATGGATAATCATAAGAGACCAAAGGCCTCACCCATGCGGTTGAATATTTGGATTTTTCAACCGTATCACTTGGTTCAATCTTTGTTGGCATGACTATCTGATACAAGCCTCTACATCTGAGCTGAAGTAGAATCTTTGGCTTCCATTCGAAATGGTTATATGGCATGAGCATTGAAGAGGTTGGAAACTCCATTCTTTCTAATATAACTCTAATCTTTAGTTTTTGTAAAAGAATTATTTATGCTCATTCTTCCTAGCTCCTATGTGCTATGATACCATGTGAAATTTTAGCTAAACTTGCACAACACAATTAAAATCTAGCTAGAAAATAAGAACAAAACTTGCAAGTGAACAAAGGAAAATTTAGAGCAAGAAATGAATAAGAGCTTTCTCATTATTCACAATGAAATTGCAGAATTTACAAAGATAAAGCCAATGTTAGGATTAAAACAAGGAGGGAAAGCAAGGGCATTTAAGGAAAAATAAGAGAGATTCTTTAGTTAGCTTACAATCAAACAAAGAAACAATAGTTATCTTGCTAAGTTGAAAAAGCAAACAACAAAGTTTCTAATTTATGCTAACATAGAATAGATAGTTGTTTCAAGATTGATATCCCTTATATCTTTTAGATAGATGCATTTAAGATATCTACAGTTGTTTAAAATATAGACACATTATCATATATTGTTTAATATAAGTTGAAATTTTTATAATCGTATACATTTTTTCAATTAATTTAAATTAATATTAAAAAAGTATTTTTCAATTTGTTACATAGAATAAATAATTGCCTCAAAACTATATTTCTCAATGTTTTTTAATTACATGTATTTAGGATATCTATACTAGTTTAAAATATATACATATTATTATATATACTATGTCATCATTTATGAATTAATCTAGGTTGAAATATATATGATTGTATACATTATTTTAATTAACTTAGATTAATATAAAGAAAGAGTTTTACTTTACAATATTTATATATGAATTTCATCTTTCAATATCTATCTCAACTTCTATATAATCATGGGTACATCGATAGATAAGAAAATTGATAATAAAAAATTGTACATAGGTGATAACACCTAGAGGTGCTATCAAATGATTGATCTAGACAAAGGCATTTATAACTTTACCTAAGTATTGTATTTTTATACATTTTTAGAGTCATTACGTGAATTGCTTGTTGAAAATGGTCTTAAATATTCACATGTGTCAGTTATTTGATAACACTCTTAACTATTGTTTATAAGAAAGAAGTGGCATTGAACATATTATTTTTATAAAATAATAGGTGCTAAAGAAGAAAATAAGTTTTCTTGAAATAATAACATGATCAAGATGCTTGAGCACACAATCAAGACCTTCTATAATATTACTCCAAGCTTACCGCATTGGATGATCTTAGTAGTCACCAAAATTGGGATAAAAAATTCTCTTTTTTTGCACATGAAGAACCAAGTTTCCTTTTTTAAAGTTGACCATTGCATTGGTAAGGTCGCATATTTATCATAGTTCATTTCAATCATAAAAATTCCAAGATATGGTAGGAATTGAATTGATAATCCACCTTTAGAGGGGATTTATCTCAACAACATCATTTAAAGCATACACATTAATGAATAAAAATGATTATTAACATTGAGAATGTCTTTAAATACTCAATTAGTGAGATCACATCCCTAGTCAACTAAGTATTGATGCCACATAGGAGAGAGAAAGGTCACAACACCAATTTGACTTGCTCTGTTTCTTTTACACAAACAATGATTGAAAAGATAAATGACATGACAAGTTACAAAAATAAAAGCACAAAAATTTAACCTCTTGTAGTGTCAAAAAATCTCATCCATGACATTTTCACACTTGTTTGGGTCTTCCTTGTAAAATCAAACTTAATGTTTCCTAGATTTAGTGTTGAAATGTGCTTAACGCATTCACATTAGGTCTTGGGCCCTTGTAAACTAAATTAATTTAATTGTACCTTATTTAAGGTGTTGTAAAGTGTTGTATCACACTTTCACACTAATCTAGGGTTTTCATTATTAATTGGGCTTCTTTATACCTTATTTGGCCTTATTTTGCATCCACAACCCTTAATTAATGCATATTTTTTAGGATAATCTTGACAAAAACCAACATCCAATCATTTAATTCAAGTGTTTTTGGATTGTATGACCCAAAGTTAGTGATTTGGGACTCATACACCACCTTAGGCGATGGGTCCCACCTAAGTTTCGAGGCCCCGATCCTGATTTCACATGAATCTAATCTTTTCTTGAAAAATGTGTCCCATAGCCTAGCCTAATGGGACTCATACGCCACTTCTGGCATATGAATCTCATTTGGCCTGGTGCAAAATTAAATTTAATTCAAATTCTTGGTGGGATTTTATCTTCCTAGATTTGATATCAGCTTGTAGTCTTTTAATTTTGGGAAATGTGGCATAAACAAGTATAAATACAAGGTTATTTCACTCATTTTTATCCTAACAAGCAATTAAGTGACCTAGCATCCTTAAAGAAAATTTGAGATCACAAGAGAATTCAAGTGTTTAGAAGAGTATTCAAGAGCCTTCAAGAGCTGATTATCAAGTGTTTTGGAGCATTATTCAAGTATCAAGCATCATGTCAAAGTCATCATGCATCATGTTTTTTTTTTAGCTAAAAATTGTGATGTAGGGTTTCATGATTCAAGCTAGCATTCAATTCAAGATCCATCACATTCAAGAAAGAGTCGAGATCTACATCCATTGGAGCCACTTCATAATTGTTTGCAAAAATTTATTACTAGGGTTTGGTGAGTTGTAACATTACATTTTGTTCATTCATCATTCCTTTATCTCATTTGATTTCATTACAAGGTTTGATTACCAAAACGGGGTTTGAACAAGGCAAACCCCTTTCCACTAACAAAACAACCTTTTTCCCTCTCTTTAGTGTGGGATTTGCAGATCTAGGTTGAAGACATATTGAAGAGTAAGATTGGAAAGAATTTATCAAGTGTTTAAAGTTTTCCAAGTTGTCACCTTTCTTAGAAGATCATTGGAGAACATTTACAAAGCATAATCTTCAAATTCAGATCCAGAAACTAGGTCAAGAAGACAAAGCAAAGATTGCAGATCAGATTTAGATCCAGATTATTTGAAAAATCCAAACTAGACTAATACGCCACTTCTGGCGTATGAGTCCTAGTATAGTCAAAAGTGCATATTTCACCTGAGTTCTAGACATATCTCTGCCATATTTTTGTTCTTGCCCAAAAACCCTAATTTGGGACTAAATCACCTAGTCTGGCATATGAGTCCTAGTCTGCATCAATTTTTGTATTTCTAGCATTTTGGGACCTCATTCAAGTTGTTACAACTTTGCATGTGCCCTTCTGTATTTCTCCAGCTTTCTATTTTGTTTTGCATTCATTTCTAGGTCATTTAGTGAAGCTTTCAATATCATTAGGTTTCATATTAGGTCTTGCATGCCATTTTTCTTTCCAAGCCCTCACTTGGTGGTGAACCCTCTTTTAGTCTCTAATCATACCCTAGGATAATCTATTGCAAGATCTCTTTCCCCTACTTCATCCTTGGATTGAGATCTCTAGGGTTTCTTTGAATGAGAAGTGAAGACAATTGTTGTTCTATGTCCAAAACCATAAGCAACGACAATTTTCTTCCTTTCATTATGGTTAACCCAAATTTAGAACATCTTAATTCTAATTTGGAGTGCATCATCATCCTAGATCTAGCTTTCATTAACATTGTATTAGGTTTTGCATTAGTTAATTAGCATTCTAGGGTTTCTAAATCTTGCATTAGTTAAAGCTCATATAAGTTGCTTTTTTGCATCTTGCATCATTGAAAATCATTTAAAATATGCATTTGCACCTAGTTTAGACATCATTCAAGTAAAAAATTATAACTTTTACTTAAAATTTTCTGAAATTCTAGTGTAAATATCCTCATCTGGGACTCATATGCCCCTTTGGGCAATTTAGTCCCAATCCAGTTGCTTTTGCCTGATTTTTAGGTATTATGTGGTGACTGTTATTCACTGTTCAAACCTCTGAAAATCTTGTTTGGGACTCATAAGCCCCTCTGGGTGATTTTGTCCCGTTTCATATTTTAAACTACATTTTCTAGTATTAAATTCTCCATTTTTGTGTTTCGGTTTGTTGTTGTTAGTTTCCCGTTTCAGTTTGCAGAGTTTTTGTTACTTTCATTTCATTGCATCTAGGTTAATTTCATTTGCATTGGAATTAAAGAATAACATTTACCTTGTGTTCATTATATATTGCATTGAATAGATTATCCCTTGTATGAGCTTTTCTACTTGGTGTCCTATTGCACTACTATATTAAAACATGGTAAAAAATGGAGGAGAGGAATGTTTCCAATCCACCTATTCTCCACTAGGGATGTTTCATTCAAACGATGAGATCCAAGAATCTTGAAACAAGTATCAACCCAAGAGGTGAATTGAATCAAGACTAAGGGATCTTGCATTCTTTCGTTTATGCAAGGATGGGGTGGTGAGCTAGATCTCAATTTGAGGAGAAAGAACTATGTTAATGAGCAAACCCTAATCCTATATCTAACACACAAATGCATAAACTAAACAAAAAATAGAAGGAAACTATAATTTTTTTGAAGTAACAAGAAGGTAAGGAAGTTGTGCACCTGGTGAAATCTAACTTTTTTGTGTTGCTACTAGGGTACCATTCACCACCAAAGGCGAATGGGTCCTGGTAGGAATTTTCAAGGAGCTTTGAACTAGAAACAAAAGCTTGATATGTCTGGAATCTGATGCCTTCCAGCACTCAACAGGGACTCATTCACCCTCAAAGGGAAATGGGTCCTGCCAAAGTTTTCCAAAAATCTCTAAATCTGGATTGCAACTTCCAAGTCTTCTCTTCTCCCTTGCACTTTGAATTTCCTATTTTAGAATACGAATTTGTCTAAAACCTGCAAAAAAAATTTGGTATCTTGTTGGTGGATAGGGGTTTGCCTTAATCAAACACCTTGTTGGTAATTAAACCTTTGATGATGAATAAAAAGCTAAAACATGTAATAGTGTGTGCAATCTCAATCTTAAGTGTGTCTAAGACTAAGATCCAAGAGAATGTAAAGGAAATTTTACCCCATTGTGTTAGGATAAAACCCTTGAATGCAATGTGAAAAATGTAAATGACTCACTAAATAAGATGTCCAATCCCTCCAATGAATCAAAAATCTGAAAATACCTCTTGTAGGCCGCAAATAGGATGATTATAGAAGATGAAATCACTCTGGAAATAAGCCCTTGGGCTTGGTTGTATGACTTGTGCATTTCGCAACATCTATAATCCTTCATGATTCTCCATAGGCATCTATCATCAACCTTCAACAATGCTTGATCTTGGATACAAAATGAGCTTGAAGAGCTTGAAATGTTGCCCCAAACTTCACTTTTGCTTGAGTACTTTGTCTTTCTCACTTGTAATCTTGCTCTAGTTTTCTCCTTTAAGCTTTCTTAGGATTGCTAGCTGAGATTATGTCAAAATAACCTTGTATTTATACTAAATTACAGATTTAACCCCGAAATTCAAAGAATTTAAGCTGACCTCAGATTTGGAAATGAAATTAATTAAACTCCTGCCAAGATGAAATTCAAAAAGAGCGTCCTTGTTAAGGGAGGACCCATTCGCTACCTTGGGCGAATGGGTTGTGGCTTACTTTCTAGGACCAAGCTCTAGGGGTTGAAAAGAGGATAAAAAAACCAATTAGAATATGCCAAGAAAGTGGGGTCCTGTTAAGGGAGGACCCATTCACCCCTAGTGGCGAATGGGTCTTGGCAAACTTTTTGAGACCTAAAGTTTTCCACATTCAAGGTAATGTCATTTAATTGCTGGGTATCAGGATAAATCTTTGGGAGGTGCAATTGAATTTGAATTAAAGTGGCA
This sequence comes from Sequoiadendron giganteum, assembly GCA_007115665.2. Taxonomy (NCBI): domain Eukaryota; kingdom Viridiplantae; phylum Streptophyta; class Pinopsida; order Cupressales; family Cupressaceae; genus Sequoiadendron; species Sequoiadendron giganteum. Next base: position 11,257,954 of record CM021110.1, on the reverse strand, counting down.
ATTAGGTCTAATCGACCACCATTAATTAATACCACCCTAGATAGATGTGAAATTGTGTTTAAACACTTTACAACACCATAAATAGGGCCTGATTCAAGTACAAGAGGGGTCCATTAGTCTTAATTAGATGAATAGATATTAGAAAAGTGTGAAAATGTCTTACAACACTTTACAACACTCTTGTACAAGGTGAAATCTAAATATATTTTAATTAAATAAGGGCCCTAGAGAGGTGTGAATGTGTACAACACCTTACAACACCACTCCAAAGCATAATTAAGTTAATTATGGATAAACACACAAAAGTGGTTTACAATTCCAGTGAGGAAGGAAAAGTTGCAAAAAATGACTCCATGCAAAAAAATTGGTTTTTGGGAGTTTGAACGAACTTCTGGTTCGAGCGAACCCAAATGGGGTTTGATAGAACCCCCCTTCAAGTGAACCCATTTAATGTCAGGTCCCACATTTACCAAAAAAATAAGCAAAAAAAAAGCTTGTGGAAAGGGGGTTTGAATGAACCAGGGTTCAAATGAACCTTGGTTCGAGCGAACCTCCCTTTTCCCCCATTCTCCCCTCCTGGCACCAAAAAACTCCAGAATTTTTCCCTTCGAAGCTCAGGTTGAGGATGAAAATGGAGGAGACTTCACATACCCAACTGGATGATGGTAGTCCTCAGAACGAGCTATCCAACGAAAATAATTTTATTATGTTTTGGTTTTATTATATATCTGTTTTTTTAGTTTGATTATTTTTTCACCGAAAATCAAGCTCTTTATTTTGGACATGTGGAAAAATAGCAGATTATCAAAATAAAATTTTGAAAAATATGTTCGGGCTAGGTATTGATGTCTTTGATCCAGTAAAAAAATAAATTGAATTTCGACACATACAAAAAAGGTTATATTGTATACAGTTCACCTATGTTTGAATTGTAATTGGTTTGACTTCGAAACTTGATTAAGGAAAAAATATTCAATAAAAACCTATGAAACCAAATGAAAGGGCTAGATATCATAGTTACAAATCTCAATTTTTGAAAAATAGAATTTTATCCTTCGTGGAAAAAAAATTATGTTGTATACGTGAACGCCACTCCTTAAAAATGTTGTTTATTGAAAAAAATTAGTTTTCGAAGGAGGTGGAAAAAGAAGTGCAATCTGATTCCAATTTTTTTGAAAAAAAAATATTTAGAATCTACAAACAAAATGTCACAAATCACTAGTTTGCATCATCTTCAAATTCCTCATGGTTTAGCCGCTATAGGTGCCCGAAAGTGAAGATTTAACTAGAAAAAATTATTTCAGTGTCGATTTTGGCCAAAAATTGTAAACCAATATTGTGGGATCACCCTTATGTGTCAATTACTTCAAATAAAGTGTGAAAAAGGATTAAGTTTTTCAACACTTCATTTAGCCCCCACTTTAGCTGCCATATGATACTACGTGAATATAAAAGCTAAAGGAAATAACTACTAGGATAAAGGATTCTCATATGGATTCATTAGGGAGAATGAAGCCCCCACTATAGCTACTTGACAAACCACAATGTTAAGAACCACATCTTGATTCTGCTTGCTTTATGGAGGTGGAATCAGGGTGAGCAAGAAACAAAATTGAATTACACAAGTTGTATTAGAGGGTATTTCCAAGTATCATACCATATAATGATAGAAATTTGATGAAAATGGGAGCAGAATTACGAATTCAACGCAACAAACGACGTCAAAAATAGAAGACCCTCTAGCCCCCAATATGTTGATTTTAATGAAGTTTCCCTTTTTAAATGAATAAGCTTTATATATTAGGGTTTTACTATATACTATTAAAAATGACTCTTTTGACTATTCATTTGACTTTTACCTTGTTGCAGATTTACCTTGATGTGGAGTAAGTGAAGATGCCAAGTCGTAGGTTGTACAAGCCTCTGAGATTGGACTTAGTTCACAAGAATGCACAACGAGGCATCCTCTGACATACAGTGAGTTAATTTTGCTCTGCGTTTTCTTCTTTTTTGTACCAATACTGTACCTTTTCATGTAACCTGAGTAATTTTATGACCTTAGAATAGATTGGCGCAAAGCGTCCCACTTTGGTGGAAAGCGTACCACTTTGGCGCAAAGTATCCCATGCGCAAAGCATCCCACTTTGGCGTAAAACATACCACTTTGGTGCAAAGCATTCCAGTTTGGCGCAATGTCTCCCACTTTGGTGCAAAGTCTCCCACTTTGATGCAAAGTGTCCCAAAATAGACACAGTGTCTCAGGCCTTCATCCATAAATGGTCTAGGTGTCCATTTTGTCTAAAAAGCATCTTAGAACAACTCTAGTGATGTTGGTTGATTGTCTTAGGACTTATTTTATGTAATTTATTATCTTTTAGGTGCCTCCTTGATCCAGACAAAATCTCAAGGGGAAGTAGTTTCGCTTCCTTCAAGAGTCAGTGACTCGACTGTCAGAGAAGGACATTCAAATGTTACAGGAGGTTGGTATGTTTTGGGTATACCTCATGCCACCTATGAGGTAGCATGATGACATACTAGTGGCCTTAGTAGAGAGATGGGATGTGGACACTTGTACTTTCAATCTTCCCACATGAGAGATGAATGCCACACTAGAGGACATTCACCGCATCTTACGCATCCCCATTCACGGTGAGCATGTGCAGCTAGTTACAAATAGATCCTTCACTCAAATGAGAGTTGATATCTACTATGTAGAGCTGCCTATTCGATGCTCAAGCATCGGACCACGTGTGGAGCTTAAATGGATCCTAAGCGCATGGTCACCACTCTTGCAGCAAATCATAATTATTACCGCGACCCTTACATTGGTTCCAGATGGTCAAGGGGCACACTTAGATGGTAGTTTGGTGCACACTATCACAGGGATGGAGCAACCGTGGACTATTTATGCATGGGGTCATAACATGCTTGCTCATTTATACTATGATCTTAGTCGGTTTTCCTTTTGAGAGCTCCAGAGCATTGTACATTGTACTTTGTTGCAGATATGGTGCTTTGAGCACATTACGTGTACTAGGCCCACTAGATTTCGTCTTATAGCGGCCGCAGGCGAGCCGAGAGTCTTTAGCTACCCCCTTAGACAACCTTGGCAGGAGGGAGATTTAATGTACTGGAGGATTAATTTTGACTGGTTAGATGAGGATTATATTTTCTGGAGGCCCTATCAGTGGATGCCGCTATAGGAAGATCACCGACACAAGCTGCACATACTACAGATGGATCAATTTTTCATTATCATATTGTCCACTATCACATCATTTCACATTTGATTTGTTTTGCCTGCACGATTTCATCTTCCTCTTGAAACTTTAGGTGTAGATGCTACGATGACTATATGTTGATAATCAATGTTTACTAATGTTTATTGTTGTTCCTGTCATCATTCTCCAACGTTCTATGCTTCCAAAACCTGATATGAACTCTTCAATGTTAACAACACAACATTCTAAAGATGTTGTGTACTTTATTGATAAAATATGTTTGCTGCCCTGTTTCTTATATAATAGATCATAATATAATTGTCTTGATTTGGTATTAACCTGGACAAATTGTTTATACTTTGTTATAGAACATAACATCCCATGCCAAAATGAAGTATAAGTTTTATGGAGTCATCTTCATATCTTACTTTGGCATATCTGCACGATTTGTGGCATTTGACATCAATAAAAATACTTCTAATAATAACTCTTTTTTATATCTTAACGTAATAGATATCCTACTCAAATTTAATTTCCCCCTAAAAAATCCTTAAGATTGCTTTGAAATTAGTACTACAAGTCCCAAACCTAGTAAAATTGCAAACCATAGGATGAGTGGCACCTTGAGACTCTCCTCAACTTTAACCTTCAAACTAACACGCTAATCCAATTTGGAAAAAAATAAAAAAACTTATGCTTGTAGAGGAAACTCTCATGATTGTAAAAAATTGGTTTATTCTTTATTATAAATATATTACTTAATTATTATTTTTTTTTATATAGATTATATCTATATATCATATAAAAATATACATTGAAAAATTCATTTTTTTTACTCTTTAAATCTAAAAATTGAGAAATGATTTACTCTTTACATATGCTTGAAAAAAAATTGAATTTCATTTTTCGTCTAATAAAAAAAAATCATTAATATTTTTGAACGATATATCAAAAAGATATTAATTAATTTATAACATTTTTTCAATTTTTTTTAATACAATTCCATATGAGTACATTACAATAATACAAAATTTGGTAAGAAAATATTAAATTTTTATCCAACAAAAATATCAATGGAATCTACTCTTTTAAATATCAATGGAATTTTATATATTATTACAAAGTAGAATTGAAACAATAACATATATTTTCTATAAATTAAAGATAGTCATCAAATCAGTTCACATAACCATTTAAGATTGACAAGTAGAAATTGAATTAATTTAAAAAATTGAACATGTAATTTCATATATTATTACAAAGTAGAATTGAAACAATAATATATATTTTCTATAAATTAAAGATAGTCATCAAATCAGTTCACATAACCGTTTAAGATTGACAAGTAGAAATTGAATTAATATAAAAAAATTGAATATGTAATTTTATACATATTATTATAAAGTAGAATTGAAACAATAACATATGTTTTCTATAAACTAAAGATAGTCATAAGATCAGTTCACATAACCATTTAAGATTGACAAGTAGATATTGAATTAATTTAAAAAACTGAACATGTAATTTTATACGTATTATTATAAAGTAGAATTGAAACAATAACATATGTTTTATATAAACTAAAGATAGTCATAAGATCAGTTCACATAACCATTTAAGATTGCCAAGTAGAAATTGAATTAATTTAAAAAATTGAACATATTATTATAAAGTAAAATTGAAACAATACATATATTTTCTATAAACTAAAGATAGTCAAAAGATCAATTCACATAGCCAAGATCGGTTCACATAGTCATTTAAGATTGACAAATAGAAATTTAAAACTAATGTATTATTTAGGATGGAAATGTAATCAAACTTGAATCCAATTATATTCAAGTACATCCATATGTGCTTTAGACAAGCAAACCAAGACTTCTACACCTCCAAAAATACTGTATGATTCAAACAAGATTATAAGGCCTTCAGTGAGCATTAATGAAGGGCCTACATACACTGGCTCACCCATTCCAAAATGAAAATTATTCATAGGAAATTTCATCCAACTTATTGGTATCACATCAGTTCTATCATTAAGGCTGATCGTTGGCCCTAAGATTTCCTTCCGAAGCTCAAAAAAATCAATTGCTTAATGTATAAAATTATCATCAACCTTTATAACTGACTTGTGGATTAACTCTAAAATAAACTCTAAAGGTCCATTTATGATTTCTGACACAATGGTTTGAGCACATGATTCATAGACAACATTACCAAAGTATTCATCGGGCAAGGGAGGATTCAACCTTTTTCTTCCACCCACTAGAATGATAGCTTTTGTTTGTACATCCTCATCAAGGCCTCGAGCTTTTGTAATGCATTTCCACAAATGGGCAACAAGGATTTCAAAAGTGGTGTAGGGTTTTTTCGATTTATCAAATCCATTTACCTTTGACTTGAGTTTTTGTAAAAATATTGCATCAAAATGAAACATTTTTGTGGTTAGATTGCACATTATTGGAGAAGGCTCATGGGATATAGTATTATATTCATAATGATCAAAACATGGTTGGGGAGGATCTCTTGATTTTAATAGAGATCGGTCACATATTGGAGGTAGAATACTCTCTCCTCTAACAATTTTTCCCCATGAATTCATGAAAAAAGTAGCTGCTTGTCCGTCTGCAACATGATGATGTGTAGCTATGCCTATCACCAACCCTCCACAAGTAAATCGAGTAAACTACATCAACAAACATATTTATCAAAATCTTGTTAGTATAATATATTTTAACAATAATTAAGAAAAGTGTTATAATATCTGTATGAGCAAATACTTCTTCTTTCATGGATATAATAGAAAGTTCTAAGAAAAATCATCGTCAACAATTTATTGAAAAAAATTCACAATCAATTTTCCATGGCCAAGAACACAGTCCAACTGTAACTTTGTATGCACACAAATAACAGACAAACAGTTCAAATTCATTTGCTTACATGGGTATCATACCTGCATGAGTAAGAGCTCAGTGACCACGGTGGATGTGGGTGGAACCAACTGAAGGAGGAATTCAGAGGGATGAAAGGGCATGGCATCAGCTATTCTCCCATCTGCTTCGCCTTCTATCACAAGAACACCCTCGTCATTCAGATTGATACCAAGGCAGCCATTCGGTGTATCTTTCGTGTATCTCCCTGCCCATTCTCTGAACTCTGCTAGAACTTTGGCCAAACCTTCCTTCAACACCTCTGAGCTCGGGGTGGGAGCTTCAAAAACATACACCACCTTGACATCGCAATGGTATGAATGGATAACATTTAGCTGTTGAACCGACCCTTGAAGCCTCCAATGGCTATGCTATCACGTTCTCCACTTTGTGTAAAACAGATGTTTTAGCTGAGCATCCACTTTTAGCATTCCCAATGCCTGACATTGCCATGTGATTTTATCGCATCCAATTGTCTTAGAATTTATGGTTGTTTATTGTCACATCAAATGTTTCTCTGAATTGATGATTGTAATTGTTCTGGATTAATTTAGGTTGACATTTAGTATAATTGTATATATTTTTAATAGATTAATAAAATGATTATTTTCTAATTTATTGTATAAAATGTGAAATTTTAGTTAAACTTTTACAACATGGTTTCAATTTAGTTGGAAAATAAGAATAAAACTTAGGTGAATAGAAAAAAATTTAGAGCAAGAAATGAATACAAATTTTTCATTATTCACAATGAAATTGTAGAATTTACAAAGATAAAGTCAATGTCAAAAATAAAATGAGGGAAAGCAGGAGCATTTAAGGAACAATCAGATAGATTCCTTAGTTAGCTTATAGTCAAACAAAGCAACAATATAGTTATCTTGCTAAGTTGAACAGGGAAGAAATAAATCCATATACTAATGAAGAAGCCACTCCATGCCCAACTAAAAGGAGGAATGATGAAGTCTCAACATGTGTTTCTGTGAAAATTGATTAGGAGTCTCCAAGCTTGAATAAGACACAACATAATCATGGCCAAAATCAATCAAGAAACGTGATAAATCAAGCGAATGAGGAAAATCATGAATGCCAATCTCCAAAGACAATGAAGATGGGATAACAATTGTGTTGAAATTATCATCAAAGAGGAGATAAACCCCCTCAAGTGTGTAATCCAAATCTGCAGTATGAGACTCCACAAACAAGTTAGAAATCCCTATCAAATATTCATTCCACAAAGCAAGATATGAAAAACTATGACCATCCTACTAAATAGAAGCACTAATAGTTGAAGGAGCAGGAGGTGGAGGAGTAGGAAGGTCAACATTGGTCTCTAGAATACCAAGGTTTAGATGACCAAACTTCTCCTCACAAACATAATTCACACTTAATGAAAAGGTGTAATATGCAATCAAAGGAACATTATCTGCAGCTAAAGAAAAATGTGAAAAGGAATAAAAACGGGATGAATGATCAGCCATCCTGATAGCAATGATATCCCTAGTCTCCAAGTCCCTTATGTAGACTCCATCAGGAGTGATCTCAACTGTCTTACCTTGTCCACTATGAGTAACTTGATAAAAAGAAAAGACATTTGATGTCAAAGAAAGAACACAAAGTACATCATTAATATTTCCATCCTCCATATCAATAGAACCTTTCCCATGCATACCTTCATATATGTATTGTTACCCATCAAAATATTAGGTGAATCACAAGGCACAAACGAAGAAAACATACCCTTAGAAGATGCCATATGATGAGAAGCACCTGAATCTAGAAGCCATCTGCAAAACTAAGGATGTGTGATGCAATGAGTGCATGTTCTTTCATCTTGTCTAATCCATTTGTGGACCTTGATTCCGAATCAAATATAGTGGATGTAGAGGATGACCCTGAAGACGTGGATGAAGGAAGTTGAATATGATTCTTCTATAGAAGATGTTTCAGCTCATCAATTTTCTTGGCATAATACTTATGCTCGTCATGTCCTAGCTTTCTGCAATATGCACATATTTGGAATTCCTTCTTTACTTTTCCTTTGGATTGTTGATTGGGTTTTGAATTTTTCTTCCCACTTGCATGCATAGAAAGTGCATGAGCTTTGGAATTTTTTAATGTACCCATATTTATGAGCTTATCCTACTCATGTATCAAGGACTCAATAAAAACATTGAGTGTGGGCATCTCCCAAGTTCTTCCTGTTGTAAGCCTGACTATATGAAAAGTGGAGACATATACAACATACTTTGGACCCAATTTTGACAAAATAATGAGAATTAATTTATTTGGGTATGTGCAAGATCATCATGGAAAAAACAGGCCCTTAAGTGGTAATAAAAAGACAGAAAATTAGAGTTAGACAACTTGACGTAAAAATTTGAATAAGTTATCTATATTATTTCAAAAAAATGTAAAAATAGAATATGTAGAAAATTGAATGTAGTTTCTAAACTACTAGACCTTTATTTTTATTTTATTTTAAATCTATTTGGTGAAAATTTGAAATTTCAATGTAGTAGTATTTAAATTTCAGGGTAAAAATAAGAAGTAGGTGTCTGTCTAACCACCCTAACCACAATAAAATGATAATATTTTTTTATAATATTTTAGATAAAATTAGAGGACTCATGTCCCGGTGTGATGCATATTTTTTTATAATTTTTTTAAGTAAATAATTAATTATGAATTTTTTATTACAACTTTAAAAAAATATAAAAGCTCATTTGTCTAACCACCTTAACTTGGTCAAAAATTCACGAAATAATTTTTATTTTTTTTAATCCTATAGTATGTGAAGCATAGAATGTGACGCATATTTTGGATTCAAAAAATGTGATACCGTTTGAAAGTTATAGATGTTTTTCAATCAGCCTATCAATCGGGACTTTATTCATAATTCTAATAGAAAATGAATAATAATTATTTATTATATTCAAAGTAAAGCATAATTTATATTGCTGGAAAGCTGAGAATCTCCTCTAAAAACCCTTTTTGTTTCATCAATTTTGGGTAAAAAAAAGGTCGTCAGCCACATGGGCCATCATATGACTTACATATCGCCACTTTTTGGCCCATCATGATCCTACACATACGCATTTTCTTGTTGGGATTTTTTGATTCCACATCCTTTTAGTTGGAGTAATAAGACCTTGAACTTCATGAAGAAGTCTTGAATATTTTCAAAACTGCTTGGATCTAATGAGTTGAGCTCATTTCCAAGGATGTGACCCCGCATCTCATCTTGCTTTCAAAACCAAAAAGAATCTCCAACATAGTCCAAACCTCATTTGGAGTTTTGCATGCTTCAACATGAAGAAAAAAATTTGGAGACATGGATAAGAATAAGAGACCAAAGGCCTCGCCCATGTGGTTGAATATTTGCATTTTTCAACTATATAATTTGGTTCAATCTCTGTTGGCATGACTATTTGATACAAGCCTCTACATATGAGCTGAAGTAGAATCTTTGGCTTCCATTCGAAATGGTTATATGGCATGAGAATTGAAGAGGTTGGAAACTCCATTCTTTCTAATAACTCTAATCTTCAGTTTCTGTAAAATAATTATTTATGCTCCTTCTTCCTAGCTCCCGTGTGCTCTGATACAATGTAAAATTTTAGCTAAACCTGCACAACACAGTTCAAATCTAGTTGGAAAATAAGAACACAACTTGCAAGTGAATAAAGGAAAATTTAGAGCAATAAATGAATAAGAACTTTCTCATTATTCACAATGAAATTGCAGAATTTACAAAGATAAAGCCAATTTCGGGAATAAAACAAGGAGGGAAAGCAAGGAAATTTAAGGAAAAATAAGAGAGGTTCTTTAGTTAGCTTACAGTCAAACAAAGCAACAATAATTATCTTGCTAAGTTGAAAAGGGAAACAACAAAGTTTCTAATTTATGCTAACATAGAATAGATAGTTGTTTCAAGATTGATATCCCTTATATCTTTTAGATAGATGCATTTAAGATATCTACAGTTGTTTAAAATATATACACATTATCATATATTGTTTAATATAAGTTGAAATTTTTATAATCCTATACATTTTTTCAATTAGCTTAAATTAATATTAAAAAAGTATTTTTTAATTTGTAACATAGAATAAATAATTTCCTCAAAACTACATTTCTCAATGTTTTTTAATTACATGTATTTAGGATATCTATACTAGTTTAAAATATATACATATTATTATATATACTATGTCATCATTTATGAATTAATCTAGGTTGAAATATATATAATTGTATACATTATTTTAATTAACTTAGATTAATATAAAGAAATATTTTTACTTTATAATAATTATATGAATTCCATCTTTCAATATCTATCTCAACTTCTATATAATCATGGGCACATAGATAGATAAGAAAATTGATAATAAAAAATTGTACATAGGTGATAACACCTAGAGGTGCTATCAAATGATTGATCTAGACAAAGGTATTTATAACTTTAGCTAAGTATTGCATTTTTATACATTTTTAGAGTCATTATGTGAATTGCTTGTTGAAAATGGTCTTAAATATTCACATGTGTCGGTTATTTGATAACTCTCTTAACTATTGTTTATAAGAAGGAAATGACATTGAACATATAATTTTTATAAAATAATATGTGGTAAAGAAGAAAATAAGTTTTGTTGAAATTATAACATGATCGAGATGCTTGAGCACACAATCAATACCTTCTATAATATTACTCCAAGCGTACTGCATTGGATGATCTTATTAGTCACCAAAATTGGGATAAAAAAATCTCTTTTATTGCACATGAAGAACCAAGTCTCTTTTTTTAAAGTTCACCATTGCATTGGTAAGGTCCCATATTTGTCATAGTTCATTTCAATCATACAAATTCCAAGATATGGTAGGAATTGAATTGATAATCCACCTTTAGAGGGGATATATCTCAACAACATCATTTAAAGCATACACATTAATAAATAAAAATGATTATTAGAATGTCTTAAAATACTCAATTAGTGAGATCGCATCCCTAGTCAACTAAGTATTGATGCCACATAGGAGAGAGAAATGTCACAACACCAATTTGACTTGCTTTGTTTCTTTTACACAAAAAATGATTGAAAAGATAAATGACATGACAAGTTACAAAAATAAAAGCACAAAAATTTAACCTCTTGTAGTGTTGAAAAATGTCATCCATGACATTTTCACACTTGTTTGGGTCCTCCTTGTTAAATCAAACTTAATGTTTCCTAGATTTAGTGTTGAAATGTGCTTAACACATTCACATTAGGTCTTGGGCCCTTGTAAACTAAATTAATTTAATTGTGCCTTATTTAAGGTGTTATAAAGTGTTGTATCACAATCTCACACTAATCTAGGGTTTTCATTATTAATTGGACTTCTTTATACCTTATTTGGCCTTATTTTGCATCCACAATGTCATGTCCCCAAAAATTGTAACACAAAATATGAAGTATTGAGACAAATATAAATAAACCAAATATCAAAATGATAACTATGTCTCAAATATATATATATATATATTAGCCATCCTATTATAATTATAGTTATGAAGATAATATTATAATTATAAATATAATATCTTAACCATTATTACCTTAATCATGATTATCGTAGGTACATATTATAATTACAATATAAATATATTATAATGATAATATGTGATAATATTTAAAAGTATGTTCTAAAACATCATAGATATAATAATATTCTAAACTAACAATATGATTTCAAACTATAGAAGAAAAAAACATATAGCATATAAACCAAAAAGGGGATAAATAAAACATTTAAATAATGCCAATTAAAAGAGAGATAAATAAACACCAAGCGATTCCTAAACAGTTCATAAACTGGGTGATTAACAAATGCAGCAGTCAACGTTGTTAAGGAATTAGTCCCAAAACAAAGACATGAAAAGACACGTCTAGAAAATAAGGAGACCTTTGATCAGCCATAAAGGAGAGCTCGTTGCAAGGCATTAAGGAGAAAAATAAGGAATACAAACATGGAAGGAAGGAAAGTAGAGAAGGAAGGAAGAAATCATCGTGGAGAAATCAATGTCCTATTCAGTCAAAAATCTGATAAGGGAGTGAGCAGTAAGTCTAATATTATTATAAATGTAGATACATAGATATGTGGAATAAATATATATGTATTTATATATTTATTTAGATAGGATCTATATATATTATTTACAATAAAGATATATAAATATTTACTAGAAATAAGTTATGCACATTTAAATAAAATATATATACATATTTATATAGAAATAAGGATATATATATATATATATATATATATAAATTGAAGACAATTAGAAATGATGATACATACATACATATATGTATGTATGAGTAAGTAGATATGTGAATCACTTGTGAATATATAGTAATGATACTTGCAGCAATTATTAAACCTTATAAGTAATGATGATTCTTTAATATAAGCATAAATAGATTATGTGTATTTATGAATTGCCATCATCCCATGATCAATCCAGTATAAGGTTGAAAGAGACAAGTAAGGAATCAAAAAACGTGGAGATATACCACAACTCAGGTGATGTACTCACTTAGCAATACTATTTAGCATATTTTTTAATATAAGAAATTGATATTACTAATTTGATTATTGATATAATGCTTTCTTTAATCTTATCATAATGAGAATTATTCTAGGAAATGATGAACTTAAAGAACCATTGATAAATGAAGATATATTTGATTATAGGCATGAAATAAATCTTGGATGAATGCAAATATAGTTGATCGTGTAAAGATTGTCTTCTTCATGCTTGTAACCTTATCAGGAAGGGTGAACCATGGTTTAAGTAGATTGTCTAAAACCCCCACTTTCAGCCCCTTAGGCCCTAGACAAGGGATTGGGCCCTGTAGCCCCTTAGGCCCTTGACTAGGGATTGGGTTATAGAAGGTTGGGGGTCCCACCTAGGCTTGTGCCCCTTAGGCCCTAGATAAGGGATTGGGCCTTGCAGCCCCTTAGGCCCTTGACTAGGGATTGGGTGAATAGGAGGTGGTAGACCTTAGGATACTTAAGGATTCCATGATTCCTCTCCCCCTGATAGGATGAGTGTCTTCAAGGTGTTGAAATGAATGGAGTATGTAGGTTCTAAGCCACTAGGCAAGAAGAATTGGGATGGACAACCTCTTGAGATTTATTTGAAGGCTTCAGGGCGGATCCACCCATGGCACTCCTCTTGCTTGTTAAATTGCATTTATGATTATGCTTGTTAAATTGCATTTATGATTATGCTTATATTTTGGATATCTAGATATTAATGCTAACAAATATTTGTGTGTGTGAGAATGTTGTTAATATGGCGAATGCATATTTCAAATCAAGATTACTTCATTGAAAAGAACATTCATTTGGAAAGAAGAAACCTTAAACCTAATCAAGAAGCAAATTCTAGGTTAAATTGGGTAAGGGACATTACACACAAGCCTTAATTAATGCATATTTCCGAGGATAATCTCGACACAAACCAACATCCAATCATTTAATTCAGGTGTTTTTGGATTGTATGACCCAGATTTAGTGATCTAGGACTCATACACCACCTTAGGCGATGGTTCCCACCTAAGTTTTGAGGCCTCGATCTCGATTTCACATGAATCTAAGATTTTCTTGAAAAATGTGTCCCATAGACTAATGGGACTCATACGCCACTTCTGGCGTATGAGTCTCATTTGGCTTGGTGCAAAATTAAATTTAATTCAAATTCTTGGCGAGATTTTATCTTCCTAGATCTGATGTCGGTTTGTAGTCTTGTAATTTCGAGAAATGTGGCATAAACAAGTATAAATACAAGGTTATTTCACCCATTTTTATCCTAACAAGCAATTAAGTGAGCTAGCATCCTTAAAGAAAATTTGAGATCACAAGAGCATTCAAGTGTTTACAAGAGTATTCAAGAGCTGATTATCAAGTGTTTTGGAGCATTATTCAAGTATCAAGCATCATGTCAAAGTCATCATGCATCATGTTTTTTTTTTAGCTAAAAATTGTGATGTAGGGTTTCATGATTCAAGCTAGCATTCAATTCAAGATCTATCACATTCAAGCAAGAGTCAAGATCTACATCCATTGGAGCCACTTCATAATTGTTTCCAACACTTTATTACTAGGGTTTGGTGAGTTGCGACATTACATTTTGTTCATTCATCATTCCTTTATCTCATTTGATTTCATTACAAGGTTTGATTACCAAAATGGGGTTTGAACAAGGAAAACCCCTTTCCACTAACAAAACAACATTTTTCTCTCTCATTAGTGTGGGATTTGTGATCTAGGTTGAAGAAATATTGAAGAGTAAGATTGGAAAGAAGTTATCAAGTGTTCAAATTTTTCCAGGTTGTCACCTTTCTTAGAAGATCATTGGAGAACATCTACAAAGCATAATCTTCAAATTCAGATCAAGAAACTAGGTTAAGAAGACAAAGCAAAGATTGAAGAGCAGATTCAGATCCTAATTATCTGAAAAATCCAAACTGGACTGACACGCCACTTCTGGCGTATGAGTCCTAGTATAGTCAAATGTGCATATTTCACCTGAGTTCTAGACATATCTCTGCCAGATTTTTGTTCTTGCCCAGAAACCCTAATTTGGGACTAAATCACCTAGTCTGGCATATGAGTTCTAATCTGCATTAATTTTAGTATTTCTAGCATTTTAGGACCTCATTCAAGTTGTTACAACTTTCCAGGTGCCCTTCTGTATTTCTCCAACTTTCTATTATGTTTTGCATTCATTTCTAGGTCATTTAGTGAAGCTTTACATATGAACATAAGAAAATACTTAGCATTTTGTTTCCATTGATCAAGGTAAATAAGTCCACCACTGCCCACACACGTGGTCAACAAACTTCAAAGCCATTGTAAACAGGTCCGGCCAACCCGTCATAAATTACATGGAAGCTTATCATATATTAGACAAAAATGCAATGTAGACACTATATATTTATGAATGTAATATAGAGGAAGAGCGAAACAGTGAAATGCTCAAAAGAGAATTTTGTAGATCAACATTTGTTAGCTATTTGAATCAAATAAAACTAATTGAGAAGCTAGCAAGAACACATAAGAATATGTACAAGAAAATCATGAAGCACAAATGACAAAACTTAGGGTATATAGGAACAAAAAATGGAAAATAGAACATAGTTACAAAATTTTAAACTTATTAGTCAAATGCAACACAATATTTTTGAAAATGTTTCTAGAGTATGTGCATATATAATTTAATATACTGAAATGTTCAAAACCCATTACTGATTCATAGAAATTTCAGCCTCTACTTATTGTTGGTTGGTATCTCTGTGCATCTTTAACACTTGGTGTTGTTTGTATGTGCATATGTATCAATTTGTGACAGCTACAATTGGTTGAAAGAGAATTGTATGCAATGTCAACCCTATGTGAAAATCATGAAGGCTCATGGGCTTAAGTAGAATTGGAAAGCAAGAAAAGTAGAAAAGACTAATGGTGAATTTGATGGAGTATTGTATACATCATATAGTGTTAAAATTGCAAAAAAAAGATGATTTTAATATATCATTCCTTAGATTACAATGGTATAGAAATACATTTAGAATTTAACAAAATACAAATGTTGTGATAATTTTATGGAAAATTGGTATCTTGGTAAAGAATTGTGTATAATTAATCAATCGGGTAAGTTGAAAGGATAGTTGTACACACATGGAGAAATGCAATGGGAAGAGGAGAGTATTTTTTGAGAAGCAAACTATATGGAAGGATTTGTGTACATATCTATCTATCTAGCAAGGAAAATTTGGAGTAAAACCAAGAGCACAAAACCCATGCTTGTTCTCCTTCCTACGGTATTTGAATTTTGAAGCCTTGTGCGCTTTAGCCAAACCCCCAAGAAAGAAAAGTATGAAACACCCATGAGTAATTTCATGCAATCTCATCATATGTAGCACAATAAAAAAGTTGGGAAAAATCTAGTGTTTTAATATATGACATCCCATATTGTGAAGAGTGTATTCTTCTAAATGTCATATACATAAAGTATGAAACATCGAAAGGTTGAAAGGAGAAGCAGGTAGATTAATATTTATGGGTGCATATTTGCATAGTGAATTTAACAGAAATTGTATTGTTGAAAATAAAGAAGACAATAAACAACAAGAAAATTATCTTTAATATGCAAGGCTTAAGAGGATGGAAAGCATTGAATAAATAGGGGCAATTTAATGTGGTAGGAAAACTTAGAGTATATAGGCACAAAAAATAGAAAACGGACCATAGGTGCATAATTTAAAAATAATCAATCAAATACAACACAATATTCTTGAAAACATTTCTAGAATAGTTGAATATATATTTGAATAGAATAGAATGATCAAAACATGTCGCTTAATTGTACAAGTTTTTCCTTCTGCTTATTGTTCCTTGGTATCTCTGTACATCTTTGGCATTATACCCATTTTTCACAGGTTATTACTTGGTATGTTTCTGTAAAATTTAACTTAAAGTTCTTCAAAAGAGGATGGTATATAGTGTGGGGCCAATGTGAAAAGGAATATTTCAAAACCTCTTTTCATAATTTTGAACACGAGGCAGGAACAAAAGAATTTGGTGGGGGTTGGAGTTGTTCCAATCGGGCCTCTTTGCTGCGACATTGAGTAGTGTATTTTTTGCTGATTATTCTAGAGTATCTCTCAAATGAGAATGTTGGATCAATGTGGAGTCTTTCAATTGATTTAACACGAGAGATAGTTGTAAAAGTTAGCCACTATCTTTCTTTGTTTCCTATGTTTATTTTTTCTCTATCTAATGTTAAGCCTTGTGCTTTATGTATTGTGATTTCCCATACCATGGTGAGTGGAGTTTGTGTTTGATTGCCTCGGGTTATAGCTGGGATGGGGATTTCTCTTGGATTTTTTGGTCCCATGGTGGGCCAATGTAATTTTGGAAATGAACAACAACATAGTCAAGTGGATCTAGCGGTTTGCAACGTGCATTATAGACAATAGTTGTAACAAGACCAAGGGATCCATTGACTAAGCCAACTTAAATCCACAAATTTGTTGTTAGCATCACCTGTTCACCAACATATAAAGCAAAAATTCTAGAAGAAGTTGGTCATCATCTCCATAATCAGATGTATTTTTATGTGCTACTTGAGCAGTGCTAATGGCTATGGGAAGGTTTAATTGTTTGATCATTTTTTATTGTGGAATGCGACTAAGTCATTTGTGGCAAACAAATGTGTTGCAACATCAAATTGTTCTCTTTCTATGGGTGAGAGAATTTTATTTTATTTGTTTCATAAGCTCTTCCAAATCATCATGGAGAGCCTCACCATTTCTTATATGGAGAAGCGTTGCCCGAAACTTTTACTAAGAAGGACCATCTCCTTGTTAATGAAAAATAGTGTCCAATGTTACTAAAATTTTGAAAGTATGCCATAAGGCAACAACCGATGAGAGTGAAGCATAAATAGGAGTATCCATGACCGATGGAAACTAAGAAAGATAACCAAAAAGGATGATAGAAACACCATTGAGTGGTTCCCTTTGGTTATTGGGGAATTATTGGTGCAACTGGCTATCTATTTTGAACAGCGACTTCGGGCCTAGAAAACTCATTTCATCTATCAAAATGTATTTAATATATTTAATTTATTCTTGGGATATTGTCAATGGTTGTCCTTGCAAAGGATTCATATCCTTTATGAGAATGTAGAGGGTTTTTATAGATTTTGGAGGCGCATATGTTGTAGGAAGCAACACCTGCAAGCGTCAATGTGAGAAGTGGGCTATTTCATCTAGTAGTAGAGGCATTTATTTTTTGTCTTATAAAATTTATCAAAATCGATTTACCACTGTCGGTTGTTCCTCGAATGATCATGCAGAGAGGGCCTTTTGGGGAAGGTTGCATGTGATGTGATTGGATGATTTGAAGAGCTAGTTGTTGTTTTGGTAAAAGTTGATGGGTTGATGTATTTATAGGAAAGGATTGTATCGTATCTTGCTCACGCATTTCCTTGGCCGATGCAATGAACTACAAAACAATATTATGAATTTTTTCAGGCACATGGTTTGTATTCCATGAATGGTTCACATCAAAGTCTCACGTACCCAAAAGTTGTAGTTGATTTATACTAAAGTTAGTAGCAGCACCAAGCCGAGAGAAAAATTCCCATTCATATTCATCCATAGAAGGTTGATGATTCAAATCATCACTATCACTACCATTTTTTTCTTCAATCATGGATGCAACTAAAATTCTATTAACATGCCAAGGCTGATAACCAACAGTTTTCAAGACTTTCCAATTTCGTACTATGTCTTGTTTGGCAACACCTATATCTGTGTGTATGTTTTGGAAAGGCTTGTACAACATAATTTTAGTCCAACAAAATGTATCAAATATTTATGTATCTTCAAGGGGAACAGTCTTGAACAAGGGGTACACAAGAACAATTGCAAGTTGGTGTCTCGATTTCCATTTGTCCTTTTTGTGGTGGTTTGAATATGTATATAAGTGGACCGAGTCAATTAGGGATAAAACACCCAGCTCTGGAGGCCTTTGCATATAATAATGAATATAATTTTTTGGTAGTCCTTCATCAACATCATATTTATTTATACGGAACCATGCCTTTTTTCCAACATTCAAGTGAATATATTGTCAACTTGAAGTGAAAAGGGAAATTTTTTGTAACATATGGCACATCTCCTATGCAGAGATGTCACACTTCACAAAAATATTCATCATGAACTTTTGATATGCAAGTAGTGCTCTATCCTCAACTATATTTGTATTTACAAGTCTTTTTAGCATATCAAGGTAATTTTCTGATTTCTTCTCAGATTTAGCTACATAGTTGGAGATATAATTCAATACAATTTGCCTAGAAACAACTGGCTAGTAGTCGACATTGGCACACCAGATTGCAAGCATGGGCAGGCTATGAATATTTAGGCGATCATCATTTAATGTTGGTTTGTAGCATTTGTTAGACTCAACATCAGATGCCAATGTAGAGGTAAGTTATTGCAACCAAGGTGCTTTATAGCGACATTGTAATTGGTCTCATTTTTTCCTTAAACAAGTATATTCAGTGAATTTTGTGTACCTTTGAACTATATTTAGCAACTCTTCATAATCTATGATTCGATCACTGGAACAAAATTGGGTCATGGAAAGTAAGCACGTATTTTCTTCAAAACAATGATACATTCTAAGCAATCTTTGTGCAGGGCAACGTGGATTCCAAGCTAAAACATATCTATCAAAAAAATTCTTTGCCATGGTAACATCATGGTGATTGGAACAATCAAGAGTGTCCATGTTCGTGGATTCTGGAAGCCATAAAAAGCCATGCATATGTGCAGAGCCATGATGCTTCCATTCATATCTATACTAATATTTTTTTGTGTGCAAAAGATTTTCAATCACCTCTTCACAGAAATTTGAGAATCTATGATGCAGATATAGAGATGTTATATGTGGATTTTGAATAAAACTATCTATCAAGGTCTTTGTTGAAGGATCCATCGCCAAACAAGCCACAAAGGAGAAAACGTTTTGCAGATCAGACCATTTTGTGTCTGCACAACTCATAGTGAAAAAAAGGGTAGGTATCCCAAGTTGTTCAATCATTGCAGATAGTTGGGCTCAGCAAGAGTTCCAAAAAGAGTGGGTTCCACGCAATGATGCACCAAAACAAATTATTTGATATGCTATTTGGTCATCAGGAGAAACTTGAAGTCGTTCACACACTACAGACAAAGACTTCAGGATTTTGTCTTCCAAATTTGCTAAGATGAAGACAAAAATAGTTTGTTGATTGTGATGTCTCATTATCAAGTTGTAGATAAAATACCTAAACTTGTCATGTTTCCCAAATCTTTGGTCAAAATATCTCATTAAGTGGAGGGCATATTCATGCAACTGAATTTGAATATTCATTGGTTGGAGGGGAAGTTTTGCTCCAGAGGGGAACAATGTTGGAAAATCCATTGTAAATAAACCTTTAGTGTTGTATTCATTAATAGGAGAAGAGCTCGTTTCAGGCCAGGACAAGATATTTTGCTCCTTTTTTTCAATTTGTAATACCTGTTTTATTGCTTGCAACTCTCATGTAGCATTTGGAAAGAAAGGGATAAATGATGAAAATATTGATGAGCCATTTTCATGTTCAACAACATTTGTTGAACTGGTTGATGACACCATCTCTTCATTGGGAACTTTCTCTATTATATGCAAGAAATTGGAGATATCAACAGTAATATCAGGTAACATATTAAGAGCCTCAACATCAATCTCAACATCATTGTAGTATTTTTCATATAGATTTTTATATTTCAATGCATCCATGAAATTATGTTTATTAACATAGCAATCATAGTTTCCACCTTCAATGGTGGTCCACCATACGATCACAACTTCAAGGTCCTATAATTGACGTGACAAAACTTTTGCAATGCTCGAGATATCTTGAGGAAAGCTTATCATGTGACCATTGTATTTAAACTGCCCTTCTCTAGCATGGGACACTTGTAAAACTGGAGTGACCCAAGCAATAAGCATTTCTTCAACTTGTGTCAATTTTTTTAGTAGGAATGTTTGTTGGCCTAGGTCCATGCCATTTGCAGAGCTAAAATGGTGGGAGCCTTTTTCAAAATAACATCTAGCACACACGGTTGTTGGACCGGATACATGAGTGCACATCCCAATTTAGCTTTCTTTGCATATCTGACAAACAACAAGGTTCGACAATGCATCTAGATGCGGTGTTAGAACCGTTTCATCGAAGAAAGGTAGATCATTGAAAATTTCTTTGAGGTGTTGTTGGTGTGCTGGTGCAATAGGGGGATTGAGTTGAGATTTCATATTGAACATATCTTGTGACATTGAAATCAATATGTTTCTGTCCAAAATACTATCCACACTTTGGCTGCCTGGGCAAAGAAAACAATCTGAGGAAAAAGGAGTGGGATTTACCATTGCCAATGGGGGCTGCAAGGGAAGATTAACAATAGGTAGAGTTGAAGGTGTGCTTGTTACAGTTAGCCTTTGTTCCAAGTATTTTGTATGATTCTTTGCACAAATTTCCTATTTATGCTGGCTATAGTACAAATAGTTTTGTTGCTATTTGTTTGTCCTTTTTTAATTGAACAATTGATTGGACTGTTGAACTTGAATGTATTCGGACGACCTAGGAATATACATACAAGTTGAACCATATTAGCATATATGAATATACATGTATAACCATAGATATATTTAAAGTAGTAATTACACGTAAACATATAACACAATATGTGTGTATCCATGTGTATATAAATGTATATCTATGGATGATCACAAAATGAATAACATGGTTTGAACATTGGAATATACAAAAATATATATACAAGTATTTTACAAATTCCTGTATTAACCATTTTCACTATTTCACTATTTTTATATGTCACATTTAGAAGAATACAATATTGGATGCACGCGACCAATCCAAAGTTGTTCATCTATGTTGCGCTTTACATTTTTTTTGTGCCTATATACCCTAAATTTTCCTTACCCATCAAATTATCTCCAACGTATCTGTTTGGAGCTTCCCACCAAAATTTTCATTATACCAAGTGTGCAAAACATTCCTTGTCATCGGCAATGAATATGTCTACAAGGCCAGTGGGGAGTTTCACAGGGTTGTTCACCACGATAGTCTATGGAGGTGCAGTTTGTTGAGCACGTGGGATGGCGATGTTGGAGGGTTGGGCTACTTGGATAGGTAGAAGAAGAGTGGAAAATTCTTGCTTACATTGTTGCACGATGGAAATAAACACAAAAAGAGGAAGTATACCTTTTATACAATTTCACTATTTGTCTATAATATTTAGTAGCAAAGAATGTAGCTTGAATTTTGAAGTAACAAGGAAGTTGTTATGTACATTGCTTGTTTTGTATCAAGACTTGTCAATAGGAGCAATTTCATATATATATATATATATATAAATGCAGAGGGCCAGTATGAAAGCATAAAGATATTCAAAATAAAATTACTTTAGTAGCAATAAAGGTACATGTTCAGTTTTGCATTTTCTATGGAAGAGACATGTTATATGCTTTCTATGAATAGTGTATTTCTTTGAATGTTATAGTACATAAATATACACATACAATTGCCCCTACATATATGTATATTTTTTAAAATTGGATATATATATGTAGAGGGTTAGTATGAAAACATAAAGGTATTGAAGATAAATTAGTGTTGTAGCTATCAAGGTATCTTCAGTTTTGCATTTTGTGTGAATAGAACATGTTATATGTTCTTTGTGAACAATGTGTTTACAGATTTTCATAGTTCACCTCTTCTATTATTCATATTTTAAAGTTCTATTTAATGTGGGTTTTCGATCACCTGTCATTTTCCTGTGATTCTTAAGTGTTTTTCTAATAGCTCTTTTAGAATTTCCCAATTTGTCTATAATATTTAGCACCAAATAATGCATCTCGAATCAGGTGTAGCATTCAAGTTATTTGTTTGCTTTGCATCCTTCTCAACTTTAGAGATGGAAGATAATTGTGTTATTGTTTGTTGGGTTCTCTATTCTTAGCAATACAATTTGTTTTAAATTCACCATACAAATATGCATGCAGCAATGTCAATCTACAGGACCGCCTTTCAAACTTTTGGTTGGTTTGTTGTTTGTGTATATGACATCCAAACACATGCAATATTCTAAATATACAATTGCAGTTGCTATAAATTGATGCATATGCATATGAAATAAAAGGTGGCACACATATCTTGTTTATGTATACACACACACATATATACATACACACACACAAACATAGGATCTAACCGTTGCATAAACTAATACATTCATTGTTTGATTGTAATTATCAACGTAATAGGAAGGATACTATTGAATGGTTTTCTTAAATTATAAGCATGTGCTTTGAAGCTCTTACCATAGTTTTGTGCACTACATATATATACACACACATATATACATATACATACGTACATATACATACATACATACACACACACACACACACACACACACACACACACACACACACACACACACACACACACATATATATATATACATATATACATATATATACATACATACACACACACAAACACATGATCTAACTATTGCATATATAAACTAATACATTCACTATTTCATTGTAATTCCTTAAATTATGATCATGTGCTTTGAAGCTCTTACCATAGTTTTCTGCACTATTTTGGGTGTTTATCAATGTATTTGTTTTCAATAGACACATTGTACTGCCACAGTCCAAACAAATTTTTCAGCTTCACTATGAACATGTTGCACATACTACATTATAAAATTATTTGTTGTTAACATCTAAATGCTACACCGTTGAATACTATAGTTTAATTCTATTGGGTTATTTTTCAGTATCTTTGGGTCTGATTAACATAATGCCAAAGATGTGCAGATATGGCAACTGATTGTTTGAAACAGTTCTATGCATTCTTTTTGGTATTTTTCAATGTTTTCAGTTATGATAAACAGATTGTAGTGGCAAAGTATAAACAATTTAATAACTTTTCTATGAACATGTTCCAAATATTGCACTGTTAAATCCTTTCTATTAACAACATTTGATTGTAATGTTGTAGAATCCCATTAAGTCAAACTTTGTTGTTTCTTTGCAGCCTACAAAGACAAGTTCAATCGAGGAAAATGTACTAGATCACACCAAATGGATAAAAGGAGTAAGGAAAACAAAGGCTACAAAAGGAATTTTTTATGTGCTGGAAAAGATTAGGTGCAACATTGAAGTTATTTGTTTTCTTTGCATCCTTGTCAACTTTAGAGATGGAAGACAATTTTGTTATTATTTTTTGGGTTTTCTATTCTTAGCAATGCAATTTGTTTTAAATTCACCATGCAAATATGCACACAACAATGTCAATCTATAGTACTGACTTTCAAACTTTTGGTTGGTTTGTTTTTTGTGTATATGACATCCAAACACATGCAGTATTCTAAATATACAGTTGCAACCGCCAGAAATTGATGCATATGTAGATGAAATCAAAGGTGGCACACACATATATATACATATACACACACACAAACACAGGATCTAACTGTTGCATACATAAACTAATACATTCATTGTTTGATTGTAATTACCAACATAATAGGAAGGATACTAATGAATGGTTTTCTTAAATTATGATCATGTGCTTCGAAGCTTTTACCATAGTTTTTTGCACTACATATATATACACATATATACATATGTACATACATATACATACATATATATACACATACATACATACACACACACACACACAAACATAAGATCTAACCATTGCATATATAAACTATACATTCACTGTTTCACTGTAATTCCTTAAATTATGATCATGTGCTCTGAAGCTCTTACCATAGCTTTCTACACTATTTTGGGTGTTTATTAATGTATTGATTTTCAATAGACACATTGTACTACCACAGTCCAAACAAATTTTTCAACTTCACTATGAACATGTTGCACATACTGCGTTATAAAATGCTTTGTTGTTAACATCTAAATGCTACACCATTGAATATTATAGTTCAATTCTATTGGTTTTTTTTTAGTATCTTTGGGTCTGATCAACATAATGCCAAAGATGTGTAGATATGACAATTGATTGTTTGAAATAGTGCTATGCACTGTTTTTGTTATTTTTCAATGTTTTTCAGTTATGATAAATAGTTTGTAGTCGCAAAGTATAGATAATTTTACAGCTTTTCTATGAACATGTTCCACATACTACATTGTTAAATTCTTTCTTTTTAACATCTGATTGCAATGTTGTAGAATCCCATGAAGTCAAACTTCGTTGTTTCTTTGCAGCCTATAAAGACAAGTTCAATCAAGGAAAATGTACTTGATCACACCAAATGGATAAAAGGAGTAAGGAAACAAAGACTACAAAGGGATGTTTTTTATGTGCTGGAAAAGATCAATGTGTATCTAATTCCACATCTATATGCTTAACCAGGGTCAACCATGTGTGTATACACATAAAAGCCAAGAAAACTAAAAATATAAACAAGGAAATGTATGTCGTGTGCGTTTCAATATTTGAGGATCAAAAAATTAAAGGCACTGAAAGACAATGTTCAAGTTGAATACAAAAGAGGAACAAAACAATAACAACAAATTTGCAACTATAAGGAAAAGGAAATATAAACTTACACAATCGAGATATGAAGGCCAACAGTTAGCACCCTCAAAGCAAGACTCTGTAGCGGAACTTGTGGGGGATGTTAACAAAACAATCTTGAGGGGCTCTGGAGACCCATCCACAAACCCAAATTCCATAAAAATAGTTGTGGGAACTTTTATAGGAAGAAAATGTTACAAATTGAGTTGACTAATTGAGAGCTCTATTTCACAATAAAAATAAGAGATTAATGTATTACAACGTCCAATGGCAACTTGTAGAATTTACTTAGAAATATCTATAATTTGTCAACCATTTTACTAATTTGATTAAATGAAAATGGGTATAACAATTCCACTTTTAATATTGTCGAAATAACAGGAGATACAACAACAAGAATAAAAATGATAAATGCAAATATATATCCCTCTATGTATTTGTTTATATTTGAGGTTGCTTATATATGTATGCATACAATTTTACTATATTTATACATATACCTATATGTAGATATCTGTATATGTTGCTAGTTGGTCCCTTCATCCTTTCTTATCCAAACAATAGGATACACAACAATAAGAATAAAAATGATTAAGTACATATATGCATTGAATTTCCCCTTTGCCTACACATTTAAAAAACACACATATAACCAGATATATATATATATATATATACATGTATTATCTATTTATATATACACTGCAATATCTCAATAGATGTGTATACTATATTTATTCCTAAATATGTATTCATTGACATTCCTAGATATGCAACAAAGTTCTCTTGGCCACCTTCGAACACAAAAGAAGAATGGTAAATGGTTGTTCATGGTACTAGAAAATGGAAATGAAGATGATGGGAGCAAGCAAATGGAATATTCAATGTTTACAGCCTTAAAAAATTACATTGTTGTTGGGTTCAACTATAGTTTTCTGCACTGGTTTTGGTTTTTTTCAATGTATTCAGTTTTGATAGGCACATTGCACTAGCAAAGTGCAAACAATTTTACTACTTTGTTATGAACACGTTACACAGACTACACCATTAAATGGTTTGTTATTAACAACATCTCAATGCTATATCATTGAATGCTATGGTTGTATTGTAGCGATTTTCTCATAAGCTAAATAATACTTATATATGATATTTTTAACTCTTTTTAAATCAGTCTACATAAATATAAATAAAGATAGCATACACATTTGCTTAGATATACATGTGTATATATAAATTTTGGTTGCATTTTCAAAAGAGCCACAGTGGTCTTGGTCTCTATATATGGATATATATATCTACCTATATGTATATTTTTAAATATGAAACAGGGAATTCAATACATATATATATGTGTATAAGTATTTGTCTATGTTTTGGGGAATTCAATACAATTTCCCTTTTTCTCAATAATATTTAGTAGCAAATAAGTGTTATTCTAACACCTCTTATACAATTTCTCTGTTTGTCTTCAATAATTATTACCAAAGAACATAGCTCAAATCTTGTATCAATATGTTTCATGATATTCTTTTTTTCTCACCTGCTTGAAACTCCTTGCAAAAAACTGCCCAGCGTTGTTTATGAAAGCGGTGGAGCTTGCTAATTATGTGGGTTGGTGGTGGTGGAGTTGGGTGCCTCGATACACGGAAGCTGAATGGTTTCGTAAAAATTTGTTTTCACTATATAACAGTTAGCAGTCTATGTAACAGATGGTTTCTCAATTCGATGACCATTTTTACTAAAACATGGAGAATAGAAGAGGGAAAGTATGATAACAAACAGTTTACATTGCAAATCTTGAAAAAAGAATATCATAACACATATCGATACAACACAAGCAATCTTTATAATAGTTAGCTTCTCAATTCAAAATTCAAGCTACATTATTTGGCACTAAATATTATAAACAAAATAGAGAAATTGTAAAACAACTATTAGAAAAATACATAAGAATCATAGGTAAATGATTTAGATAATCGAAAACCCGCATTAAACATATTGATACAAGAGAACAGTCTATGTAAGAGTTGGCTTGTCAATTCAAAATTCGACCTACATTCTTTGACAGTAATCCCACATTAAATAGAACTTGTAAAGCCAATGGGTAGCAATAACTTGTGCGAAATGGCTATAACACCACATATTTAATTGAAAATTCGAGCTACATTACTTGGCACTAAATATTATAAGCAAATAGAGGAATTCTAAAAGACCTATTAGAATAACACTTAATAGCCACTAAACTAATTTTATCTTGAATATCTTTATGGTTTCATACTAATCCTCTGCATATATATATATATGCAATTACATTTTCTCGCACATTTCGGACTATACTTTCCCACACTACAACATTGAATATCGGATTTATTTCCTCCCACGCCATCACACAACAACGCGACAATGCATTAACCCTCATGCGAGCAAACACCTACAATTATGGTTCCCCATATCGAGACAACCAACTCTACCACTGCCAACCCATGTAATTTCCAAACTCCACGTCATCATAAACAACCTCGAAGAGCTTGCCACCGATCGACAAATTCTTGGCACCGAAAAATTCTATTCACGGATGGGTTGAAAAAAATCCTAGTGGAAATTTCAATCAAACATATAGCCTATTGGTCAATGGGTAGCAATAACCTATGCAAAATGGCTATAACGCCACAAACTTAATTGAAAATTTGAGCTACATTACTTGACACTAAATATTATAGGCAAATAGAGGAATTCTAAAAGACCTATTAGAATAACACTTAACAACCACTAAACTAATTTTATCGTGAATATCTTTATGGTTTCATACTATATATATATATATATATATGCAATTACTCCTATGTTAATCTGCAATTGCTTCTATGTTAATGGGTATAATGCGAAAGATGCACAGAGATAACTACAAACAATAAATGAAGGGTGAAAATATTACTAACTCTAACCATATTTTTTGATGAAAGAAAGAAAATTTAACTGTAATTGCTTCTATGGTAATGGGTATAACACCAAATATGCACAAAGATAACTACAAACATTAAACAAAGGGCAAAAAATTACTAACCCTAACCATATTTTTTGATGAAAGAAAGAAGATTTAATTGCAATTTCTCCATCCATACATAGCCATAATCTCTTTGAAGTCTCCAAAATAGGTATAACAGCAAAGATACAAACATATAACAAGAAGACATGAACAATAAATCAATCATTTATGGAAAATACCCATGTAAAATAACTTACAGAATCCAGAGAACAACAATTTTAAAACCCTCCAATCTACTATAAAATGGAGCTGAAGGCGACGATTTTTATTAGAATAGTCTGCTATCAAACCAACGACAGAGCCGAAGGTGACAATTTTTACAATAGTTTGCTATCAAACCGACACCACAATGGCTCTTTCAACAATGCAACTTAATCATTACATTTTCTCGCACATTTCAGACTATACTTTCCCACACTACAACATTGAATATCACTTTTACTTCCTCCTATGCCATCGTACAACAACATGACGATGCGTTAACCCTCACACGAGCAAACACTTACCATCTTGCTTCTGCATATCGAGACAACCAACTCCACCATCTCCAACCCACATAATTACCAAACTCCACGTCGTCATAAACAACCCCGAAGAGCTCGCCGCCAGCTAACAAATTCCCCGGCACTAATAAATTCTATTCATGATTGGGCTGATGAAAATCCGAGCTGAAATTCCAAACATATAGCCTATCGGCTAAAAATATCAAAACCTAAGCGCTAGGAAATATTAAATAGGATAATGAACAATATTTCTATGATTAGATAAGGGACAATAATGGGATAATTGATAAGAGTAGAAACCGCCTCTTCTTCTTCGAGCTCTATCTAATTGATGGAGGAGCATCTGCTAAGTGGTCAGACTTAGTCTTCTCCAAGAGCATTAAGTTTTAAATCTTTGGAACCAAGTATCGATCCTTAAGTAAGGATTATGAGTATATAACAAGGCGTCATTGCCTATGATCAAAGATCTCATAATTTGAATACACAATATAATTAGGCTGGTTGTAACGTTTGAGTTTTGGTGACGCCCCAGGAAGGGAAACAGTGAGCAATGAAGAGGCAGCGTGGACAAGAGGAGGCGCGTGGTATTAGGGAGTGAGGAGCTGCGCAGAGTTTTGAGTAGCAAGGTGAGCGCAGCAAAGTAAGAAGGGGGGGATGCATATTAATGAAGCTTTCAGTTTAAATTTTAAAAAAAAATGCCATGATAAAGAGACCAACAAAATCTGCGCACAGCATGACGGAGTAATAGAATTTCAAATATTTTCTAAAAGTTGTGCAGGCCATACAATTGAGGGGGGGAGAAGAGTCTACGCAGGAAGAAAATAGAGGGGTTGTGCCCATGATAATGGGCTTTTAGAATTGCAAACAGCAGTTTAAAAAAGAGGGGCCGATCAATTTTGGAGGAGGCTGCGAACAATTAAAAGCATCTCTTTGAAATATGTGATTTTCATCAATATAAATCAACAATATTTAAAACAAATTATTAGCTTATAAATTGCATTCAAAATATTATAATTTGTATATCTAGATATTTTAAAGAATTTTTGGATAAACTTTATAATTTGTAACATGAAATTACCTTATGTTTATTTTTTCACATTTTAACTACCACTTGAAGTGTTAATTGACACATCATTATCTTGCACATATCCATTACAAAAATTAATTTATAAAAATATATATATATATAATCTTCAAATTAAAAAAGTATAGTTTATAAAAATAAAATAAAATTTTACACACATAGTTTCATACATTTAATATATTTTCTAGATAATAGAATTGAACCAATAACATGTATTTTCATAATTTAAAGATGGCACAATTAGTTAAGTTTACATAGACATATTAAGATTAATAAGTACAAATTCAAAACCAACATTTTATTCAATATAGATATGTAATCAAACTTGAAAATAATTATGTTCAAGTACAGTCATATGTTCTTTTGGCAAGCAAACCACAACCTCTACACCTCCAACATTAGTGTATGAATCAAATAGGATTATAAGGCCTTCAATGAGCATCAATGAAGGGCCTACATACACTGGCTCACCCATTCCAAAATGAAAACTATTTATAGGAAATTTCATCCAACTTGTGGGTATCACATCAGTTCCATCATTAATGCTTGCTGGCCCTAAACTTTTCTTTCTTAGCTCAAAAAAGTCAATTGATGAATGTATAAAATTATCATCCACCTTAGTAATTGACTTGTGGATCAACTCTGCAATAAACCCTAAAGGCCTATTTATTATCTCTGATGCAATGGTTTGAGCACTTGAATCATAGACAACATTACCAAAGTATTGTTCAGGCAAGGGAGGATTTATCCTTTTTCTTCCATCAACTGAAATGCTAGCTTTTGTTTCTATAATCCCATTGAGGCCTCGAGCTTTTGTAATGCATTTCCACATATGGGCAACAAGGATTTCAAAAGTAGTATAGGGTTTTCTTGCTTTGTTGGATCCTTTTACTATTGACTTGAGTTCTTGTAAAAAGATTGCATCAAAATGGAACCTTTTTATAGTTAGATTACGCTTTATCAAAGAGTGCCCATGAGTTATATTATTGTATTCATAATGATCAAAGCATGGTTGAGGAGGATCTCTTGCTTTTAATAGAGACCGATCATGTACTGGAGGTCGAATACTCTCTCCTCTAACCATTTTTCCCCATGAATTCATGAAAAGTGTAGTTGCTTGTCCATCTGCAACATGATGATGACTAGCTATTCCTATCACCAGCCCTCCACAAGAAAATCGAGTAAACTACATCAAAAAAACATATTTATCAAAATCTTAGTTTATAACAAAAAAATATAATAAATAAAAATTACACTTATACAATTTTATTTATTACAAACTTATTTTTATTTACATTAAAAGTTAGGAATGATATCGAATAATAAAAAAAAATGCCATAACCAATTTAGAAATAAATAAATTAAAATTAAAGTATTTACTTGCAGATTTGATGAAAATTGCATTATGTATATGTTGTAAATTCACTTACCAAGATATATCTCAAAATAAAAACTCGTTGGATGATTATCATTAACCTAAAAATTTGAGTTTAAACTTTCTAACTCACCTTCATGAGAATAGAGGCGGACTTTGTGATTGGAAACCTAAAACTATATGTAGAATTAAACCTATAGCTTATGGTTCTAATCTAACTAAATATCCTATTTAAAATTTATTTTCCTCTATGTATACACTCTAACTCTAGGAATAGGTTGTTTTTAGAAACAAATTTATGAAATATTTTGAATTGTAAGGGTCATGTTTTCCTTAGTCAAACCTTTGGGTAGACTAATTCAATAATAGTGAATCAAGGTTGAAAATATAAAACAACCATGCACTATACTCTTAAGATGATTATGTAATATTTGTGTAGTTGATTTTTATCCACTAGTAAATGTAGTTCTAGGGTTGCTCAATATATTCGTTTCTCTATCTTAGATGTTTTTTTTTTATTTAGACTTAGTATTTAAAATAAATTCTACTTTAGTCAATTCATAAAGGCTAGCAAGCCAAAAAATATGAGCCCAAATTAAGATATTAAATTTTAAAGATTTAGGTTTCAAATTTGTGGTCATAGAATTGACCTAGATTAATTCTACACCTATAAATCTGAATTAAGGTAATAAACAACTAGATTGGAGATCAAATTTGGTACCTACAAATGAGTGATGATGGAGATAAGCTAGATTGAATCATTTTTCAACTTCTACATTAAAATACACTTTCTTACTTAACATTGGGTACAAAAATGTTTCATTAAATACACTATTTATTTATAAGAATATATATTTATTATTAGTGAGTATGATATGTTTTATTATTTGTTAAAGAAAAATATGCATAAGTTATGAATTGACAAGGATACAAGTTCATATTAACCTCTAATTTATGAATAGAAGCAAGATGTGTAAATGAATTTTTAGGATATATTTGAAATTTAATATAGAATTTTAAGGATTTCTTATCATAACCACTAATATATGATGGAGTTGATAGTTATTTGAAATTTTATTTGAAGATGCATTTTTTTGATGAATAAGCGTCACTATCTATTAATTAAAAATAAATATTACACATATTCACAAAAAAAAAAAGATGGATGGTAAAAAGGCACACTCTGAAGAGTCACAAAGACAGCGCCGAAAAAACAGAAAGCATTAAAAATAAATATTAAAAAAAAAAACACCGCTAAACGACGATAACAGTGAAGATGCATTTTTAAACACAAATCCAATTATAGTGACAAAAGAAACAAAAATGTCAATTACCCTAACTTGAACACTAACAATAAACAAATCGGAAGATTTGATTCTTCCTGAAATAACAATTGATAAATGACAGCCAAAAGGAAGCATTAATATTGTTGCTACCTCTCATATTAAGTCTTTGATAGACTTAAGATTTTGCTACCATTCTCATTCAACTGCTTTTGAAAAGATGAAAAAAAATTTTAAAAATTGAGAAAGACAGAATTAAATCCTTAAAATTGTAACTGATAAAAATAGAAAAACAAAAAAAATTGAGGAAGAGAGTTTAAGCCCATAAAACTGAAACAAATTTATGCATACTGTCATCCATCATTTAGGAAGGGCTTAAACACACACCACTTCTAAAACATAAAATACTACACAGCTACCAAATAAAAGTTAGCGCCAAGAACACAGTCCAACTGTAACTTTGTATGCACACAAATAACAGACAGACAGTTCAAATTCATTTGCTTACATGGGTATCATACCTGCATGAGTAAGAGCTCAGTGACCACGGTGGACGTGGGTGGTACCAACTGAAGGAGGAATTCAGAGGGATGAAAGGGCATGGCATCAGCTATTGTCCCATCTGCTTCGCCTTCTATCACAAGAACACCCTGGTCATTCAGATTGATACCAAGGCAGCCATTGGGTGTATCTTTCGTGTATCTCCCTGCCCATTCTCTGAACTCCGCCAGAACTTTGGCCAGTCCGTCCTTCAACACCTCTGAGCTCGGGGTGGGAGCTTCAAAAACATACACCACCTTGTTGTACATTGGGTATGCAACTAAATCCAAATTATTCAGTTCAACAAGCTCACGATCATCTTTACCCGCACAGGGTCTGATCAATACGCTTTCACCCCTCACCACCTTCATATTCTCTCTCTCTCTTTCTCTTGCTCCAATCCAATCCAAATGCAATGTATTGTTTTGTGCTTTCACAATGAGCTGAAGCCCTTTAAATAATCTGCCAACCGCATCTGTAAAAGTTAAAAAAAATGGAAAAAAGTTTTGATGTTTTCTGTTTGGGAGTTTTCAATAGCGCATCCTGTTACAAACATGCGCTGTCGAGTATGGAAAACAATTGAAAATGGTTTCAGTCAAATATTCACATGCATTCTCCTTGTAAACCACGTATTTTTAATAGCTATATACAGGTCATCTGATCCAAATACTCTTCACGTTGTTTTCAGAACATAGGTAATATCTGCTATCTCAAATGGGCGATATATTAAAAAAGTCAGCGAACTGCTCATGTAGTTTTTATAACATAGTATATTTCCGATCTCAAGTCTACCGACTGCCAACTCTCTGGATTTTTTTTATTTAATACTTGTCAGCGTTTGGAAATCTTG
Source organism: Sequoiadendron giganteum (assembly GCA_007115665.2). Taxonomy (NCBI): domain Eukaryota; kingdom Viridiplantae; phylum Streptophyta; class Pinopsida; order Cupressales; family Cupressaceae; genus Sequoiadendron; species Sequoiadendron giganteum. The sequence continues at coordinate 11,223,894 of CM021110.1, read as the reverse complement.
TGAGATGATTATCAACATTGTTTACTGGTTCCACCTACTCTTCCAGCGCCTTCGACCTATTCTACCACCCTACCTATTTTCCTATTTCAAATCTATAATTTGTGTTTTTTTATTGTATTAAGGTAGGTGAGATTTTACCCGTGAGGTTTACAATTTACCAAAACATCTAAATGTAATTTATCTTTCTAAGTTCTTATCTTCCTACCTTTTCACCACCCAAAAACAATATTACCAGTAGGCCCTGTACCTTGGGTATCTGAAGCGAGTTAGGGCGAGACTAATCCCCTCCGGGTGAGATACCCCACCCACAAAAAGTCTCGCCTCTTAAATCTAGGAACAAAGTTGAACCTGAGACCAATGGGGAGCAAACCCACTGCCTAAGCCAACTCTACTACCTGTGCAAGCATATATATATAGTTCTTATTATTATTATTATTTTTTAGATTGAGGGTTTGGATAGCCCCTTAATAAACTATCTTGTAAACCTTTTTCATGTGATGGGTGATAATTCTTATTAATTTTTATGACAAACTATTCTAGCAATTAATATTTATAAAAGTTTTAATTGATTATTAACTTATGTACGTTTTAATTTAATTTTTTATGTGAATATATAAATTTATCGATTGAATATTTTATAATAAATAAATTATTTGAATTGCTGCCTAATATATCTAGATAAGGTTGCTTCTCTATAATAAATTCTATTAGACTCTATTAAATTCAAGAAGATTATTTTGTTTACAATTTTCAAACTTGGTAATCAATCATTTGGTGAATTGACCACATTTTGGTCAAGAAATAATTTTTTGATGTTACTTGAAAATAATTAACCTTAGTAAGGAACAAACATGGTCCACAAGTGTGATTAGATTTATAAATTATGAGAAAGTCAACAAGGAATTATGAATTAGGATCAAGCATATGCTTCTTCATCCTCATCCTAATTCATTATTCCTTGTTGACCTGCTCATAATTCATAAATATAATCACATTTGGCGGGGTAGGAATGTTCCTTAATAATGCTTTTTATATATGTATGAGAAAACATATGCTTTCTACTTGGTTTACTTAATTATTTATTCCTATTCTATAAAGATATTAGATTATTATTATTAATTTTTTAATTTATAGTAATTGTGTGTGTATATCTCAATATTAATGTAGACTTTTTTATATAAAAATTTATATAATGTTTAAAGTGTGGTGATTATTATAATGATTAAGTAATAATTTGAGTACATTTAAAAATTGAAATGAGTAAAAAAGGCACAGTAGACATTAAGGAAGTGAAGAGAGAGAAAATGGACAAGGAGTTAATTAAAAAGCACTACATCAACAATACTTGTCAGAACCTCATAATCTACTAATGTGAATTGGGACTAAAGGTGATAACCAAGCTATCTAAGGGGAATATAATGTTACAGATAGTCAAGAGATGGGTATACTATTTGTAGATGCAAAGAACAAGATTGTGATAGATTCATGATAAACAAAAAAAATGGATTACAAGATCTATTTCATTAATGTTAATATCATTATTGATGTGAATGTTGACACTATTCAAACCCTTGACTACTTAAATCTTAGGGTAGAAATCTTAAAAATAACAAAAACATTGCCAAGTTTGCTAGTATATGCCCTATCATTGATAAAATCAAGGCTTGGATGGGGCAATTCTAGGTATATTGGGCTCACCCATCCATTATCTTTTTTCCATTGAATTTTCTATAGATAAAATTTCAACCAAAGGAAGATACAAACAATGTGTTAAAATGTGGTCCTAGATGGTGGAGACCTACCTTCAATTCTAGGAAGGAATTGGTTGTACAACCAAGATGTATAAATAAGCTAATGAACTTTACTTGGAATAGATATTCAAGATTCTTGGAAATACATTAGGGGAGTATGTGTATATAGTTCTATGGCTACAAAAATAATGAATCAACCTCTTATGTTAGGATCTATGTGTAGTTTGATTTGAGTAAGCCAAATACATAGTCAATTGAGATCCAATACAAAATTGGGGCATAGGTGTAAGAATTAGATTCTAAGTGTATACCCATTTGGTGTTTTAGATGTTGTAGATTGGGACATTTGTCATAGAAGTATGGTGGAAAACATAGACATAAGAATATTGAGCGACCCAAGGTTGCCAAAACTTGACGAAAAAAATTCCAAAGGAGATGATTTTGAATTCATCAAAATAGTGAAAAAGAGGAAGTTGTGGTAATCTAAGATAAGTTGTAGGAGGAAGAGGAAGGAGGGTAGAGATAGATTATGGAAATTAAGGAGTTGGAACTATGAGAAATTTCTCAAGAGAGGATTGAATAACTGACCACATTGGATAAGATGAAGAATCTAGTGAATGATCTTTTGGAGGATGAGGAGAGTGAAGAGTAATTTATGAGAGATACATATGAGGATGAGTTAGGAGTGAATTATTGGAAGGTGCTTGGTAGGAAATCCATTAGGTAATGCACTAAGTCCCAATAGGTTGTGAATAGTTTTTTCGATCGTAGATCTAGGATTAACAAGGATAAGAGGTGATAAGAAAAAGGCCAATAAGGCCAAAGTAGTGGCCATGAAGGATTTAGAAAAAGGTACCTAGGATTTTATCAAAAAAATTATGATAATAGAGGTGATCATATTGTTGGAAGGTTGAGGAGATTGTCATTGGTATGGTTGTTCGCAACATACGCATGAGCTAATATAGTGTTGTCATTGATGTCAACATTGTGGCTTGATGTGAAGATTGATGTATAGTTGGTTGGTGAACCATGAGTGAGCTTGGAGATGGTAATCTAGCATAGAGATGCAGAGGTTTTTCTCTAGTGCAAAATAGATGTGTTGAATATTTGACAAAGTTCAAAATACAGGTTTTCAGTGTACAAAGCATCAATTTTTTGGTCCATATTGGCTCACCTTGAAGTATTTTTTTCTGTGGTTCTAAGGTAATTTGGTACATGTTTGAGGACCTTAAATCCAAATTTTCATGTCTTTATGTCCTTCGGTGTAAAAGTTATGGCTGACAAAATATCGGGTTTACTAGTGTTAGTGTTACTAGTATAGAGTACTTAAGTTTTTCCACACCAAAATTACTACAATTTATGCAATTATGAGAGTCAAAAGATGTAAATAACAATAAAAAATGATACCTAACTGTTATAGCAACTATGAGGGAAGTTTTTAGAGCTCAAAGAGGTGTGTACCTTATTGCAAGAAGTCTATTTTTAGGGCACAAATGACTCATTCGCCTTTAGTGGAGAATGGGTCCCTACTAGGGTTTCTCAAACTGAGGTCTAGGTTATTTTCCTTGATTTCTACAGTCCCAAATTCCCGATTGTCAACTCACGAAAACTTGTACTTAATTTTGTAGCTTCAATTCTTCGTTCTTGCACTTTAAAGGTCAACTTTGCAACTTGACAACTTTGACATTTTTTCTCTGAAGTTGCTCTCTGATTTTTTAGTGAACAAGGGTTTGCCTAGGTCAAACCCCTTGTAGGTTTAATTAAACCAAATGATGAGACAATGAAATTAAAGCATGAAACATGAAATGATGCAATGTAGATACCTTGGATGTTGTCTTGTAATGAAAATCTACAATCTAACATGTAGTGGCCATGAAGAATGTAGATCTTGATCTTGAATAGATGCGAACAATGCTCACAAGTAGATCTTCAATACTACATCCACTTTCTTAGCTCAACAACATGCATGAATGCACTAAACCCTTGAAATGATGGAATGATCTTAAATTGTTAGGAGAAACAATGTGAATTAAAGTATTAGGATGTCTCATAAAATTGCTAGGAGAAACAATGTGAATTAACCCCTTATTTATATTAAATTAGGAGGTTAACCCCAAAATTCAAACAATTCAAGCTGACACCAGATTTGGACACAAAAATTATTAAATTCCTGCCACAATGAAATTCAAAAAGGGGGGCTCATTTTTCCAGGACCTAACCTTGGGGGATGTAAAGATCTCTAAAAACCCATATAGAATCAGCTGGTAAAGGGGGGTCCTAGCACCAATAATTTCTAAGACCTTAATTTTTCACAATTAAATGTTATGTAATTTAAATTGTGGGTGTCGGGATAGATCTTCAGGAGGTGTCACAAATAAGGCTTAAATTTGAATTAAAAGGGTTAATTAACTCCAATTAACCATAATTAATTAAAAGGACCCTATATAAGTGTGAAAGTGTGTTACAACACTTTACAACACCATAAATAGGGTACACATTAGGTACATTTCATTAAAAAGGGCCCATTAGGCTTAATTAATTGGCTAAACCTTAGAAAAAGTGTGAAAGTGTGTTACAACACTTCTGCAAAGGATAAATTAAGGTATAATTTAAACAAATAAGGGCCCTAAAATGATGTGAATGTGTACAAAACATTACAACACTATTCCAAGACATCATTAATTCAAATTTATGTCAATTATCCAAATTAAGTGTGAAAAAGGATTACTTTTTTCGTCACTACACATCCTTCTCCTATTAAGTTGACACAAAGCACTCCTAAAAAGTGCATGTTGAACTCGGTGGATGATATCCTGGCTCTACCTCAATCTTTGCAAGATCTATGACATTTTCTTCACAAGAACTCAATGAAGAAGAACTTGAGGGGCCTTCTTCCTTGGCACTTATTGTAGGCAAGTCAGAGGGTACTGCCCTTGCTATCTCGCCCTTGTAGGCTCATCCTCCCTCCCCTTATAATGAGATCTATATTAGGATTAGGATGACATGTTGGTTGATGAGGACTAGGTTGGTGCCTCTTCTACATCTATAGATTAGATTTGTTTGTGTGTTTGTGTCCCCCCATGCTTATCTTTTTATGTTTGTGATCCTGCCTAGAGGACCCTTTCTACCCTTGTAGGTGCTTGGATACAGGAAAAAAAATCTATTGTACATTTCTTCTATTTGTGTCACCATTCTTTGTGTGTCATAATATTTATTTTCAATATTGGGGACGATGCAAAGCATTGGGGGCATTTAGGCATTTTTCCATGTTGACCCAATTTTTATATTTTACTTTGTCTTCGTGTGCTCTTTTTCATGTTCTGAGAAATTTTGGGATTGATGATAGTTCATACGATATACTATACTATATCTATCTATATATATCTATGGACAGTTATGACCCTAAATTCTTAGATCCCCCTATCACTTGATTTCATCATCTCTACTTGTCTGCTTCATGATGTGGTGGTTTCAATGTGTTGTCCCTCACGTGCATAATAACATACCACAAATACATCTCACCATGTATCTCGTGCCACAACATCTTGTGTCTTTCTTTATCCTTTGGATTCCATATGCTCCTCTACATAGCATACATCATCCTAAGTGAGGGCTATCATGCTTGTCTTATTTTCAATAAGGTGAATTCTTTCAAAAGGATTCCTTGGTGTCATATTTATTTACAATGAATTCCTTGAAAAAAGAATCCTTTGTTGAAAAACTTCACTTTCAAAAATGATGTATTCTCTCAAAAAGGACTCCTTGGCAAAAATTTCTTTCAAAAAGGATCTAGTGGTGAAAGAGTGAAAATTTTCCTTTGAAAAAGGATCATTCTTCCCAATGGACTCCTTGATGACATAGTCTCTTGTATAAAATCTTGTGTCTTTCAAAAGGCATGTTCCTTCAAAAGGGCCCCTTGGTGTCTTGATATCTTGAAGGGTTCCTTGCCAAAATAAACCATTTTGAAAGCCTTCTTCTCAAAAGAATTCTTTGGTGTCTTAAAATTTGTGTCATCTATTTGATATTTAATGTCACGTGTCTTGGTTTCAGACATCTTATATCTTAGCATATAGCTTGGGGGTAGCCTAACTAGACTCATCTTTTTTGTCACTCTCTTGTAATGCAGTTTGTAGCAGCCACTCGCTTATCATCTAATCAGACTGTGTATTATTATGTTGGCTTGTGTCTTCTTGTGTCTTATCAATTTTTGTCTATTGTGATTCACTTTTTTTCCTAACATTTTTTTCTACAGCCTAACATGTTTGTGGTGAGACCATAGCTAGCTTTGCAGGATCAAAGACCCATTTCATCTTTGCATCTTGGTGGAGCTTCCTCTTTCGTATCAAGGTATACTCGATTGAAAGCCTGCTTCCTCGATGGTTTCAGTATATTCTCTTCAACCTCTTTCTACTTTATCTCACATATGCATTGACAAGTATGCTTGCTAAAGTGGGGGCAAAATGTAATGGCATAAATTTGCACCGAGCATGCAAATTTCCATTAATTTTCCCTCATTTTAGCCTTACAAGTTTGATAATGCAAAAACCTGCCATGTTTTCCTCGCTTTTTCCATGTGCCCTCATCACTTTGTGTCTATGAGGGAATTTCTATCAAGGATGCATGCATGTCACATGGACGTCTGCACGTCGTGCTCCCATCCTCAAAGGATTCTTAGGTCAAGAGATGTTAGAGACATTATGATTCTCTACCAACTACAAGCGTAGCACCCCTCTTCGAATCTTGACTAACAAGAACAACTATTTACCTCCAAATTAGCCATTTTAACTCTAATCTTTCATGAGCTATCAACTCTCCTTGAACAATCTATCAATCTACTCTCAGTTCTCTCTTTATCTTTCACTTACTCTTCACTTCTACACCGTCTTGCTACTCCACCGCCATTTCTATTGGAGGTTCTTGAAGCTCTAATCCATTAGCGTGACCTGGATTTTTTCTTCTCCTTCCTCTCTTAGCCTTGAGTGCTCATAGAAAGGGAGGTGATATTGTGTCTATTTTCTTATTTTCATTATCTTGCTTGTAGAGTAGCATCCAAGCTATCTTTTCTCTTTACTATCATGTGTCTACTTTCTCTACTCCTTTATTCCTTTTCTACATATTGTTGTCTATTGGTTTTTCATGGAGGTGGGAACACTGAAACGAGTCTTTGACTAAGGAAAACCTCAAAACATAGCCCCAACATTTTTCTTGTTACTATGTGTGTAGGTTTGATTTGATCATGAGGAGCTTGTTGGAGAACTAGACCTCTAGTAAGTTGGCATTCTTCTTCTTTCTTCTTCGTCATTTTCTTAGTAGAGTAGTTTATATTTATAAGTTAAATTATTCTTCTTGTTGTATTCTTCATTCTCGTACATTTCTATCAAACTAGATAAAAGTAGAACTTTTGGGTTGTCAGTAGACTAGATATGTGTTCTAGTTTGCAACTTGACCCTCTGTCTGTACAAGATGCCAACACGTCTTTGAGACTCCAATGCAGTGTGCTAAATTTTTACCCCTATGTTGCCATCCTATGACAGTGAGTCGTTTGGCCTATAGTTTGAGAACCCTATGGTTAGATCACTTGATTCCAGGAAACTTTTGTCATAAAGCATAAGAGAAACAGTTTTGTTTGCCCTTCCTTTTTTAGTTTGTCCCTTCCTTTTCAACTTATTAGGTATTCTCAGGTAGTTTAGGGTAGTTCACTCCTCATAAACTCTTTGGTTCCTTAGAGACTTGGGATTAGTGAATCCCCCAAGTCTCTTCAATGTGTTAAAGTAACCTAATGAAAATATCCATGGTTTTTTGTTGTCACATAGGTTGTCCATGCCTTTTGTATCATCAAGATCAAATACCTTGTATCGAAATCACCCCTTTGAGATGTGCATAAGTACCTAGAGGTATGAGGAGATCCTTCTCTTCATGATGACCATCATTCTAAGATTCAATGGTGTTCTTCATTTTGAGTATGTAGCCTGGCAAAGAGAAGCCCATAAAATATGCTAAAATGGTGGCCAAGAGATGGTTTAAGAATAGTCAATATTTAAAACCTAATTACCATATTAATTACAACATGGGTGACTTCATATTTTATCATTAGAAGTGCCATATTTAGTATAAAAAACATTGTTAAACCTCTCAAAAAAAATTTCCGATGTGTAATGATCACTCATTGATTTTAGGGAACTTCTTCCTTGCCATTGTATTATGTCACAATTGGTAATCCTTTAGTATTTGTGCCTTTCATTCTATTTTCAAGTTAATCAATAATCATGGACCACTAAGCACTCCTGTGATCTCCTTGCAATACAAAGGTTAACTACTGACTATTTATTTACCATATTGAAAGAACTATTTTAGTTGGTTCCCAAGTCCTAATTGATTACCTAATGGCCTCATTTCCATGTCTTTAATTGAATTGGATATGTTTCATTATTATGTTCATCATGTCCTAATAGGTGATCAACCACCCTATACACTTTAAACTTATTACTCAATGGCTTGAGGCTTTTCAAAGTGTTGCATGGATACATCCTAAACCTTGGGCTTATTTGTTGTTCATATGAAAATAAAAGGATCAATCAAAGTTGTCAATAATCTAAACATTACATGAAGCGAAAGAAAGGACACATATCTATAGTATGTCAAATAGTGAAATAAGACAATGAGCATGGTATTGAAATATGACAATATTAATAATTTTTTCCAAGTCATTGATTAATGACATGCAACAACATAATATTTATACTGAATGTGGTTGCCCATATTTAGTAAAGCAAAAGGAACTTTATATGTCATAAAAAATTTATATTAATGCACTATCTACATGCTCTATGTTGACAATAGGGAAATACTTGACCTTATTAAATTTTTCACACCTCAACTCATAATTTTCCCTTAATATTAAACCTTATAAGATTCTTTAGGATCATCAATCCTATATTGATAACCAAATGAAATAAATGGTTCTAGTTCAATGATGAATTTGATGGTCTTGCTTTATGAATAAAAATATTCATGAGCACATATACAATAAATTTCAAAGAATTTTGATTATGGAGCCCATATTTTGCTGAGAATATTGAGAAACTTTAATATGTGAACCCATCCCTTATTATGATTTTGAACCTAGAATGATAAATATAAAACATTATTTAAATTGTGTACTTTTCCTTGAATTGTGAAAGTGAATAGAAATAAAATGAAAAATAAAAGCTATGGAAACAAGTTGGAAACTTTATACTTATGTGAGGTTAAACATGTTGCTGAAGTTTATAAAAAATTAAAACATGTGCAAAGAAGTAATTGATACAATAAGAAACTTTATTTTCTTCTCGACCCTATGAATATACTACTCAAACCTAATTATTGTTGTGGGGCCTTTGTTTATATGCACCATGGTTCAGTCCCAAACTACATATGCATAATCCTTTTGTTGGATCATTTTATTTTTCATGGAAAAGCTACCTATTAGTATTGTGAAAACCCTTTGAACATGCCTTTTATTTGACTTATTCCCTAGTTTTTGGTCATAATCAAGGTGCATATACATCAAATTTCTAGCCCAAATAGTAAAATAAATGGCATAAATTTGATAGATTAGAACGATTTTCTCATGCAATGATGGATGTATTTGAATGGATGGATCAAACATAGGGAGAATTATAGTATGGAAAGCAAGCAACTCATCCCCAATGAATCACATAGTAAATATGTTATAAAATTGAATGGCCAATGCATGGAGATGTAGTAGGTAGCATTAGAATTATTTGTTGGCACCTTTTCCCTCACCATTTGATCCTTCATCATTGATATCACATACCTTATTCCTCAACATTGATTCTTGTCATAATTTAGCATGTGTAATGGTGGATCCATTATTTGATATTTAGTTTTAATGTAATGTGGAAGCTTGTTTCTTAGTTTCCCATTGGTTGTAGGTTTATCCACAAGTGCCCACATTGAATAATATTTGAGGCCTAGTGGAAATTTCCTAAGTTTTTCAATAACATGGTCATTATGTGTCTCATATGAAAACCAAGCACGCAATTAAATATTTACGATTGTAGTGAGGTGTTTTCTCCATGTGTCATATTCCTATTTACAACAACAAAATAGCCTGTATAGGCCACCCACATCTCTACCCTTAATGTTTATTTCTTTGTTGTCCAATCTAGCCCACTTTTGTCAAGATGAGATCTAGCTTTGGTTTAACTATTGAACCCAAAGTTTAAGTGTGTTTGTGTGTGTTGGTACTTATGTGACCTTACATAATATATTATCGTACTAAATTATGTCATGGCAATTATGTCATGGCCATTAACATTGAGACCAAATTCATCACCATCCTATCTAACATTGGGGGAATTACCATAGGAGAAGCAAGCAACTCATCCACAAGATTCAAATAGTATATATGGTATAAGATTGAATGACCAATACATGAAGATGTAGCAATTAGCATTAAAATTAGTTATGTGCATTGTTTCCCTCACCATGTGGGCCTCCATAAATGATCTCACATTATTTATTCATCACTATTGATTCTTGTCATCACTTAACATACATATAGTGGAGGATCCATCTATTAGTATTTAGTTTTAATGTGGCGTGGGAGCTTATTTTTTAATTTCTCATTTGCCATAGGCTTATCCAAAAGTTCCCATAGTGAATAATATTTTAGGCCTAGTGGTAATTTGCTAAGTCATTCAATAGCATTATCATAGCATTCCTCATATGACAGCTAAGAACACAATTAAATATCTATGGTCATGTATAGTGGGGAGGCATTTCCATGTGTCATGTTCCTATTTGCAACAACAAAACAACCAAATAGGCCACCTACATCTCGACTCTCAATGTGTATTCCCATATTGTCCAATCTATCTCACTTTTGTGGAGATGCTAGATCTAGCTTTGGTTTAACTATTGAACCCAAAATTCAAATGTGTCTATGTGTGTCAGAACTTTGTGACCTCACATAATAGATGATCAAACCAAATTATGTCACATGACCATTAACATTGTGACCAATGTCATCACCATCCTATGTGTATACCAACGGAACGATCGATGGTGCCATTTCACAATACATTAAGTTATCACTTTGTTTCCCAGTCTCTAAGCCTTAATAACCAAGGTGGACTAAAAATTTTTTAAAAAAACTTTTAAAAACAATAAAATAGTTTATTGAAAATTTCCAATAAATTTAATATACAATCTAATCTGTCTGTCACTCCTTTTCCATATGAATGAAAAATTTGGATCCATGGAAAAATATAGAATGAAAAGGACCACCACAAGATCAAAATTTCCTAATCCTTTTAATTTTATTTTTTTTATTGAATAAAAATATTGACTTCATTGCCGGCGCCGCGGCTCTCAACAAACTTTGACAACAGCATTTTATTTATATCGAAAGGTCGTTTCATTAGAAACATGAATTATATCGAAAGGTCGTTTCATTAGAAAGATGAACTTGTCGTATACGTTAGCAATGACGTCACAAATGACAACAACCCCCACTACACACCACCAACTACTAAATGCTTCTCTAGGGAAGGTGACAATCAAAGTAAAGGAAAATGTCATTGACGAATTGACCAAATTTGCTTTACAAATAGAATTTTAATGTGAATTGGGAGGGAATAAACAATCTAAAATGAATAAAATAGAATAGAATATTTTTTAACATTTATAATAATAATAAAAAATATTTATTGGATAGTTAGCTATCAATCAAATCGTTTGTTTTTTTATTGTTTTTTCCTATTCAAAGTGATAATGAGTTTTCCAATTTTTCAATTGTTCTTTCAATTCTCTTAATAAATAAATTGATTGTTGAATTAAGATCAAGCATTTGTTTCTTTCTTGACCATTACATAAAGATAGGTGTACTAAAAATATATTTGTAATGTGAATTGGTAGGGAACGATCAATCTAAAAAGAATAGAATAGAATAGGATAATTTTTAATATCTATAATGTCAATAAAAAATATTTATTGGACAGTAAGCTATCAATCAAGTTTTGTGTCTTTCATTTCTTTTCCTATTCAAAGTGATAATGACTTTTCAACTGTTCCCTTGATTCCTTCAATAAATAAATTGATCGTTGAATTAAGATCAATCATTTGTTTCTTTCTTAACCATTGCATAAAGATAGGTGTACTAGAAATCAAATTCTTGAATAAAAGTTAAAAAATAGTTATCTATCAACATTATCCTTGCATGGTTGAAAGAAGACATAAAAATATATCATTGGCAATGATATATTTAAGACATAGAAAATATATCATTAGCATTTGAATAAAAGTTAAAAAATAGTTTTATGTCAACATTATCTTGCGTCGTTGAAAAACATGAGAGAAGTAGTTGATTTTTAAGACATAAAAATATATCATTAACATTTGAATAAAAGTTAAAAATGGTTTTATGTCAACATTATCTTGTGTGGTTGGAAAACTTGAGAGAAGTACTTGATTTTTAAGACATAAAAATATAGGTATCATTAGCGTTTGTATTTTTAGGAGATGCAATGGATTTGTTTATAGAAAATTCTAATGTATACTTTTTAAATATTTTTTTTTTAATTACTAATCAATTAATGATGAAGTATATTATTATTTTAATGAAGGCATATAATTATTGTTTAACTATTATAGTATTATCTATCTCTCTAGCTATTGTTAATATATTGTCTCAACTAACTTGGTGTAATTATAGTATTAGACATTAGCTTTTAACATTGATATAATTACTTATGTGACTTCATATCTTTTGTGAACTTTATTTTTTGGGTTACATTAATTATATTTGTTTTTATTTTTAAGTTTTTCCTTTTTCCCTTCCTAACTTTTTTCCTATCCTTTTAACCATCTTTTCATCCCTCACTTCGTTTTTCGCTCCCTAACCACCTCCTCCACCTCAACTATTCTTAAATTCATCTCTGCAATCCAATCCATCACTCCTCTTCCTGATGATGAATCACTGAGTTTGATTCGAAGCGTTGATCTAAATAAACATACACAATTGAATCTAGAAGCTCTCAAAACTAAGGCATATAATGTTAAAATTATAATTTAAAATTTTATAATGTATTTTTTTCAAAATCTATATTATTTGTTTCAAAATATATTATTTGTTTCAAAGTATCTTTGTATTAAAGGTTGGTTTGGTTAATTGATTGTTTATTTTTAAATTTTTGAAAGTATATACCTTCACAAAGTTTTGTACAATCAATCATTTTTTAATGGTTACAAGTTAGTCTTAAAATTCAAATTACAAGTCTTTTGAATTTGCCAAAACATTTGGCTTAGATAAATTTGAGCAAATTCTTGTGACCAACAAAAAAAAAAACTTTCCTCTTAAGGTTAATTAAATTGGGTCATAGGTTTATTAATTTTTGGAATGATTTAATCAAATACTTTAGATTGTACTAAAAAATTTAACTTGAACATTTTTTATCAATCATATAGTTGTATCATTATTTGTATCTTATTAATTGACTAGACATTGAATTTGATTTTTTTTTTTAATTTAGTTTTAAAATCATTAATAAATTTAAAACATTAAGATTAAGTTACACACAAAATAATGAAAAACTAATGCATAACAAAAATCTTCCAAATCATAAGTCTAGTCGTAAACAATTTGATTGGTACTAATACTATGTGCTACCATTACTATATTTTGATATGTTTTTATCATTGATATGGGATATGGGACCTAGTTGAGCTCTCTAAGTCCAAGGTTCTACCAACAAAGATTTTCTAAGAAAAATAATGTGAAACTATAAATTTATATTAGTAGTTGAGATAACTTGTAAATTAACATAACATTTTGTTTCAAGTTTGTATTCTATCATAGAAATAGTATGTAGTACCTTAAACATTCTTATCAAATGAAACTCAAACTATAGGTCCAAAAATAAATATGTTGAAGCCATAATATAATACTTAAGCATATTGTCTTTGTTGAGATACACCATTTATACTATAATGTATGAAATTAAATCCAAGAAAGAAAAGACTAGTTATCTTCGTCAAATGATTTCAATGGACACCACTTTAGGCTTAACTAGCTCATTTTGGGGAAAAATGAATTTAGTGTTAGTCTAATAAAAAGAAAAAATTAATTAATTTGAACCTAACATGTTTTAGCCTTGAGAAAATAAAGTTTTCTAACAAGTTAAAACATAATGAAAACTTGAAAACTTGAAAATGTTGATTTATAGAATGATAATTCATAATTTTATTAAATCAAGTTAAGAAATTTAAAGATATAATAAAGAGGAACCTAGACACCAAATCTAGAAGCCTTTGTGGGGAGGCTAGCATGTCATGTGGATGTCTATACATCACATTGTAGTGTATATGACAAGAAAAATTCACTTCTTTTCTCAAGACATGTGTCCAATCTACATAGAAATGAAATTGGAAGAACTAGGAAGACCACCAACAATTGAAAATAAAATAACAAAGACTCAAAATCTACTTGTCCAAAAGAAAATAATGAAATGATGGAGAAGATAATATATTGGTAAACTCTCATGGTTGAATATCTTCACCGAGAATAGCATATAGCTATACAAGAATGGAAAAATAGTTGGGGCTAGATATAAGATTTTGTCAAGAATGTTTTGTCGGTAAACATGTTTTTCATTACATATTTTAATTTTGACTTGCCCAATGAGCAAAGGAAATTGATCCAATATTTGGAAAAGTTGATATAAATCAACAACTTTCATCTATGTTTGAGATGGGAAGCTCCATGTATGATAAATTTTAAGGTTTTTATGATAATTTTTACCAAAAATATTAAAAAAAAAAAACTCAAAGAAAGACTTATTAGAAGAAAACTCAAAAGCACACTATGAATACACACTCACATTTTTTCAAACTTATTAAAATTTACATGTAAATATTTTCCTAAAAAAGAAATAAACTACATTTCTTTACTTCTATAACAAATTTCATCACACGATATTTCATTCTAAAATACTAATGAAGGAATAATAAAACATAAGTTTCAACATACAAATAAATGTATTAATATGAACTTATTTCTTAGAATGAAACCCAAAATTATGACTACATTTTCTTTAGCAATTATCCAATTTATGGGTATGTGCATCAAAATGGGGTTTGACGTGGCCACTTTATTAAAAATTAGTTAAAATGAATCTTGGATGAGAAATTAAGGATAGGCACACTCAAAATTTAAAGATGTGAAGAAAAAAATCATAATGCTCAAAACCTAGTTTCTAAATTGGTATTTTTATAAATGGTGGAGATTAAGACGTTCAAATAGGGGGAGAATACAAAATGCACCTATTTTTGTCAAAAATATATAACATAACATCTTATATGCTACCCCTAAAATGTTTAATTTTTACTATTATCTCAAAAATCACTTTGATAGAAAATTATCTAACATCACATAGTTTATACTTCATTTTTCTAAAAAAAATTTAAAGAATATATTTATTTTTTAATAATTTTCAAAGTGGATACATCTTGAAAAATAAAAAAATTGAGCATTCTCCCCATTAGCTTTTTGAAAACTAATTAAACTTTGATTTTTAATGTGTATAAAAAATTGTCTAGAATGTGAAAATATAATTTGTTTCAAATTTGGATGAACAGATTAAAAAATGACACCAAAAATAATATACATAGGTTTTTGTAAAAAAAATAAAGACACTAGAAAAACAAATTGAAGATCAAAATCTTAACATATTTGAAATTGAGAAACAATTACATGGTTAGTAAGGTAGAGATAGCTTTCCATTATTGTGAAATTTTTTAGATCAACATCAAGAAATGTGCAAATATGATGGATAACATGCACTTAACATTTAGTTATTTATAATTTTATAGAAAATATATCTTTGGATGTTGAAATGCAAGTCTAACCCATTGGGTTGGATGCCCAAGGAAAATCTCACCCTAAAGGTCAATAACATCCAGGAAGACAAGTTATAGTACATGAGAACATTATACCATGTTCATGCTCTAATGTGCCCATGTTATAATGTGAGCACATTTTTTCTTTTGTAAAAATTAAAAAATAGTTAAAAGGAATGTATATCTTAGATGGAGATAAGGTGTACTTGGGTGATGATTCTTATTTAAATATTGTTGATCATGGTAAAGTTAGAATCAGGTTTCTTGATGATAGAATAAAAAGGATTAATGGTGTGTTACATATCCCTAGATTAGCACCAAATTTGTTATCTATGAGAAAACTAATAGATGCAGGTGTGTAGATAGTACTTTCTGATGTAGGATGCAAGATGGTTAAAGGTGTTATGGTGATTGATAGAGGTGTCAGATATGTCACATTATATAAGCTTGATGCATGCACTGTTGAGTGCAATAGTACTTATGTGAAAAGCGACACTACAACAAAATAGGCAATTAGCATCGACTTCAGTGCCAAATTTTAGTGTATTTGAAACCCTCAATCGAAACCATCTCATGACGCGAAAGTCGGTGCAAAAGTTTTTTGTCATTTCTTTGCCGGATGTAGCGTCGTCTTCAATGCCCCGTTTAGCGTCAGATGTAACGCCAAAAATTTGGTACCAGTTATAGCATCCTCTTTAGCGTCCTCTTTAGCGCCATATTTAATGCCAAAAATTCGGTGTTGGTTATGACGTCCTCTTTTGCACCAAAAATAGCGCTAAAAATAGCACCTATATTGGCGCCGAAATAGGCTTCCGATTTTGCTTCAATGTCTACTCCCATTTTTGCTTCTAATTTTGCTCCCAGTTTTTCTCCCACTGTTGCTCCCACTTTTGCTTCCAGTTGTGCTTTCGGTTTTGCTTCCAGTTTTACTTCCGATTTTGCTTCCACTTTTGCTTCCGATTTTTCTTCTAGTTTTGCTTCCAGATTTTCTTCCAATGTTGCTTCTAATTCTACTTCCAATTTTTCTTCTAATTTTGCTTCTAGTTTTGCTTCCAGTTGTGCTTCCAATTTTTCTTCTAGTTTGGCTTCCAGGCTTGCTTCCAGTTTTTCTTCCAATTTTGCTTCCAGTTTTGCTTCTAGTTTTGCTTCCAATTTTGTTTTCAGATTTGCTTCCTGTTTTGATTCCAGGTTTGCTTCCATTTTTGCTTCCAGTTTTGCTTTCGGTTTTGCTTTTGATTTTGCTTCCAAATTTGTTTCTAGTTTTGCTTCCTGTGTTACTTCCAATTTTGCTTCCAGTTTTGCTTCCGATTTTGCTTCCAATTTTGCTTCCAAGATTGCTTTTGCTTTGCTTCTAGTTTGGCTTCCATTGTTGCTTCTTTTTTTGCTTCTAAAAATGCTTCTTATTTTGCTTCCATTTATTAATTTAATATGTTTTAATTCAATTTAATTAGTTAAATATATGATGCCTCTTAAATAACTCATATGATTATAGAGTAAGTAATTTAATTATTTAACTCATATGATTATAGAGTAAGTAATTTAATTATTTAACTCATATGATTATAGAGTAAACTTAATTTAATTATTTAACTCATATGATTAAATAACAAGATAATTACGTATAAAGAAAAACAAGATAATTATTTTATTTTTTTGCTAGTTAAATCACTGCTAAGGGGTAGTACCCTATATTTCTTCACAAAAATTTTTACATGAGTTTCTAACCAAAATTTACTTGCAGGCCTTTGACAAAATGGCCATGTGTTTCAGAAACCTTTACCCTACCTACCCATGCTGATACATTTTTAGTTACAAAATGGCCTGGTTCTAGACTTAGGCAACGCCAACCGGGACTAACTCCTATTCGCTACTGCTTTCCCTTGTTTCTACTATATCATATGTATACCAAAATATAACTTTTACCGGGATGGGAATTTTTCAATATTCATCATCATCTATCTTTGTCTGCTTCCTGTAGGCAATGTAGTTTGCAATCACTAGGTAGTCAGCACCATAATTCTAGTGGGCCAGACCTTTGGCTTTTTCACCTGGGTCCCTGTCGTCATCCTTGCACCACTCTTCTCCTAAACCAAAGTCCCAATCGTCATCATCCCCTGCCACAATCTTGTCTGCTATCCCTTCATCCTCGTCATACCAGATTACCCAGCCTCTTGGATGATTTGTCACCAGATTGACTACTCCAAGCAGGAAGAAGACGTTCTGATCATGCTCATCCCACAACTTCTCAAAACCCTTTGGTTCGATGGTTTGAATCAGAGGGAATTTCATGACATCCCTACCATGCATCTGGATCATGTAGTAGTTTTGGGGCATTGGTATTTGTTTATTCTCACCTACATTATCAAGGGTTGCGTCGATATCCCCCAACCAAGCATGGACAAAGACCATATGTGCAAGTTTCTTCCCTATCTCTTTCGACACACCCATATGCAGTAACACTGCCAGGAACATGGACGGGATTTCTGAGTTTGACCTGAACCTGTGATAGGCCCTTGTGAATTCTGGCCCCAGAATTTTTTTGGTCGCCTAGAGAATCAATGGATGAGATGACGCCAGCAAAGCCTGCAGTCTTTTGTCTATGATCTCACCTTTGAAACATTATTCCTACTTCTCAATGTTCAAGAATAATGGAGTCTCCATTATTCTTGTTGCTACGGCTTCTCACGCCTTTCCGTTGCTCAGACTTGCACTAGTTCCTCCACCTTCGGTTCCACCACCTGCTTTTTCTCACACCTGCTTTTGGAATGCTCCTTTGCGTTTGTCAGAAATAACACCACCTGATGCCTTTTATAGATAGGGACCTAATTACTTCATTTTTATGTGTTTTTCGTGCCTTTGAGGTGCGTTTGCTGGAAATAACAAGAAAATTATTATAACAAGTGAGTCAAATATCTATAATTTAATTGAATTTGACAACATCCATCTTGAGCAGTAAATTAAAATCATCATACGTAATAAATATCCATCCAAAATTAATCATCGACCACTTTTAATATATATAAATTAACAAGTCAATACTGATAAGATCATCATCATGTATAGCTAAAACAAGTGAAAGTCAAATATGCCAGTAGATCAATAACATGTCAAAATGATACATGTCCAACAGTCGACATAAGTCAAAATGATAGATGTACAAATGATATAAGTAAAAATGATAAATTATGTAAATCAAATTGATACAAGTCAAGATGACACATGTCCAAATGATATATTAAGTGAAAATGATAAATGTCAATATGATACAACTCAATAATATGGTACTGTAGGACATGAAAATGATACATATGATAGTAACCATGAAAAGAGGCATCATAACAATATATCAGCAATGATCCATGATGCAGTGTATATGATCATGAATGTCACTGGGTACTACTAGCAACTGCCTCGTCATCATCACCACTATCATGATCATCATCATCATAATGATATACCAGCAATGATCCATGATGCAACCTATATGATCATGAATGTTGTTGGGTACTAGCAGTAACTTCCCTATCATCATCATCGCCATCGTCATCGTCGTCATCGTCGTCGTCGTCATCATCATCATTGTCATTGGCCTCGGTGTCTTCTATATCTACGTCATCATAATCCTTTGCCATGTGATATGTACCAGTAGAACCAATAATTTTTGAATCTATATCATGATGAGGATCATCTTGATCTTTTGGATGACCTGTGTTCTGCAAAAAAACACATTTAAAATGAAAATTTATTATTTATTTCATGCAATAATTTAATTTTCTATTATGTATCTAACATTGAAACATATGAGACGAAACCATAATCAAATTACATCATATCAAAGTGCACATACTAGAATAAAATTTCAAAAAAGGAAAAGCTAATATGTGATTCCAATGATGTTAAACATGCAACAATTCTAATAAACATTAGTAAAGATCATAAAAAAAATTGTTATACAATTTAACTATCAACTGTAAATTCTATTACATAACCTTAAGTGCCAACCCTCTACAAAAGAATGAGAGTGCAAGAAGATTGGCTGCAGGGGGCATTAGTACAGGAGATGGACATGGCTCTTCCAAGCCATCCACTAAGATGGTTTCATACACAAATGTGGAAGATATCCCCATTTCTAGAGAGCTCATGATTCAGGTTGATACGAAAATGATGTTGTTTTGGTACCCATTTATGGCATCATGGTTCCATTACATGTAGCCACCATCAAGAGTGTTTGAAGCCAAAAATATGGAGGGAATTCTTATATAAGGATAATTTTCAATGTTCCAGGTACCGGCTTTAATGCCAACTACATGCCAACATTGAAATTCCCTAGCAATATTTATGTTAAGGAAATTTTCGTTAGATCCAAGGATTCAAAGCACATCAACCATGTGGTACAAATGATTAAATCCCACAGAAGATCTGTAGCAATGAAAGAGTTTGAAAAGGCAGAGAGAGCTACACTGGTGACTCAGGAGAAACTTTAGCTTTCAAAAACAAATGAAAATAGGCTGGCGGACTTGTGGATCAGGCCAACATTTGGTGGAAGAGGAAGAAAGATGACTAGAACTCTAGAGGACCACCATAATGGATTTCGGTATTCAACAATGAGAGTGGAAGATAGAGCTGATATCATGTATCAAAACATTAAGCATGCATTCTTCCAGCCAGCAGAGAAGGAGATGATTACTTTGCTTAATTTTCGTTTGCATAACCATATCATGGTGTGGGAACCAAGAAGACCAAGGATGTCCAGTCTTATGTGGAGGTAATGGATGTGGTCCAAAATTTAGGAGGGGCAAGAAGTTCAATGTATGATCCTGATGAAATTGAGGAAGAACAACAAGAGAGGGACAAGAAAAATAAAATCAATGTAGAGTTTCAAGGATTTTTCAAGCGAGTAAGAGAGCTATGGGAGCAACCTCATCTAAAATATTTTGAACTAGAGTTTGGCATACCATTTAGAGAGCTTGGTTTTCATGGAAGAGGGAGAAAGATTATTACTTTGCTTCATTTTTATTTGCATAACCATATCATGGTGTGGGAACCAAGAAGACCAAGGATGTCCAATTTTATGTGGAGGTAATGGATGTGGTCCAAACTTTAGGAGGGGCAAGAAGGTCAATGTATGATCCTGATGAAATTGAGGAAGAACAACGAGAGAGGGATAGGAAAAATAAAATCAATGCAAAGTTTCAAGGATTTGTCAAGCGAGTAAGAGAGCTATGGGAGCAGCCTCATCTAAAATATTTTGAACTAGAGTTTGATATACTGTTTACAGAGCCTTGTTTTCATGGAAGAGGAAGAAATATGATTACTTTGCTTCATTTTCATTTGCATAACCATATCATGGCATGGGAACCAAGAAGACCAAGGATGTCTAGTTTTATGTGGAGGTAATGGATGTGGTCCAAAATTTAGGAGGGGCAAGAAGGTCAATGTATGATCGTGATGAAATTGAGGAAGAACAGCAAGAGAGGGATAGGAAAAATAAAATCAATGCAAAGTTTCAAGGATTTGTCAAGCGAGTATGAGAGCTATGGGAGCAGCCTCGTCTAAAATATTTTGAACTAGAGTTTGATATACCATTTAGAGAGCTTGGTTTTCATGGAAGAGGAAGAAAGATGATTACTTTGCTGCATTTTCATTTGCATAACCATATAATGGTGTGGGAACCAAGAAGATCAAGGATGTCCAGTTTTATGTGGAGGTAATGGATGTGGTCCAAAATTTAGGAGGGGCAAGAAGGTCAATGTATGATCCTAATGAAATTGAGGAAGAACAGAAAGAGAGGGACAGGAAAAATAAAATTAATGCAGATTTTCAAGGATTTGTCAAGCGAGTAAGAGAAATGGTTGAACTCCATTGACGCCATTCCTCAATCTTCGCTTGATGGAATCAAGGAATGGCTGAACTCCATGGATATAAAGTATTATGAAAGAATAATGAACTTGAACTGGCGGCCAATTTTGAAGACTATTACTAATCATCCAGATAAATTTATTGAAGATGGTGGTTGGGAATTTTTGAATATGGAAGCTAGTCATTCTGATTTTCATAATTCAAAAGAGTCAGATCAAGGATATGAACTCTCTAATGTAGAAGAGGAATCAAAATAATATTTCATGTAGCCACCATCAAGAGTGTTAGAATCCAACAAGATGGAGGGAATTCCTATATAAGGATAATTTTCAATGTTCCAGGTATCGGCATTAATGCCAACTACATGCCAACATTGAAATTCCCTAGCAGTATTTATGTTAAGGAAATTTCCTTTAGATCCAAGGATTCAAAGCACATCAATCATGTGGTACAAATGATTAAATCCCACAGACGATTTGTAGCAATGAAAGAGTCTGAAAAGGCAAAGAGAGGTACACTAGTGACTCGGGAGAAACTTCAGATTTCAAAAACAGAGGCAATCAGGCTGGCAGACTTGTGGATCAGGCCATCATTTGGTGGAAGAGGAAGAAAGATGACTGGAACTCTGGAGGGCCACCATAATGGATTTCGGTACTCAACCATGAGAGAAAAAGATAGAGCTGATATCATGTATCAAAACATTAAGCATGCATTCTTCCAGCCAACGGAGAAGGAGATGATTACTTTGCTTCACTTTCTTTTGCATAACCATATCATGGTGTGGGAACCAAGAAGACCAAGGATGACCAGTTTTATGTGGAGCTAATGGATGTGGTCCAAACCTTAGGAGGGGCAAGAAGGTCAATGTATGATCCTGATGAAATTGAGGAAGAATAGGAAGAGAGGGACAGGAAAAATAAAATCAATGTAGAGTTTCAAGGTGTTGGGACTAGAAAAATCTGCCATTTTCCACTAGCCTCTACCTCACCTACCTTCCATATACCACATAAATACACCACACTTTAATTTTATGATTAATACAAATTGTAGAAATTTGTTTGACCAGATCCATATTATAGCCTCCATTGCACCCATAAAATTGAAATCTTGTAGTCATTCACCCATTCCTAGCGAAATTCAATACCATCGGCCTAACAATGCTTCATCAGCAGAACCCCCATCACAGCCCCACCGATGGCCCAATGAAAATATCTCACAACCTAGTATCGGAGTAACAATACCCTATCGGGCTGACTCCTAAGGTGCTCTCCCTGATATACCGATAGAGTCAACAAAATTAAACACATTCTTGTAACAAATAAACATCGGTGGAAAGAATTATTGCATTCCCCCGATGGGCCAATATAACCATGAATAGTTCTTCAAGACATTTTGTACTTTGATTATACTATTTTTAAGTGACCTTTTCATGTATATAATCATATCATGTTCGTGTATGTTAAATAAGGATAAAATCAATGTAGATTTTCAAGGATTTGTCAAGCGAGTAAGAGAGCTATGGGAGTAGCCTCATCTAAAATATTTGAACTAGAGTTTGATATACCATTTACAAAGCTTGGTTTTCATGGAAGAGGAAGAAAGATGATTTCTTTGCTTCATTTTCATTTTCATAACCATATCATGGCATGGAAACCAAGAAGACCAAGGATGTCCAATTTTATGTGGAGGTAATGGATGTGGTCCAAACTCTAGGAGGGGAAAGAAGGTCAATGTATGATCCTAATGAAATTGAGGAAGAACAGCAAGAGAGGGACAAGAAAAATAAAATCAATGCATATTTTCAAGGATATGTCAAGTAAGAGAGCTATGGGAGCAGCCTCATCTAAAAGATTTTGAACTAGAGTTGATATACCATTTAGAGAGCTTGGTTTTCATGGAAGAGGAAGAAAGATGATTGCTTTGCTTCATTTTCATTTGCATAACCATATCATGGTGTGGGAACCAAGAAGACCAAAGATGTCCAATTTTATGTGGAGGTAATGGATGTGGTCCAAACTTTACGAGGGGAAAGAAGGTCAATGTATGATCCTGATGAAATTGATGAAGAACAACAAGAGAGGGACAAGAAAAATAAAATCAATGCATATTTTCAAAGATTTGTCAAGCAAGTAAGAGAGCTATGGGAGCAGCCTCATCTAAAATATTTTGAACTAGATTTTGATATACCATTTAGAGAGCTTGGTTTTCATGGAAGAGGAAGAAAGATGATTACTTTGCTTCATTTTCATCTGCATAACCATATCATGGCATGGGAACCAAGAAGACCAAGGATGTCCAGTTTTATGTGGAGGTAATAGATGTGGTCCAAACTTTAGGAGGGGCAAGAAGGTCAATGTATAATCCTGATGAAATTGAGGAAGAACAACAAGAGAGGGAGAGGAAAAATAAAATCAATGCAGATTTTTAAGAATTTGTCAAGCGAGTAAGAGAGCTATGGGAGCAGCCTCATCTAAAAGATTTTGAACTAGAGTTTGATATACCATTTAGAGAGATTGGTTTTCATGGAAGAGGAAGAAAGATGATTACTTTGCTTCATTTTCATCTGCATAACCATATCATGGGTGGGAACCAAGAAGACCAAGGATGTCCAGTTTTATGTGGAGGTAATGGATGTGGTCCAAAATTTAGGAGGGGCAAGAAGGTCAATGTATGATCCTTATGAAATTGACGAAGAACAACAAGAGAGGGATAAGAAAAATAAAATCAATGCAGATTTTCAAGGATTTGTCAAGCGAGTAAGAGATCTATGGGAGCAGCCTCATCTAAAATATTTTAAACTAGAGTTTGATATACCATTTAGAGAGCTTGGTTTTCATGGAAGAGGAAGAAAGATGATTACTTTGCTTCATTTTCATCTGCATAACCATATCATGGGTGGGAACCAAGAAGACCAAGGATGTCCAGTTTTATGTGGAGGTAATGGATGTGGTCCAAACTTTAGGAGGGGCAAGAAGGTCAATGTATGATCCTGATGAAATTGACGAAGAACAACAAGAGAGGGACAAGAAAAATAAAATCAATGCAAATTTTCAAGGATTTGTCAAGCGAGTAAGAGAGCTATGGGAGTAGCCTCATCTAAAATATTTTGAACTCGAGTTTGATATACCATTTAGAGAGCTTGGTTTTCATGGAAGAGGAAGAAAGATGATTAATTTGCTTCATTTTCATTTGCATAACCATATCATGGCATGGGAACCAAGAAGACCAAAGATGTCCAGTTTTATGTGGAGGTAATGGATGTGGTCCAAACTTTAGGAGGGGCAAGAAGGTCAATGTATGATCCTGATGAAATTGAGGAAAAACAACAAGAGAGGGACAGGAAAAATAAAATCAATGCAGATTTTCAAGGATTTTTCAAGCGAGTAAGAGAGCTATGGGAGCAACCTCATCTAAAATATTTTGAACTAGAGTTTGATATACCATTTAGAGAGCTTGGTTTTCATGGAAGAGGAAGAAAATGATTAATTTGCTTCATTTTCATTTGCATAACCATATCATGGCATGGGAACCAAGAAGACCAAGGATGTCCAATTTTATGTGGAGGTAATGGATGTGGTCCAAACTTTAGGAGGGGCAAGAAGGTCAATGTATGATCATGATGAAATTGAGGAAGAACAACAAGAGAGGGACAGGAAAAATAAAATCAATGCAGATTTTCAAGGATTTGTCAAGCGAGTAAGAGAGCTATGGGAGCAGCCTCATCTAAAATATTTTGAACTAGAGTTTGATATACCATTTAGAGAGCTTGGTTTTCATGGAAGAGGAAGAAAGATGATTACTTTGCTTCATTTTCATTTGCATAACCATATCATGGTGTGGGAACCAAGAAGACCAAGGATGTCCAGTTTTATGTGGAGGTAATGGATGTGGTCCAAACTTTAGGAGGGGCAAGAAGGTCAATGTATGATCCTGATGAAATTGAGGAAGAACAGCAAGAGAGGGACATGAAAAATAAAATCAATGCAAATTTTCAAGGATTTTTCAAGCGAGTAAGAGAAATGGTTGAACTCCATTGACGCCATTCCTCAATCTTCGCTTGATGGCATCAAGGAATTGCTAAACTCCATGGATATAAAGTATTTATGAAAGTAGAATGAACTTGAACCTAGTGGCCAATTTTGAAGACTATTACTGATGATCCAGACAAATTTATTGAAGATGGTGGTTGGGAATTTTTTAATATGGAAGTGAGTGATTTTGATTCTGTTAATTCAGAAGAGTCAGATCAAGGATATGAACCCTCTGATGTAGAAGAGGAATCAGAATCAGATGAGGAAGGTTCAGAAGATGAATCTCTTGTGGAGTTAGATGAGGATGAAGAAGAAGAAGATTCTGAATGGGAGGAAGGTAAAACATGGGATGAATTAGAAGCCGAAGCCAGGAATGTAGATAAGGAAAAAGGAGACGAGTCTAATAGTGAAGTGAAGAGGAAATGCAGATTCAATAGGAATGCCTGCCACGAGGCATAAAGTCAGATGAATTGAGTTCATCTACATCCTTGTACTATTTATTCATGCACATAAATGGTTTATCTATTTATGCAAATGATGCATATATGTTAACTTGATCAGTGTTATTGGTTCAGTAGTTTGACTTCTACGACAACCAACCATTAGGCCATTCTGTGTGGGAGTACGTTTGTGTTTTTAGTTAGCTTTTTTGGATAGCTCTACTTGGTGTTAAGGACATTCCATTTGTCTTTTGAATGTTAATAAATCTAGTATTACACGCTTATCTATGTTGATCAGATCAGGTTGCGGGTTTTTTACTGCTGATTTCTTTATTTATGGAGTTTTTTTAACTTGGAAGACAAGAATTTACTACCTTTTTTAAAATTGGATGGACAAATTAAGTGGTTGGTTAGCTATGCCAAGTGATGTAGACTACAAGGATGTGTTAGATCTATAGGATTCCTACCAAGATGCATCAAAACATTCTTACATGTTAAAAGAATGGCAGCATCGTGAGGAATGATGGCAAAGATGCATGTGGATCACTTAGTAGAATGGCAACATGAATTCAAGGAAGCACTCCTTGACATACCATGTTTGAGAGAAAAGAATACAAATCAAATCAACATGGGACTATGTTTCTCAAATGATACAACTCATAACTTAAATGAGGACACTTAAGAGATATAAAAGACAATGGCCATTAATTAAAAGATGCAATGAAAATAAGGCATGAATGTCACCCACTACCTTTTAAGGCAAACAATATTTTTTTCCTCAACATGAAATAATGGGACAATTGAGTGGGATCTAGGGCCAACAGAGAAGCAATTTAGAACTCATCTTACACATCAATAAACAAATCAACACAAGAAATGAAAATTGACATATTAACACAACAATATCCAACTAAGTTATTGAAACTGAAAGTCAACTATTGATACCTCGTTCTCTATCCAGATTAAAAAATCAGCCCACTTTTTGCTTTGTAACTTTTCCTTTTCAAATTGCTTTGGATGCCGACCATATTTCTCCTCCTGTCAAAACATAGCACATGGACTAGTTAAACTAATTGATATGCAATCATTTACTTTTTCCTAGGGAATTAAAAAAAAATATCATTTAACATATTAAATATACTTACAAATTTACAGATCAAGGCCTATAAACCTTTCTGGCCACTGTGATGCATGGCACAAAGTTTTTGAAGCCTAGACTTGGAGGCCTTGTCCTGAAACATATACTAATTCAATTTAACTATGCACAAATAAAATTTAAAAATCGTTTAATAAATTTGATATAATCTTATGAGAAAATTCAAATACCTGTGTACTCTCCTCACCGGACTTCCTCCGTGCTTCGGACATCTCATATGCTTTTACAAGCTCTTTCCATACTTTGAAACCTACATCAAGTGGCCTTTTTTGAGCCTTAGCTCGGGAGGGATTTTTTTTATCTTCTTTGTTTGGTTGCACCGAAATCTCTTACAATTTTGAAACATTCGTAGCTTTACCTTCTTCATAGACCAACCTATGCCATATTCAATCTCCATGTCATTGATAACTTCTTTTTGCAGGTGTATGGGTATCTTTGAGAATAGCAAATGTAGATGGTCTTTGAACTGTTGAAGGCATGATTCCTTCAACCTATGAACAAACCATTTTCCAGCAGTTGTCATTCGTATTTCCCCTGAAACCACATCATATTCTATCTTGCTATTGACGATACCAATGCAAGATTGAAAACTTTCCTTGGTGGAAGAATTTTGTGTCCCAGGAGTGGGTGGGACAGTGGAAGCCTTTGCTCCCTATTCTACATTCCTAGAGTTTATTGTTACTGATTTCCTCCTGGCTCTTTTTCTCAATCCAGGATTGCATGGAGAATCAATTGATTCCCTTTGACACAGTTGATTTGGTTGCAATGTTTTAGGGGCTTCACTAGATCAATTTTCTATGTATTTGGCAAGCATTGTCCAGTGCAAATCATCCAATTTCTTCACTGCCTTTGCCCCCAATATGGAAGCCAATGCCTCTTTATCTCTGTCAGTCACATTTCCCTATATATATATAATAAATTTCTTCTTTTATATTTAAAAAGTGAAAAGTAAAAAGTAAAAATGAAAGAAACAAGGGAAACATTTACAAATCTATAAATTGACAATGAATTACCTCATTGTGGCAAGAGTCTGCTCCCTTTGTTCTCTTCCCTCTATCGCTTGACATTTTGAGGTGACCTAGGGAAAATTATTTTCATCCAGTCTGTGGAGGAAAATGAAGTACACACTGTCAGGTATGAAAGTTTTCATCCAGTTTGTGGTATGAAATTTTTAACTTGAATGACTCTCTTTTTGGATTTAAACGCCTATGAATCAATTGCTTGCGTACCTGTATAGAATATAAATATATGCAAAATGAAACAAATGTATTGTAATAAAATCAACGCTTGCGCACCTGTATAGAATGGTAATCTTTGGGGAATAAAAAGGGTGTGGACTGTGGTTTTATCGAGAGTTAACATAGATAGGTCCCATGCTCGAGTCGCATCCATTGATTAGAAAGAAAAGGAATGTGTGCGCACAATCAATTCGAAACCACGAGCTCATTGTTCTGTTAAATATTTGTGGGAACAAGAAAAACAATTGAAAGGATATAAATATATGCAAAATGAAACAAATGTATTGTAAGAAAATCAACGCTTGTGCACCTGTATAGAATGGTAATCTTTGGTGGATAAAAAGGGTGCAGAGTGTGGTTTTATTGAGAGTTAACACAGATAAGTCCCATGCTCGAGTCACATCCGTTGATTAGAAAGAAAATGAATGTGTGCGCACAATCAATTTGAAACCACGAGCTCATTGTTCTGTTAAATATTTGTGGGAACAAGAAAAACAAATTGTAACCTTACCTATGGTGTCGCAAACTAAATCGTATTTATGATCTACTTGCTTGTAGCCCTCCTTCGTGTCATTTTTCCCTTTTTTGTCCTCTCTTCCTTCGTGTGGCTTTTTTCTCTTGTCATCTCTTCTGTTGTGTGGCTATTTTCTCTTGTTATCTCTTCCTTCTTGACGTGAGAAGTTTTAAATTTTTGTTCCTGGTTCAGTAGTCGGCGCCATAGTCGGCACAGAAAATTGCGCCTAATTTAGCGTCGCCTTTCAGCCAAAAAATGTAATGCGTCTAATTTAGTGTCGTCTTTTAGCCAAAAAATGTAATTTGCTTGGGATGCAAAAGGCGGCACAAAGTGCGCCTAATTTAGTGCCTAGCAGTGCAAAATGATGTATTTAACTTGGAAGTTGATAAATAAATTGATCCTAAATGACTTCATCTTCATATGTTCCAAGGGAGCAATCATGGTTCCCTATTTTATCTATTCCTTATCCCATGTCAATTTTGTGGGTGCAAAACTAATAAACTATGTTGTGTATTATAGGGGCGGGACGAGGCAATGGCAACAGATCATGTCATGTTAAATGAGGAGTACACAACGGCTGAAGCAGGACATCAAGTACTCAAATTTTGACCTAACTTATGAAAAAATGATCTGATGGAATTTTGTGATACGTCCATCTTTTTTCACAGTATTATTGAAATTTATAATGTATTATCCAATCTTGGCATAAATTAATGCATGTTGTTGATTATTTTAGATGGAGATTGGAGCAAATGAACATCTTGAGCATTCAACTAGCAGAAGAGGAAGATATGTATGTGGACGTGGACCTAAAACTGTTAAATCACATAGACGATAGTGGGTGTTCGAGGATATGACAATGGATCTTGATTGCACTGAATAAGAGGTTGGTCAGGACTATGGTACATGGGATGAATACTTTGAGAAACTAGATGACTAAAGTGAGGTTTTTTGTTGGATAGCATATTCGTTGAAATGATATAATTGGTGTAGTAAACATTATTTAATATGTTGTGTATTATAGGGGCGAGCCGACGCCATAGCAATAGATCGTCTCATATCAAATGCGGACAGAACGAATGAAGCAGGACATCAAGTACTCAAATTTTGACTTAACTTAGGAAAAAATGATCTAATGGAATTTTGTGATATGCCCATCTTTTTTCACAGTATTATTGAAATTTATAATGTATTATCCAATCTTGACATAAGTTAATGCATGTTGTTGATTATTTTAGATGGAGATTGGAGCAAATGTAGAGCCTAAGCATTCAACTAGCAAAAGAAGAAGATATGTACATGGACATGGACATAAAACTGTTAAATCATGTAAATGACGGTGGGTGGAAGAGGACATGACAATGGATCTTCTAGACAAAATAGACGATTGCACTGATCAAGAGGTTGGTCAGGACTATAGTAAATGGGATGATTACTTTGAGAAAATTGTTGTTTGTGGATGTTTTGTATGCCATGGAAAGAAACAATTCAAACGAGCAATTGTACAAAGACATTTCATATATGATGAGCTTCCAGTCGGTAGTATGCCTCCTACAATCGATACAAATCCAATAGGAATTGTGGTAAGGAATTTTCCAATTTGATATAAATAACATGTATACAAATTCGTTTAAACATTGTTTTATATTATTTAAATAACTATTTTTATTCTCAATGGATACTTGCAGGATAAAGTTCTTGGTTAAAGTTTCTTGGATCACCGACTTCCAGCCTAGAGGGCAATGATCATTTATCAGATTATACATCTAACAAAAATATGTGCCAATATACTAGCTCAGAAGATGAGGAATTGATGAAAACAAGTCACAGAACAAGAACCGGTTTAAAGATGCATAATTTGCTTAAAGACAGGGGGAAGGTGGACTACATAACCTATGAGAATGAATGTGATGGAGATGATGACTTGCCATTGAGTTTGAGATCAATTTACAAAGAGACATTTGATCGTCGACTATATTGTGCTTGGCCTAGTGATCAACAACTACCTAGAGTGTACGAGGTGTTTCAATTTTGGGGATACAACTACATGATACAACACTCCAATATTCATGGAGTGAATCTAGGCCTCTTTATTATCCAAAATGTACATGTGGGATCTAAACATAGGAATAATTCAGAACAAACCACTAGGAGATTAATGCCATATTATGGTTCATCATATTATAGTGGTGAATGGAGAAGGCTAGCAAAATATAAGCCTAGCATGTCATCATATGGTCTTAATTTGAATATGTATACACATTGTCTCCAATTGGAAATTGGAAAATAAATTAATAGAGGTAATCTTATGTATATAGATGGGCGTGCATACACACACAAAAATATTGTAGGATTTATAAATAGTAGTAAGGGAAGGGACCCTAATGTAAGATCGAATTGTCAATTTGTTGAGGTTATAAATGATAAATATGGACATATGGAAAGAGAGGTTGATAGATTGATAATGTTTGAGGCTATTAAGGACCTTACCATTAGGGATAAGTTATTGATTGATTACCCCTTCTTAAAATGCACTCCTGCACGAAATAAAAGGGAAGAACAAGGTCTCCCTAAGGATGTTCCTAAGGGCAAAAAACCAAAGAATAATAAATGAGTGTGGACTAATGTTTTATAAACTATGTTGTCAAAATTGTGTTTTATTTAAATTATTGTATAAAAAAGGTACTCTATAAAATAATGTTCCATAATTCAATTGATGTATATATGTTCATACAATTTTTAATTTTATTTTTTTAAGCCATATTTGATTATATTTCTTTGAAATTGATACATTTATGATTTATCCAATTGTTGCCAAACATTAAATAATGCTTGCTTTTGTTGATAGGTAGAAGATGTTGATGAAACACATACTAATACCCATGATCCAACTGGATTATTAAGATTTGGATGGGATGATCCAAACCATCCTTTAAACCATACCAGGGTGAAAAGAGCAAGTTTGAAAAGATTACTACCACCTGAGAAATTTGAAGAGTTGATGAGATATGCATGCACTGATGAGATGCCACCTAGCCTTAATGATGTTGATCATGATAGTGAAAATGCAGTGCATGAAGAAGGATTGAATGAAATGCTTGTAGGTTTCTTTGGGGATGGAAACAATGATGACAATAATGATCATATGGCTGACAGTAACAATGATAGCAGGGGTAATTACCACCAACATAATGTTGATGATAACAACCTGAAGACTCCATCAAGCAAGCAATGAAGAAACCCGTGTTCAAATCAGGTGCAAGTAGAACCTCACAACTGGCATGCACATTAATATTATTAGAAATCAAGTCACTATTCGGTTGGTCAGACAAAGGATTCACCACCCTACTGAAGTGAGTTGAAATCTATTTCTTACTTTCCATTATCAATTGGTGTACACAATTCGTAAACATTCATCTACTTCGTTTATATTTATTTAAGGGTATTTTAAAACCATATATTTTATATAAACAGTCCTAGTATATATTGACATAACAAACATGTTCATCATAAGTCAAACATTCAATTGATTTAATCTCTGGCAATATTACAGGGTACTAAAAACTAAAATATTCCCTGAAGAGAATGTGTTTCCATCAACTTGCAGAGAGGCGTGTTTGTTGTTGGTTGAGTTGGGGATTGAATATAAGCAAATTCATTCATGTAAAAATGATTGCATTTTATACAGAGATGAGTATCAGAACAAGGTAGAATACCATGTATGTAAAGAGAAGAGATATTGTACAGATGTACAAGGTCCTATAGTTCCAAAGAAGGTTTTACGTCACATACCAATTATACCTAGACTTCAACGAATGTTTCATTGCAAGTCACTTGCACAATTGATGGACTAACATGCAAAGAACACGAGTAAAGATGGATTCATGTGAATTTCAGCCACTGCAAAGCAATGAAACACATAGAGGAAAAATGGCCAAGAAAATTCAAAGATGAACCCCGTAGTATCAAGTTTGGTCTTGCAATTGATGGAGTGTGCCCATTCTCTTTCCTGAGCTCAAGTTATAGTGTTTGGTCAGTCAAATTGATAATATACAATATTCCCCCATGGATGAGTGTTAGAAAGGAGCACCTTATGTTGAATCTCATTGTTCCAGGAAAACATCAAGTTAAAAACATGGATGTTTATCTTGCGCCTTTTATTGATGAGATGCAACTGCTATGGAAAGGTATAAGAATGTATGAAATATCACATCCTCCATCAAATAGGTCCTTCATGTTGTATGGTGTGCTATGCTGGACTATTCATAATTTCCCAGGACTTGGTGTTTGTTCTAGTAAGATAAAATATTTACGTATTTAAACTCATAATTTATTTTCATCCCAACTTTCATACTTATTTTTATACTATTTTTTTGATGTTATAAACATTACTTTTTGAAGTGGAGGGCTTCAAACAAAGGGGATATTTGCATGTCCAAGATGTGAAAAACAATTTCAAGGGCGGTATTCTAAAGATCTACATAAATTTATTTACGCAAACAACAGGGTTTTTCTACCACTAGATCATAGGTTTAGAAATTGCCTGAAGAATCAATTTGATGGAAAAGTTGAAAATAGAGGCCCTCCCATGATTATGGTTCCAGGTGATTGACTTAAGAAGTATGAAGATGCTGAATTGAAAGCTTGGGAGGATTTTTTTGATCGGGGTGATTCAATTCAAGAACCAGAACAAGTTCTAGTCAATATGCTAGAAGGGATGAAAACGAAATCCATATTTTATGAGCTCCCTTACTGGAAGGATCTATTAATATCTCACCTATTAGATCCTATGCATGTCTTCAAAAATGTCCCAGATTCTATATTTCAACATATATCAGGCAAAGAGAAGGACACCTTGTCTTCAAGGAGAGATATTGCTCTTTCGCGTACCAAAATTGATAGAAAACATTTGTGGCCAAACAGGGAAAATAAAACATATGCAGAAGCTCCATGGATTTTGTAAAAAAAGAGCTAGACCAACTAAAAAATGGCATATTTTCAATAAGGACACCTACTGGTTATGGGTCATCATTGGCTAAAGCTTTTACAGTTGATGGACATATCACAGGATTTAAAACACATGATTTTCATAATTTTATGAAGGTATTATATATCATCATTTAACATTTACTGGTAACATTGATTAAGTGCTAAATATATTTTGATATTTTATTGTGTGAGAAAAAATTACTAATGACCTTTTCATAAATGTGTTTGATAGCATATCATGCCATTGGCAATTAGGGGGGGTTCTTGTCTTATAGTTGACTTAAGGAATGCCATAAGTTGATTGTTAGCATTTACAAGGTATGTGGTTATATGAAATGTTCATGTGGGAGAGACATAGAGATATTTTATTACATTTTAATTTTTGACTGAAGGTTCATACTAATTTACTATTCTTATATTAGGTGGGTGACCTCCAAGGAGATCCACGAATCTGAAGTGCCAAAGTGGAAGAAGGAAATTCCATAAATTGTATGTGTATTTGAGAAGGAGCTCCCTACAAGTTTCATGGACCTACAAGTCCATTTACTTATACACCTAGTCGATGACATTGAATTGGCGGGTGTTGTATCAACGAGGTGGATGTTTTTCTTTGAGAGGTATATGAAAACTCTTAAAAGATATGTCTGACAAAAGGCACATCCAGAGGGTTGCATGGCTAAAGGGTTTGTATTGAATGAAGCATTTTTCTTCCTGTGTGAATTCCTTGGTAAGGATTTTGAAGATGGCCCACACATCTGGGATGAAGAACGAGCATCATATATTATTGATGGAGAAAAACAACAATCTAATGGTGTTGAAGTACAAATTAGTAAGTAAATTCACGATTAGTGTGGTTGTTTTTCTTGCAATCGTTAATTTACTCTGTAATTTATTTATCAAATTAACAGCATGACATTTGGAGTTTGAAATAAACATGTTGACATGTAATAGGTTTAGATGAAAGTTCTATACTCGACAAGTTCATTCTATACCATATGGACTTTATGAACAAATGGATTGATTTGTATGATAAAAAGAGAGAAGAAGTGTTAGAAGCAAGGAGATAGTTTAAGAGATCGAACCCAAGGAATACTCTGCTTCCCACTGAACTGCTTGGGGAATGGGGCAAAGATTGCACACTAGAATGGGTTACTGAACAACTTCAAAATCAAATAGAAGATGTAGGTATAGATTCAGACCTAACAGAAGATGAAATCAACATGTCTAGAGGATGTGAAAGAAAGGTACAGTTGGAATTTTACAAAATGTTGTTTCCTTACAGTTTTGACACTATTAATTGTTTTAATATTCGTCATTATATTTTTTTCATTGAAATAAATGGTCTTTCACAGACGAGGAAATATCCAGTAATGTAGGCATATGGTTGACATTATCATGTATAAAGTGTAGATGTAAAGAGACGATCCTTCGATTGTGGCATCATGGTTGACTTCGAGCAATCCAATCAATCAAGCTCAAAAGATAAGAATATAATTGAAGAGAATCTACAATATGTTGGGAAAATACAAGAAATTATTGAGTTGGATTACCGCTCTTTTAAATGTTGTATTTTTAAGTGTAGATGGTACATATGAAGCATTTGAGAGGACACGAAGACATGATACCCATAGTGGATTATTTTTTTATAGATTCCTCATGCTTCCTACTGGAGGATAGGGAGCCTTATGCTCTACCAATTCATTGTGAGCAGGTATTTCTTTAACTCAAACAAGAAGCGGTAGTGATCATTTATCTATTAATTCATAGTTTATTACGAATATATACATTTGTTTATTAATCAGTAAAATTATTATAACATACGTCTAATATATTTTTTGCGTTCATGTGTAGGTATTTTTCTATGAAGATATTTTGGACCCGAAATGGATGTTTGTCATACATTATGATCCAAGATTAAGGCATTTATTTGACGATGCATTAGCGGATACTGAGCAAAACAATGATGCCCAACAAAATGAGAGAGAGGGATTAGAGAACATCAAAGAATTTGACATCCATGATGATGTTGAAGATGGTTATGTTCGGGCACAAGAAGATAACAATCCAGAGTTAGATGATGTTATGGAAGACAACAATATGGATGGTATAGAAAATGATGATCCAAAAACATCTGGTAACAATATAGATGGTCTATAGTAAAATTTCAATGATGATGAAGATGATGCAGATCAAGATGAGGATGATGATAATATTAATTACTTGAAAGAACATATGAACATTGACAATGATACACTGGATGATATTGTAGCAGACAATAATGTTAATGACCAAGACTTCTAAATTTTCAGAATTATTTGCAATCCATGTTTAAAAACGGATGATTCTTTGGCCTAAACTTTGAAATGCTTCAGTAATATTATTTGTGTCGATACAAATTACCTATTGCAATATCCTTAAATTGTTCAATCTTTGGTATGAATTGTTGGCAGAAAAAATTAGGATTACTTGGATGCTTCTTCCATTCATTTTGTATCAACATATGTTCGTGAAGACACAAAAGTTAATAAAATATTAATGTACGTAACTCATAATTATTTAAATAAGCAACTTTGTTAACTTTATTATTTTTAAATAGTTTCCATTTTTATGTTGAACATGTAACAAGGCAAAATAAGCTCCAATTTTCAAAAAAATTAGCAGCTCTACCAGCATCCACAATAAATGCTTTACTGTATCAGCACATTCATTCACATAAGCACAGTATTGAGGCTCAATAATTGATATTCATTAAAATATAAGAGGAAATAAGTATGGAAAACATAAGAAAAATACATAATGATGACACATTCATGGAGCATCTCTGATAATAAGATGTTCTCCATTATCTTGCTTCAATTGATATTACAGTGCTCTTCTTTAATAATCCAAGTGTTATCCCCTCGAGTTATTGTGGAAGTATGAAAGGAGTTTTAATTCTTAAGTTGATGGAAACCAATCAAAACAATTTCTCTAAAAGTACTTTTAATCCTTAATAGGAGCCAATTAAAGTAAAATATTTGAAAGGACTTTCTTGAAAATATCACTTTGGAGATAGCAAAGCAATAAATAAGCATGAAAATTTGACACAGCAATTGAACAGTGAAAATGGATCTTACGAATTATAATCAGTCATCTCCATTATATTGCCTTTTAAATAATATGCATTATAACAAATAGTTCTGATTTTTTATGACAAATAGTTAATTAACATAAACAAAAACATAACACTTCAACACATGAATGCATTGATTCTTTAATCTTCCAACAGGTGCTCGGGCCCACTTAAGATCTGTTCAAGGCTCCTACTCCATGATAATGCACCACCTATAGAGTGTATCTTCCTTATGATGTCGACTGGTCTTTAAGCTCCAATAGTTGCCCCTATGTATTTGTTGCATCTCTGGTTTGGCTGATGAACAAGTTGATGGCGAAGAGATGACAAGTGTATTCCTCCTCAGCATAAGTTTCCACGTTGGCAATTGCACCCTTCATATCATATTCCACATACATCATCTTTTCAAGTTGTTTATATGTATTTTGTAACACCATCTCTTCATCGTTTATTTCTTAAAATGCAGTATGTAGATACATGGCGAGCTCATCCTTCCAATCATATTTCTCCCTAGGATTGCCAAGACTATCATGGACTGCAGGATGGAAATCGAAATAGTCAAAGTCCTCTTTGAGCCTAATGTCATACTTGTTGTATGATTCCACCAGCATATTGTATGTCTACAATGTCTCACCTTTCATGGCTTTCTCATTTTGGAGCTCCTCCCTTTTGTCAATCATTTGTCTTTGCAATATTTCATTCTCCACAAATGTTGAGTCTGTGTCTTTAAACAATTTCTAATATCCATCAGCACGATCCATCATCCTGTTGAATCTTTCTTTGATTAAATCTCAAACACAACATTAAATTTAGTGGTTTTTTTTCTTGTTTCCATCTCCTTGCATTTCTCTTGAGACTTCTGATCACAGTGTTTCCAGTAAGCTACATCTACTAATGCATCCAATATTATTTTGACACTCTCTAACCATGGGGAATATAATTCTGATCTGGAAGAGGAAGATGTTTTATCTCTGTGACTAGCCACCTCCTTCCTTAATTTATCATTTTCTTTTACAAGTTTTTCAATTTGTGCCTTACTGAATTCTGCAACATTTATGTTTAACTCAGTTGTTTCAATGGGGTTAGTGTCCCCTACCTTGTGGAACAAAATATTTCCAAACACTTGGTTTGGATTACTGATGAGAGCAGGCCTTTTATCTTGAGGATACAATACCCAAATTAGTAGGGTGCTTTCATCTGGGTTGTACCCTGATCCTGAGTACATTTTATCACTTGCCTCTTTCATTAGATGCATTGTTTGGTCTCATGTTTTCCTAAAACTATCAAACACTATTGCAGAGTTGATATCCCATCCTAGTGAGAGTAGTAACCCAGCCTCTTGAAGTAATTTTTTTCCCCTTTCAGAGGTGATAGATTCTAACTCTTTGTCTATTTCTTTTATCAACTCTTCCAAGGCGACTACCTCCTACTCAAGAGTGATATCCTTCATCCTTTGTCTTATCATTCTGCCTTTATGCTCATAAACAAATGATTTAAATTCAGAAGTCTTGACAAAATCACTGTCAGAAATAAATTATTGTGCAGCCTTCACTCTCACGTCATCACAAAGTTCATTTGATGCTTTAAATTTGACAATGTTTCGTTCTGGAGGTGGCTCATATTTTGAAACTACAGGGGCGCTTATCTATTCGACCTCATCATCCTCCTCATCACTCTCTTCTTCATCTTCTTCACTCATGGTTGTATCTACAGAGAAGTTCATTTTTGGAGTGGGTTGTGAGGGTATGTAATCAAGAGGCTCTATGTCCTCAGCCTGTATTCTTGAATAAGTTGTCTAAGGTGCTTCAAAGACATCTGGGGGTACATCTTTTATTAGCTCATCCACATGAGTGATGAGCTACTCAATTCTTTCCATAGGATCATGTACTTCATTAAATGCACCTAAATGGGATGGGACATTTCCTTTCTTCTAGGTCTTAGCAAGCACAAATTTGTTATACATGCAGTCAGCCTATATTTTGTTGAGGCTTCATCATAATTTATTATTACA
This sequence comes from Sequoiadendron giganteum, assembly GCA_007115665.2. Lineage (NCBI taxonomy): Eukaryota > Viridiplantae > Streptophyta > Pinopsida > Cupressales > Cupressaceae > Sequoiadendron > Sequoiadendron giganteum. The sequence goes on along the minus strand of CM021110.1, from coordinate 11,184,894 downwards.
TCATCAACAAAGAATCGGTGTTCATACCCCGATATTATTTGTGACAATTTTGCCTTGTGAATAAAACCCTTCGTATCAAAATTCTTTCTTTCATTACCAACAGTAAATTGTATTTTGCCAATTTTGTATCAATTTCTTCATACCCTTCACTGGTGACTACTGTAAAATCTTCAAAGCAAAAAGTGCTAGGCATGAAAGCCTGCTTACTGTATCTCTTAAGATGTTTTACATCAGATTTAGCCAGTTGTCTCAGAATTTCCAAATAGGCTATTATGTTTGGAACTATTTTTGGCAATAGATTTGGGGCTCCTTCAAACCCATAGACTCTAATCATAGTGCAATCAGGAAATGCATACCAATCACCCCAGTTATGATTTACCTTTTTCTTGGGGTCCTTTTCCTTTGGTCTCAAGAATTTATGTATTTCAGGGGACAGGTTATAATTACATGTATGTCCCAACAATTTCAATAATGGCTTGACAAAATATTCCTCAAAGTACAGATAATGTGATCTACCATATCTACTATCCCATATGGAAGTCCACATTTGTACAGGTTTATAATTCCCACTTTCATCTACATCTCTTATCCTTAATTCTTCTCTCCAGAACCTTCTAACATGTCCTTCATGTAGAAGCAAATGCATAAACAAAGAGTAATGTTTGAAATCATGAATGCTATCACTGTTGCTTTTGATCCTTGCCAACCCCTGGTTCAGAGCATTGGCTAAATAACCGGCATAGTCGAATGGTCTGGAATCTTTGCTTTGTATGTCTACAGCCAGTGCCATTGGGGCAATTGACATGAGGGGTGGGACCTCTACTCCTAACACTTGTCCAGCTAATTAATATGTATATTGATAATATTCTTCAATAAATCCTCATGAAATGGAGGATTATCATTACTAGAAAACCTTATGAGCTGCTTACCTTCATCCTTGGGCCTGTGTAGTGGTAACTTCCATCTTTTATAGCTCGTGTCCATGTGACGATACTCTGTTAGAATGTCTTTGATTGTAAATGGTAAAATCAGAGAGCATTCCAATTGAAAAACATTAGAAATGAGATCTTTGGAGATAATGAGAATGTCAAACCCATCGTGTGATTGAATAGCTCTTCTTTTAGGGTCATATTTGTTGGCTAGAGCTTTAACCAGCTCTGTATTAACACACATTGGGTACCACTAATATTCCTAGGTTCAATCTCCGTAGGTTGTAGACTAGTTGAAACCTATACTATTTCCTATAATGGTATATGAATAGGTCATATCCCCGTCGTGGTGTCCACACGTCTCCTAAACCTTTGTGCTTGTCCCATAACTTATCCATGGAAGGATTTGTCAATGCACTCCTTTTAGGTCTTGGCACTGACCCCGGGTATTGGTCAATTAAGTTGTGGTTTAGAAGTCTTTTCTCTTTTTTTTGTTTCTTAATTTTCGGCATTTTTGAGCTTTCAATATTTAAGTCCTGGTTTCGAAGTCTTTTCTCTTTTTTTTGTTTCTTAATTTTCAGAATTTATGAGCTTTCTTCCATTGTTCAATTTTCTTATAAGTCTTTATAGAAGCAACTAATTCATCAATTTTTGTATACCTACTTGAATTCGCTTTCACTGGTTCTGAGTTGTGCAGTAATGGCGAATTCCCAACCTCCTTTACTATGCTCCTGCATCCAATGAATCCTTTTCAAGTCTTTATGAAAATATGTGATCAAATTGAGGTATAATTCACTCAGCTCTAGCTTATAAACGCTCCACTTGCTATCAATCTTGTCATTGGGCAGATCATTTATTTTGAATATCTCAATGATATAAATGAGACGTCACATTAGTCGAAAACAATCATCATTGTTGCATCGGTGAGACCATGATTCCATTTTCACCGATAACCACCTTCTTCATCGATGAACTCCTTCCTTTCGGGGTATCGGTGAGATGCCAGATAATGTCTCCTCGATGTGCCCTAGTTCCTTCGATATCCTTCCTTAACATGTACTTGATAGTTCATGGTTTTATCGGGTCATCGGGGACACTCTTGTTAGCCTTCCATCGATAAGTGTCACTTCCTCCGATGCCTTCAACCTTTTATCATTGCATCGAGGAAACCAAACTTTATGTTGGCCCGATAGCCTTTTATTCCCTTGATATACTTTCACCACATGTTGAACTTCGTTACTGTTTAATGTATCACTCCATCAGTGGGACGTTGTGTTCCCTTCCACCGATATGTTATAGTGTTGTGGATATTATTTATTTAATATGTTCTAATCCCTAAAATATGCACATAGGACCAATCAATCATGAATTCAGCCAAAAAATAGGGCGCTACACTCAGTACTAAAGTACGCTCCAAAGTAAGTGGCTAACTCGGTGTTAAATTAGGCAATATTATTGACGCTAGTCCTGAGAGTTGAACTCGGCGAAAACTCGGTGCTACGATTGGTGCTAGTCTCAACACTAAATTTGGTGTTGAACTTGGCGTTGAACCCAACGTTAAAGACGTCGTAAAATTCAGTGCTACTTCTCGCTAAATTTAGCGCCTTCTTGTTCTCGTCGGCACAATAAACACCAAAAATAGCACCGACCCGACAAATAATGCCGAATTTTTCAAAAAAATGGAGAAAAATACATTGAAACAGTGGGTGGAAGCAAAAAAGGGAGCTAATCACAAGGATTTTTTGTAGTGCAAGTCTATGGAAGAGAGAAATCAAACCCAAAATCCATCTAAATAGGAGAAAATTCCACCTCAACAAGAGCTACAGGAGAGATAGCCATCTAGAGAACAATAATCCCCCACACAACGTCCACAATACAAATCTCCACCTCGAAAAGAGAGGTCTCCACCTCAATAGAAGAAACACAATGTGAAGATAGGAAGAGAGAAAACATTCCAACAGAAAGGGTAGACTTAGCTCCCTTTAGCATCACAAGCATTTGGGTCTTCAAAAAAGGTGTTGAGTGCGGCCCAACCAATAATAAATAGTTAGAAACAAGGACAACCACCACTCCCCTAATCACCTTCATAAAGGACACCAATAAAATAGCATCCTCTAAGAACCTACCCCAAAGACAAAAACCCACTAGTAACAAATAGAAAACTAACCCCTTCATCGACAAAGGCATCACAATCCACAATGGGTTCATATTAGCTCCTCTAGAGAACGAGAGCATCTAGGTCTTCAAAATAGACTTTGAGTGCAGCCCAGCCAATAGTTCAAAATAAGGAGAAATTGAAAAACGGGCCATGAAAGCCCCCTTACTACAGCTCCCAACTCCACCAGCACAAAACATCTCTGCCTTAAAAGGAGAGTCCTCCACCTCAATGGGAGATGCAAGAGAGGGAACCAACTGAAGAAAAAGAAAACCCTCAACCTCACCCACAAACGCCACCTCCACCTCAATAGGAGGGTTCTCCACATCAATAGGAAATGCAAGCCGAGAATGGAGGAAGAGAGAAAACACACCAAAAGACAAGGCAATAGGAGCTCCCTTTATCTCCGAGCACATTTGAGTCGATAGGAAAAAATTTAACCATGACCTAGCCATTAGCACTAAATCAATAACAAAGTCATCAAATGCTCCTTTAGCGAGTTCTAACTGTCGAACCTTCAAGACATTAGAGTCGATAGCTAAGAAAAATTGGGAACAAGAAGCCCCACCAAAACCAACAGACTCAAGAAAAACTAGAAAAAATTTGATGTAACATTATTTCTCATTTAAAAATAATAATTATTATAAAACTATTCTGCATTTTAAAATATTAAATAATAGAAGAAACTTTAGTTATTGAAATAAATTTCATTACAGAGTATTTTTAATGAAACAAAGTAATGTTATTATTCAGTTATTGTATTATTCATAGATTTCAACATAATTACAGACATTCTGTATTTTAAAATATTAAATAATAGAAGAAACTTTAGTTATTGAAATAAATTTCATTGCAAAGTGTTTTTAATGAAATAAAGTAATGTTGTTATTCAATTATGATATTATTCATAAATTTCAACATAAGAATGTGTTCCATCTATAAGATTAATATAAATAGTTTAAGTCTTTGGCCTTTTACCAAAACAAAAAACAAAGAGGATTGTATTAAGATGCAAGTTTACTTTCAGATTTGATCCATAAAGAGTACATGAAATCTGAAAAAACTCTTTTCTGTGGAATTACATTGCATGTTGTATTGAACATGGATATGGACAATCTGTATGCTTGTTCACAACATCTTGATTAAAATACGAATCTCCAACAGCCTTTGCAATTGTCTACAATACAATAATCAAATTAATTTCCACTAAATTTCTTATGATCATTTAGCCCAGCACACATTTCTACCATGATAATGACTTGAAAATATTTTTATATTCAGAAATGTTTCTAATTTTTAGAAAACATAAAATGACAACTTCTCAGAATTTTATTTTTTATTTTCTTAAAAGATAGCAGTTAACTAAACACCCATCTTACCTTTTTATATTTCCAAAAATTGGAGAGTTACCTTTGGTAGAATTATAAAATCCTACATAACATACATACCTTTGAGCCAAGTTTTGGAGAATTTGGTGCATGCCACAGGTTTTGTAAAACACTTTAGCAATGTACATAATATGAATTGATAAAAAGTCCTCCCCTTCTTGATCTCTCAACTTTTTCTACTTCAAGAAGCATTAAATTCCTAAAATCTGGTAACACAAACAATCACATATTCAGATGCCATTAACTATTAAAATTTGAAGAAATAATTTAAAAATTTAATTAAAATAAATTTCAAAACACCAAAGTAAGTGGAAGGTAATGCCTATCTAACCTTATATTTTATTTAATTGTTCAGGATCACTATCTGCAAGGTTTTTCTTATAGAATTTCCATTGATTATTAGGATCCACACTTTTTGGGACGAGATAGTAGTAATCCATTTGATATATTCATTTCAATTTTGAAAAAAATAAAATAATAATAGAAAAAGAAAAAATCCAAATCAAATTATCTGCTGATAGTCATAAGTTGGAATTAGAAGAAAAAGTTGAGTTTTTATTGATTTCAATAGATACTGAGAAAAGAAACACTGCCATTTCAATTTTAGATTAGTAAAAATCTGAGAAAAATAAATTACAAATTATTTATATAAGTTAAAATGTAAGAGGATTGTAAACATTGCTATCAAGCCTAGAGACATTCTAGATGTGCAGGTTGCATCAAGATTTTTAGTAGATTCTTATAAAGAAATTTCAGCATTAATGTCAATGCTATACAAATGTGAAAAAAAAATTATAATATTTATTCAAGACCAAGTATTTTGTTAAAAAGTTGTGCAAAAGGTATTAAAACATACATGCATAGTGATCGTCTGATCAAAGAACTTGTTAAAAAGTTGTGCAAAAGGTATTAAAACATACATGCATAGTGACAGTTTGATCAAAGAACTTTGTTAAAAAGTTGTGCAAAAGGTATTAAAACATACATGCATAGTGACCGTCTGATCAAAGAACTTTGTTAAAAATTTGTGCAAAAGGTATTAAAACATGCATGCATAGTGACCATCTAATCAAAGAAATTTGTTAAAAAGTTGTGCAAAAGGAATTAAAACATACATGCATAGTGACCATCTGATCAAAGAACTCTCGTATATAATTTCTTCCAAAAATATCTCCTCTGCTCCACATGCACAAGGCGACCATTAATAAAATTAATTGTATTATTAGTTATCATCTGTTACCAACAAGAGACTATAGTAGAAATAAGAAAATCCAATTGAGGCCATACACATTGAGAAAAAATATGGCATGTGACAAGCACTTGACTCTAGTTCTCAATGGTATAAGTTCACTAAACTCATCACATTAAAGTATTGTTGTCAATCCGCCTACTGAGCAGCCACTAAGTAATGCCCACACAAATATATAAAACCAAATGAATATGGTTTACAGAGATTGATGGTTTTTGGAAAATTCATCGTCAGCAATTCATCAAAGGAAAATTCATCGCCAGCAATTCACCGTCATGGAAAATTCACCAAGGATTAATTTTTCATGGGTGAATTTTCCATGACGATGAATTGCTGATGGTGAATTTTCCTTTGATGAATTTTCCTAGAACCACCAAAAAAGTATCTCTTAACGTTTATGAACTACCGAAACCTCAGACAATATATGTACATATTCTATTAATTAGTAGAGACATCTCTTTATATATTAAAGCTAAATCATGGTGGTAGAGCACAACAGAGAACAGAAGAAATATAGTATTTATACCTGATTTACTTCTTCTACATCTCCTGTGAATGATGACCCATCACAATAGGAGACTCTCACTCATTCCAATTATAAAAGTATGTGAAATAATTTCAATAACAAGATAATTGGTCCCACATATCATAACAATTAGCACATGTATCTAAAGAGGTTCAAGAATTATATCGATAAAAAACTATATGTATGTTAATATGTTAGAGTATGTATTCTATTCAAATCTAATTTACATATTTCATTCAAATGTAGTTTTTTTCTATAAAGAAAGTAAGGATTATAGATTTTGAAATATTTACATAAGATCTAAAACACAAAGCAATGTAAATGAAAAAAGAAAGTTGTCATCAAATTGACAAAAAAAAATTGTAAATAAAATAGAATGTTCCTTCTACTTGGTAAATCAATATTTATATGATTTTTATGTGATAAGTAAGATTTTGAAGGCTTGTACCATTAAATGATAACTAATTTAGAATAACTAAAAATAACAAAAAAAAAATTCAATAATCTTATGTCTATTATAAAAAATAACATATATAAATATATAATAAAAAAAACTCTACAAATTAAAATAAATTAAATAATATAATAAAATGTTTATTAAATTAATATTAAAATTTATGTGTTTATATGATAACTAATATGATTATAAATAAATAATTTTAATTTTTAGTGAAGAATTATTTTATTTTATATGGTTTTTTATTTTTATTCAAAGAATGATTTTTTTAATTTAAATATTTTTTATTTTATTAAATTAATAGTTATTTTATTAATTTAAAAATTATTTTAATTTTATTTACATTGTTTATTTTATTTTTTCATGGATTTCATAATTTGTATTTTATTTTATTTTATTTGTGTTATTTATTTGTTTTCTTGCTTTTAAATTTAATTTACTTTTATATTTTAATACAATATATTTAATATATATTTAAATATATGTAGAATAGTGTAATTTATATATTTTAAATATATGTGAGCTTTGTTTTATTATTTATTTTTATAATTATTTTAATTACTTAAGAATTTATTTTAGTTTATTTAAATTGCATTAAAAACATAATTGTTTAAATGGGTTATACTCTTCATATTGATTTTTATATTTAAAAAAATTAAAACATTTAATACAAAATAATTTATGAATGTCTTCTTATTTAGATATTAAGTATGAGTATATAAACTACCATACATATATTAATTAATAATATATATAAAAAAATGTTGAAAGTTATCATTATGGAGGAGCCTATTGACTTAAGAAAAATACTTACATCTTCATTAACATTAATTTCAAAAGTAATATATTTGATTTCATTGTTTCTTTTCAAAATAAAGATAAGTTGTAAAAATAAATATTAAATGTTTTAAAAATATGAATTTCAATTTTTAATAATTAATATTTTTTCTTTACTTAACATTGTTCTTCTTAAATTTTAAATATAAAATATTTTATTAAAGAGTAGAAAAACACTTCATATTACATAACAATTAAAAAAAAATTACTATTTTTGTATAATTTATTATTTTATTGATGCAATAATAAAACCTACTTCTAAAAATAGTTATTTTAGTAAACTACAAATATTAATTCTTAAATAATCTTAAACAACAATAAAAACAACTCTTATGAATAAATTAGTCTTTATCACATTCTTATTTAAACATAAAGATAGCTTCATCAAAACGTCAAATTAAATTTGTTGAGTTTTTATTGAAACAGACTCACATACTGTTTACTTTCACTGTTTAACACTTTCAGGGTAATTATTAATATATAATCATATAAATTAATTTTAAATAGTAATAAAAAATTATATTTATATTTTTTTTGATAGATTAATAGTTGGGTAGGGCTAGCACCCATTGTATTATATCGAAAAGCTTCAAAAGTTACAGATTTTGAGTTTAGGCAAAAAACCCTACTACATAGCAAAATTGATGTATCCAGCCTTCACACTACTACCAAACCCACCCTTCTAAGCATTGCTAGCTATAGACTTCCTAACTACCCGAGATGCCTAACTAAATCCAATTATATCCAAAAACATATATGCAAAAATGACAGCAATACAGGGCTTAGCTTATCCTCCTTTTCTTTAGCTTCCTGGGGCCACTGAGCGTAGTGAAGATGGGGCTCCTCGCATCATCCCCAAATTTATGAATTCTCCTTTAAATTCTTTAATGATCTAAGCGTCATATGTAGCTTTGGTTGAGAGGATTTTTTCTTCTTCACTTCCATCCAACCTTGATTTGTAAGTGAGGGAGACCCCCCAGCATGATCCACCAAACCAATTGAAGTGCCCACACCATCCTTAGGAAACACAAACCCAGAAGTGTTCATGGATTTTGACATGCTAACAGTCCCATCACCCCCCGGATCTATAGTAGTTAGTGGCTCAGTAGATTCTAAGGAGCTAGCCATAAGGAGAGGAAGCAAGTTAGCTTTCTCTGCATTTATAGGGGGAGTCTCCGACATTCTTATTACATCTTCCCCATGTGTAGATCAAGAGGATGTATTAGTGGCCCTCGGTGAGGGAGAGGAAACGACATTTACCGCAAACTTTGGAGGAGTGTGTGGAGCAATTGTGCCAACTTGAGGGGCCGGAATAATGTTATAATGGTTGGGCTCAACCCCACTCCACTAGGTCAGCTTCTCTTGTGAAGCTTGTGGCCCCCTTACCGAGAAGACCTTTTTGTAATGTGCAGTAATGTGATCAGCTGAAAAAACTTTCCTACACCTGAAAGGTATTTGTTCATAGTCTATATGTTGCCTCTAAATTCTATTACCTACCTTCACATCAATTTCAGTAGGAAGACCAATAGAGAGGTCCATTTCAACACAAATTTGGGCACAGGTTGAGCTTGCATACTTTATGGTTTCTCCTGAGGAGCAATAATACTTCCCTAGGCCATTTCCAAAGGCTCTCAGGAAATCAAGTTCCCAAAATTGTATGGGCAAGTATGGTAGACTCACCCACATAAAAGCAAAGGAGAAAGATTTTGATCGAGGATCGAAAGTTGGAAACCATGGCTTTAAATATTAAAAATCTCCATTAAGAAACCACCAACTATGCTCCAACACCTTCCTTCTATCTTCGGAGGATTCGAATTCCAAAATAAAAAAACCTCTACCATAGGGGTAAATGCTAACTTCTTCCTCTAAGCCCTCCTTCCAGAACTCAAAAATCCACACATGTAGATGGCACAGTTTTGGCCATGATCTGATGAATCTATAGATTAGTGCATGTTCCTTAAGAAAACCTTCTCTATCATGAATATCTACATCCAAGCAGATCTCTAGAATAGCATTAGAGGGATGAAAAGGTAGGGCTCCGCCAGCATTAGTGATAGCACCGTAAGAAGAGGGTGGAGTTGAGTTCGTGCCTGAAGGAGGACATATGGAGATCCCATTCAGAGCCACATTCCTCCCCGCCAGCACAACTGAACTAGGGCTAGGGTTTCGACATTGGTTGAAGGCCACCAAAGATGCTTCACCCTTTCACATTCTAGTCTTCAAATCCTTTGAGTAACAAAGGCGGCAAGCCCCAAGTGGTGGCAATCCCCCACGAGTAGATCCAACACCCCGATTGCCAGTCACCTGCCCAGAAGCACCATCACCACCAAGAAAAGGATGCACATCTGTGAAATTTCACAACATTTCGGAGGCCTCACTTTATATATATATATATATTTATATATTTATATATTTATATTACTTTAATAATGATTATTTATATATGAATTGTGTTATTTATAAATTTTAAATTAAATGTAATATTTTATATGTTATATTTATTATAATGTAAATATATTATTAATATATAATTAAAAAGATTAAAACACTTAATACAAAATAATTTGTGAATATCTTTTTATTTGGATATTAAGTATGAGTATATAAATTATCAATATATAATCATATAAATTAATTTTAAAATAATAATGAAAAATTATATTTACATTACTTTTATAATAATTATTTATATATAAAATATGTTATTTATGATTTTAAATTAAATATAATATTTTATATTGATAATGTAAATGTATTATTAATATACAAATTAAATGAATTAATTATTTATAAAAATATTATAAAAAATATTTATTATTAATATATAATTATATAAATTAATTTTAAAATAATAATGAAAAAATATATTTACATTAATTTTATAATGATTATTTATATATAAAATGTATTATTTATGAATTTTGAATTAAACATAATATTTATATTTATAATGTAAATGTATTATTAATATACAAATTAATTGAATTAATTATTTATAAATATATTATTAAAAACATATTTATTATTTATATATAATCCTGAAATTCTTGAAAAGGCTCTTTCTTTGGGAAATAGTTTGAAAGTGACAATATACACCAGCTATTTGAGGAAGATAAGATTAATCAGACGGCTAGCCTTCTAGTCAAAATTTATAGCAGGAGATCCGACTTGGAAAAGAGCATGAAGACAAATTAGGCCTGTTGTTTCTCGGTCCCATAGACTGTTTAGTCTCGTGGATGTCATTAAAATCTTTCATTCATTCAACGACTTGGAAAAGAGCATGAAGACAAATTAGGCCTGTTGTTTCTAGGTCCCATAGACTGTTTAGTCTCGTGGACATCATTAAAATCTTTCATTCATTCAACGACTTGGAAAAGAGCATGAAGACAAATTAGGCCTGTTGTTTCTCTGTCCCATAGACTGTTTAGTCTCGTGAACGTCATTCAAATCTTTCATTCATTCAACCATACCTGATTGTAACATGGAAACGGCACGATCGTAAGATGCTACACCATCCGCCACCCTGAAATTTGTTTCACATATAATCAATCTTTTAGTTTATCCAAATGAATATAAGAAAAAGAAGAAGAAGTAAACAGTTGGTTGGTTACCTCTATATCAATGACCCACTTAGTTGAGCCTGAACCAACTCCTCTCTCTAAGTAATAAGACGGTGGGCTTCCGTCCAAACAAACTGCACCCAAACATAGCAGTGAATATGCTATTTTAGAACTTTTCCCCCCTTTTCTTCTTTCTATATTTTAAGTTTTGCATTTGAACTAGTAAGTTTAGAATGTATAACAAAGGACAATATTCATAGAAATGCCATTTGCTTGATAGGTATGCATACCAGCTCCTTTTTCAACTGCATCCAATACCAATGTGATGCTCACATTAGCTCCTTGAGATGACTGGAAAAATCTGGTGGTGCAATAGTGTTCGATTCTGCATATGTCACTGTTAATAAGCATACCGCCATTATTAAGACAGAAATTGAAATTTCCATCTTGAAATTGCACACCAAGACAAAGAGCTTCGAATCCTGGTGTTAAACTTTAATTGCCACACGGACACCCATCCATCTTCTTCAATGCATAAGTGTTGTTTTTAAGTTTTAAACTGATAGTGTTTTTTTTAACTGCACTGAAGTGGTTTTATCGTTCTATTTATAAATATTTTCATTGGTTATGAAAAATATATCCAATAAATCTATCTTATCCACATCCTGTATTCTTTTCAAACCATGAAGACTATATGAAGCGGCGCCATGTCTTCATTTCTCTGCATGTAAATCCTTGTCTTGCACTTTGGCTCGCTCTTATTTGAGCAGTTTTGACATGCAAACATGGTGCATGATAATTGAGTAGAAAAAAAAATAATCTTCAGTCATTGGATGGCAATGAGAGTGCACGTTTTGAAGTAAATAATTATTCGCTTTTCAAACTTCAGTTGCTTTTAATAATGACGTCAAAGATGGAGAAAAGAGAGCTATACGTGAGTTCTAATGTAATGCAATCTCACTTAGTTTTTAAAAACTATTAATAGCTTTTTCGAAAAAGTAGGAATGCCTAATTAAAATTAGTTATAGAAACTCAAACTCTTTTTTTGAAATTAAGATTTTGGGTTGTATACAAACTCACAACTCTTTATTTGAACTTAGAATTTTTGGTTGTAAGTTTGGGATTTTACAAACTTACAATCTATTTTTCTAACTTAGAATTTTGGGTTGTGAGTTTGGGATTTTACGAATTCACAACCTATTTTTCTAAGTTTGAATTTTGGGTTGTGAGTTTGAACAACTTCAATTTCAAATGGCATTTGCACAAATCTTTTGTCCATAAAATCTTGCTCATGATTCAACAACATTGGATCAAAGATAATCAGGAAAAAAATATGACATAACAATTGAAAGCTAGTTTGACCCATGAGCCTACGAATAAAAAAATAATCCATAACTTTTGATTGGATGTACATATTCAACTAAAAAAATACCAAATTATCCAAAACACCAATGCAACAAAATCCAATAAGTGAAATCTACTCATATTCTCTAAAATTGCATATTTAATTATTCATGTAATCCTATGTGTAGAAAATTGAAGCATTAAAATATCACAACCTGTGAAGAGTCGAGACTTGAAAAATAGCCACATTGGCTAAAATAATCCCAAGAATATCCCCCTTGAAATAATTTATACCATATTTTATCTATTTTTAAATTTAATTATTCTTGTGAATTTTGCCACTTTTCACTACTGCACTCGATTTTGGACTCAAACCAATAAGTTGTCATTTTGAAGTAGGTGAGACCAATTTTTCATTAGTGAAACACACTTGAATTACTTTGAAGAATGATACAGCATAAACTAACATTGATCAAAGAAAGAGATTTCACATTTAATCAGGAACACAATTTACACATTTGAACACCTAATAAGGACTTAATGCATCATTTTGAAAGGTTTGAAAACTGAACAACTGACCAAAAAAAACCAAGACAACAGATTTATATTTTTTTCTTTTGATTCATCTATTTTTGTACCCATACTATGCCTAGTTATGGTCTATTTCTAGTTATTTCATCTAATAGCGGATGTGTTGCCTCTAGATCTTTGAGTGGTGATACTAGATCGTGAGAAGCTTGCTCTGCAAGTATATTATATTTTTTGTGATTTTTGAATAATATATTGGGTGGCGTTTGGAGTGTGGGTTTTTTCTCCCGAAAGTGTTTTCCCCACGTAAATCAATGTGTTGTGGTATGCATGATATTTATGTCTATTTATATTTAAGTTTTTGTAACTGTTAAAGATTTGTAAAAGTTTTGCATTATTCTCCTCTCAAGATTAGTGTAGGAAGTTTTTCCGCTACCTTAGCTTCCTTACAGTATGTGGAGATAGAAATACCAACGTGGATTTTGACTTAGGAAAGCCCCTATACAACACAATATTTCCCCTATTTTCATGTGTGCAAGTTAGGTCTAGAGGTTTTAGCCCTGTGACAGTCAGGGAAAACACAGTGCAAACTATAACCTACAATCCAAAATTTACATATCCAAAAAGAAAAAATCCAATCTAGGGTGCATTGTGCCCTTGTCCTTGCAAATCGAGCCCAAATTTTAGTTATAGCTTCCTCACTATTATCATTTCTCAAATCCAAGTTAGTTCTGCTACTTTTAGATTTCATGTGTGCGAAAAATTAAACATTTTTAGATCTAGGGCTGTATGTCAAATAGGCTTGTCAAATCACATATCAAATTTATCATCCTCACAACACAAAAAAAAATGTAAACACTAAAGGATTGGCTCTCCATTGTGGTTGCAAGATAATCATCAAATCTTAGTCAATTTATGTTTAAATGTTGGTTCAAGCAAAAAGGATATAATCTCAGTTATCCTAATGGATCTAGAATCACTTTTACTACTCAACATTTTGGTGAACCTGACATATCTTGCGCTTGTAATTTCTTGATTTTTCATAGCATAAATTTTAAAAATTAATCCAAAACCTAGGTGCTTTCAGGATCTTATTGTTATTTACATTTAGTTCATTTTTTTCCAAAATATGCATTTGCATGCTTTCATCATTATACAAATTGTAAATAATTTGAATTAAGTTGCATAATTCCATATCTAATTTCTCCTTGTTAGGGCTTAGATCTAAGTTATTTTAATTAGTAAATTCAATTTCAATGTTATTGAAAGGTAGAAAATAGTACGCTCCTATGTTCAGGGCATATGATGACAATTTTCTTCACATTTCATTCAAGGAAACCTTAGAGATATTAATCTAAGGATATAAATGAGAGAAAGAGATCTATAATAAGGTGTCCTAGGGTGTGATTAAAGACTAGAAAGGGGTTCACCACCAAGTTAGGGCTTGGAAAGACTGGTAACATGCAAAAACTAATGATAAAACCTAGTGATATGCAAAACTTAAGCAAATGATCTAGAAATGAATGCAAATTAGAACAATAAATTGGAAAAGTACAAAGTTGCACTTGGAAACCTGAAAAGGCTAGAGTAAAGGTCTGAAATCCTAAAAAATGTTGATTTTCATGCACACTATGACTCATACACCAGTAGGAGCAATTTAGTCCCAGTTAGGGTTTCTGGGTAGAAATTGGAATCTAGAACTGCTAAATTAGGATCTACAAAAGAAGTTTGAAAATAGGTATACTGGGACTCATACGCCATAAGTGGTGATTTAGTCCCAGTATCATGTTTTCTCTAAAACTCTGATATCCTCTAATGATCTTTTGTAGCTTCTTTCTTTCCAAATCTCCAGCTCTAAAACACTGAATTCTACTATGTAGATAACTTTTTGTGATCTTGCAAGGTAGATGACAACTTTAACAACTTGACAAATTTTCTCCAATCTTGCTCCTCAATGGATCTTCAACCTAAATCTATGAATCACACATCAAAGAGGGAAAATGCTTTTTTTAGTGGATAGGGGTTTGCCTTGGTCAAACCCCATTTAGGTAATTAAATCTTATGATGAAAAAATCAAATATGAACATTAAACATGAAATATAAAACATGAACAATGATACCTTGAATGATGACTTGGAATGTAAATCAACAATCTAACATGAAGTGGCTATGTAGAATGAAGATCTTGATCTTGAATTAGATATAGAATAATGCTTAATCTTGGATCTTGAATGCTACATCACAACACTAGCTCAACAACATGCTTGATGTCTTATGTCCTTGATATGATGATGGATCTTGAATTTTTGTAACAAATGATAAATAAATATGCCCTTAAATGCCTTAGAAATGCACTTGAATACTCTATGATGCTCTTGTGAACTCTTAAGATGCTTGCATATATTTTCTTAAGTCAAATTATAATGATTTGAAACCTTTTTTATATAGGTATTCCATCTAACTTACCATTTATTAGATCCCAAATGCTGACATACATGAAATTTGAATTCAAAACCCTGATTTCTCGCTCAAAACCCTAAACAGGGGCCAAATGGGCCTCATACACCACTTGTGGCGTATAGGTCCCATTTGGGTGGGACTCATACACCCAAGGTGATGTATGTGTCCCATCAGGCCTTTTTGGATAGAGGAAATGTCGGGGAGTTAAAATATTAAGTGTATTTGATGTCTATGTCATGATTTCGATTGAAATCAGCTTTGAGATGAATAATAAAGGGTCTTAGTGTCCTATTAATGATGATATGAAGGTCATAAATGCAAGAGGGCCCAAAACTTAATGTGAAAGTGTAAATAAATACACTTTACAACACTAAACTAAGGAAAAATTAGGTCTAATTAGCTTAAAAGGACCCTAAACCTAATGTGAATGTGTAAAACACATTACAACACTATATCAAGGTGACATAATTAGGTCCATTTTAATGTTAATCATTCCCAAATTAAGTGTGAAATTATATCATCTTCAAGAGCATATAATTTTTTACACTAAATTTAGCCCCCACTTTAGTGGGAGGAGGAACTTTCTTCAAACTCGCACTAAAGTAAACATTCAAGAGGAGTCCAAGTGTAACAATACGATTGACAAAGGACGACAAAGATCAAAGGAGGTGGTCAACCCCCTAGGATCCAATATCCTACATCAATTCAACATAAGCACAAAGGGACACACACAAGGTGTATGATATGCAGAAAAACAAGAGATACAAGTTCATGCAATGTCAAAGATATAAAGACAAAATAAAAAGAAAGAAAAGGTGGATCAAGCTTCGACCCTTTTTCCCGCAAGTTGTGGATCAGATCTAATCTATTTGTCCAAAAATGCACTCACACTCTAAGGCAACGGAGCTTTAGGTTGTCCGCTAGGTGAGTATCCAAAAGGATGGCTTAAAAATGGACCATGATGTTAACTATGCAAACCAAATGCACGCTCACAAGGACTAGTGGAACCTCAATTTGTCCACTAGGTGATCCCCTAGTGAGACACATACTGATGTGGGGACTTCCGGAGGTCATAACTTTTGACTCGAATGTTCGTTTGGGCTGAAATTTTACAGGTGGATGCATTATGAGGTGGCATGTGTATTTCTAATTAATTTCAAGCTAGTTGGCCCATATTTTGGCACTTTTTCGGGGCTTGAAACTTTCATCTCAGCCCTCAAAATGGCAATTTAGTGTTTTTTTCTAGTTTTTAAAAAGTCGTTTTTGTTAATAACTTGAAACGCATGTTCTGAATTTAGGATGTTAGTTGGCAATTCATCCTACCTTAGTTTTAGGAATTTTTTGGGAAAAAAACTGGACTCTCAAAGTTATGCATGCAAAATTCCAAAAACAGCAAAATCTGACAATTGTTGAAATCTGCCAAAAAGGTGATTTTTTGGTTTTTTGTTTTTTTTTCAATTTTTTTGGATATAAGAGAGTTTTTCTCTCATTGTAGCAGCAGAGTTGGTGAATAGAAGATTTTTGTTTGCTAGTTATTTTGAATCTTTGGCTCTCTCACATTATTAATGGCACAATTCTATTGTGTGTATGTTGTTGGCTACATCACATACGTGCACGTGGCTAGTATGTGCTCACACAGACAAGCAAGTGGCTATGGGAAATTCATGCCTAAGTTCGGCTCCCATATGTACAACCAGACCAAAGCTATACCTCCTGATAACTTTGATAAGGCACCACACAATAATGAACTTCAAGCTTCATAAGGCAAGCAAAGCTTCATAAACCTAGTACTCATGAAAAAATAAGATGGCACCACAGGCAAGAAAAGTGTGTTATGCAAGGTGGTCATATAATAGAAATTGTAAATGCAAAATAGTGTAAGGTACGTTCAATGAGATTTCTCTTAGTTCATGTAAGGTCTCTTCTTAGGGAACATTGTGCCTAATATCTCCAAGAGAAGAAAAAACAAAGCAATATCATGCTCTCGGAGGAAATCAAACCCAATGACACCACCAAGAAAAGGACACATCGCAAGAAGAAAGAAAATCACACAATGAAACTTGACTGTAAATGTATGCCCCTACTTTAAAGAGGTTGCTAACACCATTATTGTGAGAAATTGCTTTAAAGTAGAAGAAGACATGAAATATTATTCGGAAATCCCTATGCCAAGTAATATTTTTTTGATTACTACATCATGAAAAGGGGTAGCCCACAAAAATCAATACGTCACATGCAAGACAACTTAAGGCATGTCGTCCACATCCCAGGCTTGCTCCTATATATACATGGAAGGTAGTCAACTAGCCAAAAGAGGCAACAACAAGTGACATATGAGGACAAGGCTACCTAACCCCCTTGCCCCCACTTAGTACAGGACAAGGATGAGCCAAAATGATTGATGAGAAGCATGCTAGAGTGAAAATCGGTATCAATAAGAGGAATTAGGTGTCTTAACACAAGGAAGAGCACCACAATCCTTAAGATGTTAATTTTTTTTACCCAAAGCCTTACATTCCTTAGTAGAATAACCATGAGCTCTATGATATGCACAAAATGAACTCTTGTAGTCAAATTTCTTTTGCGTTCTTGGAGGGAGGGATATCAAATGATCTTGGAGGAGTCTCAACATGATACTCTCTTGATCAATAGAAGATGTTCCTTTGTTTTGTGACAAAGATATCTCTTGCTTAGTACAAGGTGTCATACCTACACAAGACTCTTTAGATTGTGAGATTTTGTACTCTCCATTACAAGAGGGTGTAAAATCTATCAAATTTGAATCATTAGTGTTTTGCATGATGACATTGATATTAAGAAAATATTTTTTTGTTTCTTTTAATTATTTCAAAGGATTATAGTCAAGACTAGACTAGTGTCTATCAGTTCAGGATGCACTAATTGGTAAGTGCACCAAGATGGTTCCCAAAAAGGGGACTTAAGTGGCCACTTTTTTTTTTTGAAATCGGGAAATACTAACCTTGGACGTGAAATTGAGGATAGTTACACTCAAAATTTTGAGATGGAACAAAAACAAGGATCCAAGTGCTCCGAGTCTACTTTCTAAACTACTAATTTATTTTTAAAATGGTTGAGATTAAGGGGTTCAAAAGAGAGATGTACACAAATTGGTGATGTTTTTGACAGAAAAACATAACATAACAACTCTTGTACGACCCTCATACAGTGAAATTTTTTTTAGCATTTTTAAAATCACAATGGTCATAAGTTAGCTAACAGTATGTAGTTGATGCACGATTTTTTTGATAATTTTTTAATGGTTATTTGATTTTTTACTAATTTTCAAAGTGGACACTTCCTGAAAAATAGAATTTTGGACGTGCTACCCCTGCAAATTTTGGAAACTAATTGAATTTTATTTATTTATTTTTTAAAATTTGTAGAATGGAGTGTAGTTTCTAAAAATGTAATTTATTTGAAAATTCGATGAACGGTTAATTTATAACGAAAAAAAACCAAACACTATTTTTTGGCAAAAAAGAGACATACAAACAAAAGAAATTATGGATGAAAGGCTTAACATTGTCAAAAAGTGAAAAAAATTACATCATTGGATAGCTAAGAGAGAACCCAACATTACCCATGTGTTCAATTTTTTCGATATTGAACCACATGCAATCCTGACGGTGAGCACGAACTCGATTATGTGAAATATGGTAGATTTTGTAAAAACACGTCTCTGGTCATTGGGAATGCCCTCCAAGCCTTTGGGTTGGTATTCCAAGGAAAATACCAATCCTAAGGCTCGGGGATTCCCAAAGCAAGATATAATGTGAGTGCGTTATAATGCGCTCGCGTTATATCTCAGTTTTGACATGGTTTTTTGCTTCTGCGGGAAACATGTCAACTAAGACATAACGCGAGCGCGTTATAATGCGCTCGCGTTATGTCCTCCTTTATGTTAAATTCCAGTCTATTGAATGTATGCTGATATATTTGTATGCTTGTATGTACATGTATGCTTGTATGTCATGTATGTATGCATTTATGCATGCTTGTATGTATGTATGTATGTATGTCTGTATGTATCAATGCATGTATATTGTACGTATGCCTATATGTATGTAAGATTGTATCTACACATGTATGTATGTATGCTTGTATGGATGTAGGATTGTATGTACATATGTATTATGCTTGTATGTATGTAAGTATGTATGTATTTACGTATGTCTTTAGAGGGAGGGAGAATTTAGAGAGAGAGAGAGAGAGAGAGAATTTGGAGAGAGGTAGAGGGGGTGGAAGCCATATTTTAAGAGAGAGGGAGTGGGAGAGAAGGGTTTGGAGTGAGAGGGACTTAGCTAGGTAGGGTGGGAGGGATAGAGGGAGGGAGAGAGAGAGAGGGGGGGATGGGAGAGAGAGAATTGAGAGAGAGGGAGAGACAGAGACAGAGAGAAAGAGAGATTTATGTAGGTAGGGTGCCAAAGGGAGAGACTTGAGAGTGTGAGGGGGTGAGAGGGAGAGACTTGAGAGATAGGTAGTGAGAGGGAGTGAGAGAGAGAGGGAGTGTGAGAGAGAGGGAGTGTGAGTGAGAGACATGAGAGAGGGAGAGGGTGTGGGAGGGAGTGACCTGATAGAGGTAGAGAAAGAGGGGGGTGGAGTGAGAGGGACTTATCTAGGTAGGGTGGGAGGGATAGAAAGAGAGAGGGGAGAGAGACAAAGAGAGAGTTACCTAGGTAGGTTGCTAGAGGGAGAGATCTGAGAGAGAGAGGAGGTGGGAGGGGGAGACATGAGAGAGAGGGAGAGAGAGGGAGTGGGAGAGAGTGGGAGAGAGTGGGAGGGACATAGAGAGAGATGGATAGAGGGAGCGAGAGAGGGTGGTAGGGATTATTTGAATGAGAGGTACGTAGAAAGAGGGTGAGGGTAGATAGAGACAATTAGAGAGGGTAGGAGGGAGGGAGTGAGGGATGGAGAGGTGAGATGTATAGATAGAGAGAAAGTGATAGGGGTTGAGAGTATAGGGTTGAGGAATTAGAGTGGAGGACCTATAGGGTTTATTGTTTCTAGGGTATTAGGGTTAAAGGGTTGAAGGTTGAGGTAATAAGGTCAATGGTAGAGGGTATTGGGTTGAGGGTATAGGGTAGAAGGTTTAAGGGTTTAGGGTTGAAGGGTTTAGGGTTGAAGGGTTTACCTAGTTGAGGGTAAAGGGATTAGGGTTTAGGTTTGAGGGTATATGGTTGAAGGATTAAGTTCAGGGTCCAATGTAAAGGGTAGAGGGTATAGGGGTTGAGGGTTTAGGTTTTAAGGATTGAGGGTTGAGGGATTAAGGGTTGAGGGTTGAGGGTTTAATGTATAGGGTAGAGGGTAGAGGGTTTAAGGGTTTAGGGTTTAAGGGTTGAGAGTTGAGGATTGAGGGTTTAAGGTTGAGGGTGGAGGGTTGAGGGTATACGGTATAGGGTTGAGGGTCCAATGTATAGGGTAGAGGGTATAGGGGTTGAGGGATTAAGGGTTGAAGGTTTAGGGATTAGGGTAGAGAGTTTTCTTGGATTTAAGGGTGTAAGGGTTGGGGGATTGGGGTTGAGGGATTAGGGTTTAGGGTAGAGGGTTGAGGGTTGAGGGTTGAGATTTGAGGGTAGAGGGTAGAGGGTAGAGAGTAGAGGGTTTAAGAGTTTAGGGTTTAAGGGTTGAGAGTTGAGGGTTGAGGGTTGAGGGTTGAGGGTTGAGGGTTGATGGTTTAGGGTTGAGTGTTTAGGGGTTTAAGAATTGAGGATTAAGGTTCAAGAGGGTTGAGGGATTAGGGTAGAGAGTTTACTAAGTGGGTTTAAGGGTTTAAGGGTTGAGGGTAGAGGGTAGAGGGTTTAAGAGTTAGGTTTTAAGGGTTGAGGGTTTAGGGTTGAGGGATTAAGAGGGATTAGGGTTTAAGGGTTGAGGTTTTAAGGGTTGATGGATTAAGAGGGTATAGGGGTTGAGGGATTAGGGTTTAAGGGTTGAGGGTTGAGGGATTAAGAGGGTATAGGGGTTGAGGGATTAGGGTTTAAGGGTTGAGGGTTGAGGGTTGAAGGATTAAGTGGGTTGAGGGGTTGAGGGATTAGGGTTTAAGGGTTGAGGGATTAAGAGGGGTATAGGGTTGAGGATTAGGGTTTAAGGGGTTGAGGGTTGGAGTGATTAAGAGGGTATAGGGCTGAGGGATTAGGTTTAAGGCTGAGGGTCTGTGGATTAAGAGGGTATAGAGGTTGGAGAGATTAGGCTTAAGAGCGAGGGATTAAGAGGGTATAGGGTTGAGGGATTAGGGTTTAAGGGGTTGAGGTTTTAAGGTTTTAGGATTAAGAGGGTATAGGGTTGAGGGATTAGGTTTATATATTGAGGTTTTGAGGCTGAGGGCCAAGAGTGTATAGGGTTGAGGGACAGAGGGTATATGGCTCAGGGATTAGGCTTAAGGGGTTGAAGGGTTGGAGGGTTGAGGGTTGAGGGATTAATAGGGTATAGGGGTTGAGGGATTAGGGTTTAAGGGGTGAGGGTTCAAGGATTAAGAGGGTATAGGGGTTGAGGGATTATGGTTTAAGGGTTGAGGGTTGAGGGTTCAAGGATTAAGAGGCTATAGGGATTGAGGGATTAGTGTTTAAGGGTTGAGGGTTGAGGGACTAAGAGGGTATAGGGGTTGAGGGATTAGGGTTTAAGGGTTGAGGGTTGAGGGTGGAGGGATTAAGAGGGTCTACCCTAAAATCTTAACCTCTCTTTTACCTCCCTCTCCCTCTCTCTCCCACTCTCTCACCCTATCTATCTCTCAAGTCTCTCTCCCTCTCTCTCTCTCTCTCTCTCTCTCTCTCTCTCTCTCTCTCTCTCTCTCTCTCTCTCTCTCTCTCTCTCTCTCTCTCTCTCTCTCTCTCTCTCCCACTCTCTCTTTCTCCCACTCTCTTTCTTTCAACCATACACCCTCTACCTTTAACCCTGACGCCTAAAACCCTAAAACAATTATACCCTCAACCCTACCTCCCTCTCTACTGTATATTTTTCCTCTTTGTCTCTCTCTCCCACACACACACACACACTCACCTCTATCTCCTCTACTATAAGGGTATAGGGGAGAGATATACAATTAAGATAGAGGGTATAGACAAAGAGGGAGAAAATAAATCTATTTAAAAAACCATATTTCATATAACACGAGCATGTTTTGAAGAAGTAGAGATGTTACCGTTTTAGCAAGAAATAATGTCCTCGCATTATAACATGATCGTGTTTTATCTTCCACTAAAAACGGTAAAAAAACTCAATATACTCATGATGTCAAGGCCCACATTCTACATAGTCTCCTGGTTTTGCATGTGCTCCAACAAAAAGTAGCTTTTTGATGATGTTGTGAAGTGTGCAAGCATGTTATTCACATTCCACCACCTTTTACATGTTCTTTCTACCACCTTTTCATGAAATAGAAGAGTTTCCACGTTGAAAGACATATTCAAGTTTGAATTCCATTGAAAACTGATATACAATTAAAGTTTGGAGGGGAACAAGCTTTTGAAAAAGTCAAATTGTTGTGAAGTTTGAAGAAAGAAGAAGCTAAGGCTACATAATTGGGTTGAACTCCTCCATTTTAAAGTCTGGTTTTTTAGGTATGTGAAGTCTTTACACATTTTCTTTCATTCTATTATGGATTTCTTTCATTTTTTTATTTTTTTGCATATTCCATGTTGATCATTGTTTGTTTGTCATTATAACCTTAGGTTATCAATGCACATTTTAAATTACACAATTATATACACTTGCCACTTACCATTTTAAACTTGATGCAAAGCATCTACCAAGATCCATAAATCATCAAGGGTACTTCTAACCCTAGCTTAAATTGAAGAAGATCAACCAACAAACTCAGTCATCTTTTCATCAAAATCCTTCAATTTCACTTGATTTCATATTTCCACAAAACATTAGAACCTGGCTTCAACTCTTTGTCAGACTCAAAAATAGATTAACCATCATAAAATTGATTGTAACATAGCATAAACCTAATTATAAACTCAGAACCATTCATTTCATTCATGATTCACTAATTGAAGAACTCAATGCTGCAACTTACATGGCAAAATAACAACAAATCATGGAAGGTAACTACCAACCTTTATCCAGACATCCAAGACACTATAATCAGCATGTTATTGATTGAAATAAACCAAATACACATTCCAAATATCTCACCAAAATTCATCCTTTCAACATGCTTCCCCTAGCAGTATTTTGAACTCGTGGTGTAGGGGCACCTAAAACCATGTTTCAAAATCTACTTTGGTGATAAATTTTTTAAAGGTCTTTGGGTCATTTCAAGAGTTTTTAGATGCTTTTTCATAGCTTTTATTTAAAATAAGGTCTAAATAGACCAATCTTTCATGTATTTAGGGTTTTTGTGAGTTTGGTGATCAAATGTGCAAGTATGCACTCTTGCTTCAGAAAATTGTCAACTTTGCCATATAATATTTGAAGGAAAATTATTCAAATTTTAAATGGAATTTCAATGCAAGAGTCTATAAATTTTATTAGGGATGAAATAAAGGTGTTTGAGTGGTCTTAGGTGTCTTGGACAACAAAGTTGCATAATGTTGCCTATTTAGAAAAAGTTGTCAATGTTAGCAATTTTTAAGACAAATGAAGGTCTTGCTGTTAAATTTATATTCTTCCATAAAATAATGTTCCTACTTTCATTTGGCTCCCTTTGAAGAGGTTTTCATTGAACTTTGTGCTTGGAATTCATAAATTTCTAGAAACCGGGTTCTTGGACAGTCAAGGGTTTACGGGTAATTTAATGTCTTATATGGCATCCCACCTATTGTGCTCTTTGTGACTCATTGGAGTGACCATTTAGTATTTACTTATGATGTTCTTAGGAGTAGAGAAGAACAAGTTTAAATTTTCCTCATGAATGATGTTGGTTTAAGGGGAAATACCCTATTTTCTCATAGAAAACAATGGTGCAGACTTAAGAAAGATGGGTGCAGCATTGCCAGAGGGCAGATGAGGGTTCCTTAAGCTTGGGGGGACATATACATAGGTTTCTAGGCAGTTTTTTTGAATTGGGAAGTTGTGGAAGGTAGAGTTTTAGTAAGGAGGCCTAAAAACCCTTGTTTCCTAGGTTCTAGAAAGGGTTTTGAAACTTGTTGATGGAATGAGTACTTGGGGAGTACTTGGGGTCCTATAACCTTGATAGTTTTTAGTTTTGAAACCTAATACAAGACTTTTTTCATTCATGGAGGCCTGGTGGTGGGTTCTTGAGGGGGTCCCTTTGTAAAATTGGCTAATTTGGGCCCTAAAACAGTGAAATTTGTCATTTTGAGGAAAGTGTCTCAAAAGAGTAATATGTGGATTTTTTATATGTCTCATACCACTTAAATGGATATCTATATCAATCATTTTTTTGACAGGTGTTTTGGGAGGTTTGTGAGAAAAATCCCTAAAATTGGTTTGTGAAGCCTACAAGGCAATTTTGGGTCAAAAGTGGCTTTTAGAAGAGTTTGTTTGATCTTCTTTTTGTAGGTGGTTGAATGTCAAGATTATGAAATCTTGAAGGTTTTTACACTCTTTTCCTACATCAAATTTCAATTTGGAGTCATAATGTAGAGTCATGGTTGATAGGTAACGCTATTGTCATGTTGAGTCAATTGAAGGTTGATGTCTTGGTTGGCATATTTGAGAGAAGCTGTGTAAATTTATATCTTGGGTTCCCACCACTCTGCATAAACCCAGTTCCAATAACACTACATACTTCCCCAATGTATCTAACTTTTTTTGTAACTTCTTAACTAACTTATCTCTTGACAACTTTGCCAAAAATGCATTTTTTTGCAAATGTCAAGCCAAATCTCCCCCCTAAACACCTAGAATGACTCAAAATAAATAAATACATATTAAGAGTGGTATCATAGACCTTATTTAACATAGATCAATATCTTAGACTCAAAAATAAAAATAACCTTTCTTTTACCCATCTTCACATGCACCAAAAACCCTCCTTTTTACCCAAGAAACTAGTGGTTTATTGAAAAACACACATCCAACCCTCACACAATCTTATGAATACTTCAAAAAAGTCTAAAATTGTCTTCAAAAATTCAATTCAACAAGAAACCACACTGCCCCAACGCAAAACACACTTTAGCATATCAAATCCACTAGAAATGACATGGAAAACTCAAAATTTCACTCTAGGGCTTCATGCCCAACACCCTTTTAGACCTCTCCTGCACACAAACAGCATTCCCTCACCTATTTATTGATGGTCTTCCTTCAAATATTCATAATCATTCTTTGCATCGATGTTTTCCTAAAGCCTAGACAACAACTTCTTGAATTGACAATTTTCATTCAATGGTGCTCCCGCACCATGTATGCTTCCACAGTTTGTATACATATATATGACATAAGTTGACATTTCATATGCTTTTCAATGCTACAAATAAAATTATCTGCCATGCCGAAGAAAAAGACAAATAGGAAACTAACAGACGAAGAGAAGGAAACCTTCAAAGCAAAGGAGAGAGTTCGTATGGCAGCATATCATGAAAAGCATAAATTGGGAACGATTGACAAAAACAAGCCAATTAAAAAGGAACCTCAACCGTCAAAAAGAGAAAAGGAATTGGCAGAACAAAAGGAACAAATGTGAAAGTATCATGGTAAGATAGATTTGAATACCGTAGTTGGAGACAAACCCTCTATAGCAAGTGAATATGAAGGGACACCATTAATCACAAGTGAATATGGAGGGACAAAATCTACCAGAAGTGAATATGGAGGGACACCATCTACTGCAAGTGAATATGGAGGGACACCATCTACCGCAAGTGAATATTGTTGGACACCATCCAACACATCTCAAGTTGAGATTACATCATCACTCAGATTTGACGAAGAAGGTATAGCATCATCCCCACGTGAACCTCAAGGTATGTCTTCTTCTCAACCCTCGATCGAAGGTACGCAATCTAGCCCACCTCAATTAAATATTGATGAAATTCCTAATGTTGAGATGTATGTACCTAGGAGAACACCAGCTAGAATTTTGTGCATAAATCCAAAGTATTTGATTAATATTGATGAGGATATTTTGTAGCACATGGAAGGTAAGATTCCAGCACACACTTGTAGAAGATATGCTGATAAGATTTGGAAATTCTTCTTTGAAAGGCTAAATGAGACTGCAAGATGTCAACTATTTGTTCAAATGATGTGGGGTGTAAAGTATAGGAACATCATGAAGACTCTTGGATTGAGAACATCGAATCCATCGAGTGAAGACACTATTGTGAAGAATCTAATGGATGCTTATGAGAGTGTGGGTAAGACCTCACACTCAAAGGATAGTAATGTCACACGACATGTCATTACATCGACTTTGGTAATTTTTCAAACAAAGAGAGCTCGTCTCATTAGAAAGACGAGTGAACAAAAGGGAATTAGTAGAAAAACTTTATCAAGAGCCATTCACAAGCGGCAAAGAATTAAGGGCACTAATTCAAATGAATTATGGGCATTCTCGGGGAGACTGTCACGAAAAGATAAAGAATTTTTTGAACCCTTGAGAAAACTAATTGAAGAGTATTGGAAGAATAACACAAGGCCATCTCTGAATCAAAGGGATGTGGTAAGAAGGAGAATCGGTTGTTGGAATCAAGAGCCACATCCAAAGCATTTTTTGGATATGACTCAAACCCAATTTTTTCATAAATTTGAAAATGATTATCCTCAAATTAGTATTTTTCAAAGATTTTTTGAAATGCTTAAACCTTTTTATGTCAAGATAAATCACACATGCACTACTTGTTGTTGTAGACTACATATTGAATTCTCTAACCATTATGATGTTTATCGTTCTATATGTTTAGATTTGCATACTAATGATGTTTTGCAGGATTGTGGCATAGAAGCCCCACCAAAATCTTCAAGTGAGTTCTTATCAAAAAAAATATGTGAAATAGAGGATGGCTAGATATTATATAGGACAGCATGCTTGGATGGTTCATGCAAGCATTGCGGTGGCTTCTAGCGTATGCCAGTATGTCAACATATGGAAAGCATGGATGAGGTGGGACAGAAACTAGTAGAGTTCGAGAAGTATAAAATAGTGGCATATGCTACAAAAGATGGGTCTCAAGCAAAAAGGTGTGATTTGGTTATTGAGAAGATTCCAATGTACTAATTTATGTCCATGTTTCGTGATAATATACTATTTGAGTATGCAATGCATACCCATAGAGCCCGATGGTTGGACACATAATTCAAGCTATGCAAGGACACCTTTCTAGTTGGCAGCATAGTATCAGTGGTTGACTTTGTGGAGAATTACATTCTATAGCCACAGCGTGAGGTGCAGTCACAATATTACAACTCCACACAGGTTTTGATTTTTGTGCACATAGCATTCATTCATGCATCTGATAGTACATATGACCAAAGGAAGGTATCGAGGGAGTACCACTTTTACATTAGTGATGATCGCACATTCTCCAGAGTTCATGCAAGGTTGCTTCCAGATGTTCTACAGTGGTTTGGCTCAAAGGGGCATAGCATACGATCGGCATATAATATGGTCGGATAACTGTCCAGCACAGTTCAAGAACTCGCCATGTTCTACTAGTTGTGTAGGATGAATGTAATTACAGGTGTTCAATATATCTGGAACTTTTGTGAGGCCAGGCATGGAAAGGGGGAGCATGATGGTGCAGGAGCATGCGTGAAAAGAGCATTAGCACGAGAAGAGTTAAAGTATACAGATAGTGCAAAGTTGACAGATGCAAAATCAATCGTTGAGTGGTGTAATGCTTCGATGGGTCCAAGTAATGAAGGTACATCTTCAGTTCGTAGATTTCTTTGGTTGATGGATGATACTAACATTGCACCATATGAGGGTTGTTGTACACTAACAGGATCGAGTGAGGTACACTCTTTCCTTAGCTCAAATGCAGGTTCATGGAGTATCGATACACGAAAGATGGCATGCTTTTGTTCTTCATGTACAATGCAAGCCTAGAATGATTGTGATTTAGGGGAGTGGGTTGAAAAATGGTTGACAAGTTATCTTAGCCCACTTCACACATATCGCCCTTCGACGGCATTAGAACTGACACAAATGGAATCATCGGTCGACTTTGACCACGTATCAGATCTAGTTCAACCAGGTGATATATCTACTTGCTTAGTTGTTGAAATTCCATATTGTTATCTTACTTTGTAGTGTATTCGTAATGTTGACTAATTTCAAGAGATTCGTTGCACATATCAATGCAAGGCATGTTTATGTAGTTATTGCAGATGAAGACAATGAAGAGGGAATGGACTATTACTTATGTCATTGTGTTGAGGTGAAAAATAAATTGGAGGCCCCAATTATAGATGGAGAAAACATCGATACCCTATAGGCTCAGTTGTGGTTACCGGAACGTGGCTTAGAAGGTACCCACATTCGAGTGTTAAACATTGGTTATTTCAGGACTTTGAAACACATCGTAAGATTCTTCATTACTCAAACCTTGTCGTGGAATCCAATGTTCATTAACCAAATATAGGGGTAGACCTTTGAACAAGACCTTGTGGAAGGTCTGTGAGTCTGACCATGAGGCAATATTTGACACAATAAAGAGTGGAGCAGACCCGGATGGTTCATTGGATTAATTTGTAAGTATATGCAGATTGGTTCTTATTAATTTATACTTGTATGCACATTAATTTGTTTGATGCCAATGCTATCATCTTCTTTTACTTTGCATATTTGTAAGTAACCTATTAAATAGTGATTGGTGTCCCCTTGCAAAAAATGTAGATATATGAGCCATCCAAGAGAATGTTAGCTAGAAAAGCAATGCAACATCCTTATTTTGATGATCTTGAAAAATCTCAATCATGATTTTAAGCCATAAGAAAAGTGTGTGTAAATCTTGGTGAGGGAATTTCAAGTTATTGATTTGAAGTTAACCTTATCATGAGCAGTTATGATGTAGACATTATAAGAGCATCTCAAATTTGAACTTACTCTATTCATGAGAGGTGTTGTGTGCAATAGGTATCTTGGAACTCCCAGTGAAGATGTATGACCAGGAGTGACTAAGTTGTGAGACCTGCATGCCTATCTGTAATTGCCTTCCATCTATTTTCATTTCATTTCCATTTTGGATGCTCTTTCTTTTTCTCTTTTACTTTGCATAGTTGTAAGTAAACTACTAAAAATTGATTTATCTCTCGTTGCAGAAAATGTTGATTTATGAGCCATCAAAGAGAATCTCATCCAAAAAATAAATGCAACATCCTTATTTTGATGATCTTGACAAATCTCAATTCTTATTTCAAGCCATTATAAAAGAGCGTGTGAAGCTTAGAGAGGGAATCTCAAGTTACTCGATTGAAGTTAACCTCATAATGAGCACATATGATGTAGACATTTAAAGAGAATCTCAAATGTATTGGTGACATTGTAAAAGATCTATGAAATGAAGTACCTAAGGCATTGTAATAAGATTTAATTGTAATGAGATTTACTCAAATACTGTAATTTTGGAGTTCATGTTTGGTGCAGTAGCACCTTGTTCTCTAAATGCCTTCAATAGGAAAATTTGCAAAATTTGAATTTTCAAATGTAAACAATGTGAAAAAGGTCATGTGAAGGTCATATGTAATGTATTCAAAGTTTCAAAGAGGTCATTAGGTGATTAGATAAGTGATATAAAGCATGTAAGGTCTATCAAAACGGAGATCTTTTGTAATCTTGATTATTTACAATCAATAAAGTCCCTATTTTAGTGATTTTATGAGTTTTTCCAGTGTTCATTATCTTGTACGGCCTGTACAGTAGTTTAAGGCCTTGGATCTTGTTGTTTAAGGTATAATAGTGAAGCATCTCTCATTTGAATCTATTTAGGAGGGTATCCATTGAGTTTATCATTAGTTTGAACTGATTTTTTTCAACTCGATTTGTAAACCCTCAAGATTGGGGTTTTGAGAGTTTAGATAACCAATAATGACTACTCCACCGAATTTGATAGTTTAGATCAATGGAGTAATTTAGTCTTAGGATTTTTTAGGTGTGTGTTTGTTTATCTATACAGGGGAATTCAAGAAACAAAGGTGGAGTTGCTACTACAGGGTTTTATGATGAATTTCCAAGTGAAAAGTGTGGCTCCAAGTGGTGTTTTGAGGAAAACTTCTCAAATGACCACAAAAAAATGACTGATCTAGATAGCTATTATTGAGTTACAACACATACTTCAAAATCAATAGTGACTGTCTTGGAACATGTGCATAAAAAATGACCTTCTTCGTTGTCCTCATTAGGCTGACTAGGCCTAATTTACAAAAGAACATACCTTTAAACATTCAACAACCCCCAAAACTTGTTGGGGCAGAAATTATCATGTATCCAAACCCTCAGATCTGCAATTTGTCTCAAGAGAAACTCACTCCACCATGCCAAACCAAAACCCTTATTTTATGCCAGTATAAAGAGGGTTTATTGAAAGGAATGGTTCCACACCTTACCAGAACATGCGACCACCTCAGACCTTCTTAAAATCACCTGCACAAACTCAAAAGAAAAACAACCAACCTCTACATGCAATATTTTAGCAAACGCTAGGGTGAAACCTCATTTTTCATGCCCTTTTCCAGCAAAATCTACAGGGGCAGCAACACAAACCCCATAAAACTTATTCCCTTTCACTTATAAACTTCACGTTTGATCCTACAGGATTGCATTGGGCCCCTCTACAAAAACCTCTCTCGGTTTTGGCTATTTTAGAGTGGTTTTCCCACGACGGCGAATTTTCACTTGATGGAAAAAGCGTCAAATGCAAGCAGTGCAAAGTTGCAAAGTGGTGCAACTTTCATTCTGCAACTCGTGTGACCAATTGGACTATTCCAACACGTCCGTATAGGTATTTTTATGCTAGGCATGGTCCTATTTTGCACCTAAACACATGGAATCGCTTTGAGCTACGTTCAACTGGATCAATCCCTTAAGTGTCCAAAGTGCTAAATGGCTGCAAACTTTAGCATACTGTTACTCGGATACCGTGATTCTAAGAAACTTCTTATCTGATCCTTCAATATTGCGTTGGGCCGCTCTACAAAAACCTCTCTCATTTTTGGCTATCTCGGAGTGATTTTCCCGTGGCGACGAATTTTCACTTGATGGAAAAAGTGTCAAATTCAAGTTGTGCAAAGTTGCAAAGTGGTGCAACTTTCACTCTGCAACTCATGTGACCAAGTGGATTGTTCCAACACATCTGAATAGGTATTTTTACACTAGGCATTGTCCTCTTTCGCACCGAAATAGGCGGATTTTCTCTTAGGTGCGTTCAACTAGATTGCAAAATGGCTGAAAACTTCAGCATACTATTACTCGGATACCGTGATTCTTAGAAACTTTAGGTCTAATTCTATAGGAACACATTGGGCCCCTCTACAAAAACCTCTCTCAGTTTTGGCTATATCAGAGTGGTTTTCTCGTAGCGGCGAATTTTCACTTGATGGAAAAAGCGCCAAATGCAAATAGTGCAAAATTGCAAAGTGGTGCAACTTTCGTTCTAAAACTCGTGTGACCAAGAATACAATTTCAGAGCATCTGAATAGGTATGTTTATGCTAGGCATGGTTGTCTTTCACACCCAAACACGCAGAATTGCTATGAGGTACGTTCCACCGAATCGATCCCTTAAGGGTCCAAAGTGCAAAATGGTTGCAAACTTCAGCATGCTATTACTTGGATACCGTATTGCTTAGAAACTTCTCATCTAATCCTACAGGATCACGTTGGGCTCCTCTCCAAAAACCTCTCTCATTTTTGTCTATCTCGGAGTGGTTTTCCCATAGCGGCGGATTTTCACTTGATGGAAAAAGTGTCAAATTCAAGTTGTGCAAAGTTGCAAAGTGGTGCAACTTTCGCTCTACAACTCCTGTGAACAAGCGGATTGTTCCAATGCATTCGAATAGGTATTTTTACACTAGGCATGGTCCTCTTTCGCACTGAAACATGCGGAATCGCTCCAAGCTACATTCCACCTGATCGATCCCTTAAGGGTCCAAAGTGCAAAATGGCTGCAAATTTCAGCATGCTATTACTCAGATACCGTGATGCTTAGAAAATTCTTTTTTGATTCTACAGGATCGTGTTGGGACCCTCTACAAAAACCTCTCTTATTTTTGGCTATCTGGGAGTGGTTTTCCCGTGGCGGCAGATTTTCACTTGATGGAAAAAAGTGTCAAATTCAATATGTGCAAAGTTACAAAGTGGTGCAAATTTTTCTTTGCAACTCGTGTGACCAAGTGGACTATTCCAATGCATCTGAATAGGTATGTTTATGCTAGGCATGGTACTCTTTCGCACCGAAACGCGCGGAATTGCTCTGAGCTACATTCCACCAGATCGATCCCTTAAGGGTCCAAAGTGCAAAATGGCTGCAAACTTCAACATGCTATTACTCGGATATCGTGACACTTAGAAAATTATCATATGATCCTATAGGATCATGTTGGGCCCCTCTACAAAAGCCTCTCTCAATTTTGGCTATCTCATAGTGGTTTTCCCGCGGCGGCGGATTTTCACTTGATGGAAAAAGTGTCAAATGCAAGCAGTGCAAAGGTGCAAAGTGGTGCAACTTTCGTTCTACAACTCTTGTGACCAAACTGATTTTTCCAACACATTTGAATAGGTATTTTTATGCTAGGAATGGTCATCTTTCACACCCAAACATGTTGAATCGCTTCGAGCTATGTCTAACTAGATCGATCCCTTAAGGATCCAAAGTGCAAAAGAGAAGAAAATTTTGACGGGCTATTACTCGAAAACCGTGATGCTTACAACCTCTCCGTTTGAGCCTACGGGTTCACGTTGGGCCCCTCTACAGTAATATCTCTCAGTTTTTGTTATCTCAGAGTCATTTTCCTGTGGTGTACAGTTTTGACTTGATGGAAAAAGTGTCAAATTGAAGCAGTGTAAAGTTGCAAAGTGGTGCAACTTTCATTTTGCAATTCGTGTGACCAAAGTAACTGCTCCAATGCCTCCCGATAGGTAGTTTTACGCTAGGCATGGTCCTCTTTCATACCCAAACATGTGGACTTGATCTGAGTTGCGTTCAATCGACTTGATCCTTTATGATGACATGCAAAACAATGGAAAAGAGAAACATACAAACGACGGTTGAGAAGTCTGAGTATTCCACATAAAAAGCGTATGATCAATGCTGACCAATTGGTGCAAGAGCACCTACACCTCACCCTCAACCTTTGATTATCTGATGGTGAATAGGTTGTTCAATAGGTTGTTGTGGGTATTTTCAGCATGCTTTGTCTTGAATAAGGTCAATTAAGACCATTAGGTATGTTTTAGGGTGAGTTTTGGGTCTAGTGATCAAAAATGTGAAAATTTCAATCTTGCACTAGAAGTTGTCTTTGTAGCCTTTGAAGGCAAATTTGTGAATTTGTATATGACTATGCAAGAATGGAGTTTTGTTGATGTAATAAAGTTATTTCTAAGCCATTTGTGTGGGTTTAGAGGTCATTAGTTGTAGTCATTAGGTTGGAGGAGTCTAAAGTTGCAAATTTATAAGTTGCTTAAAGCAACAAATTTGAAATGCAACGGTTACTTGTTTCAAAAGTTGGTTTTTAGTTAGTTGAAGGCATGGATCAGTTAGAGAAGGGTTTAAAAAACTATGTAAAGCTTTGAGAGGCTCGAATGGAGTTTGTTGTTGAACTTTTGGAGAAGATCTAATAAGAATTATTTACATTGTTCTCTATTTTTTTTTTTTGATACAAACTTGTTGATCTCGTACTTGGTATGGCCTATAGCTTTCCTGTACGGTCCCAAGGCTGACATGGATTGAAAGAGGGATGATTTGGCTTTCTTTTGGTGGTGGTTTCGTGCAAAACCATAAAGGAATAGGAGAGTTCTTATCGTTTTTCTGCAAGTGGTCTGAAACCCTCAAAAACTAGGGTTTTGAGTGAAATTCCCTCATATCTTCCATCTCCACCATGTGCTAAGGCTAGATCTGGGTGGAATGGAAGAGTACCATATATTTTTTGATTCCATGTCAGTTTCAGATAATGGCTTGAATTTGGGAGAGATATCTTTGGCATTCTAGGCCTGACATCTCTATGTGACAGGCCTGATTTTGTGTAAAATCTATTTTTTTGATTGTTTTCATAAGTGTTTTGTGAGAAGGGTTCTTGGGATCATTTGATATGTATTGGACAAGGTTGTAAGAACTTTTTTTTGGATGAGGGGTGTTGGGGTGACCCAAGGTACTTGATTCCTTGTGTGGAGTAGCCTAATTAGGCCTACCTTGTAGCATTTTGTTTTGGCTTGTCATGGCTTTGTCTTTTGTTGTCAAGACATGGACCTTTGAGGACTTGTGGGAATTGGTATACTATTCCTAGAACCAGTTTCCTTGGTCTGGTTAATTCCTTTAGAGTGGTTCTTGTGTTGGTTGTCCTAGTTGGTTAGGCTACAAGGAATAGCAGGCCTAGTTTGGAAGCGATAGGTCAGAGGTGGTTTCCAAGCATAAGGTGAGTTGTGTTGAGTTGGGTTGGTCATGTTGGGAGGTTTCCAATTCTGCTCCAAGTTCTAGTCATGTCTGGTTTGATAGATTCCATGGTTGGGTAGTTGAGTTACCCTGTTGAGTCAAGTGAATGTTGGAGTCTTAGTGGGCATATTTGAGAGAAGTTGTGTCAAATCACAACTTGGTTGAGCCACAATGCATCACCAATGGTTCTTTTCAATTAGAAGAGTGATTGAGAGCATTTTGCTTTGTTAAATAGACCTATTCAGGGGTCTAGGACAGCGTTGAGTCCATTTCTTATTTGTATTATAAATTATAACTTGCTTTCTCGCGAGTCCATTTCATATACAAGAAAATAATATTACAAAAATTTGACATATAAATCTTTCAACGTGTTTATATGGTGACGCATCAAGAACATATTGGAATCTTTTTATGAATCATTTCATGGAATACCAATTGAAAACGTGTTTTTTTTTCTTTTAGATAAAGTTGTTTAGCATCAATCAATTAATATTCAAGACAAACCATGAAGGACAACAATGATCAATGCTAGGGCTAGCCAATTAATAATTATACATGTGAATAAGTCAACCATGTACATGTGAATAAGGGAAGCACAAGTACTCAAAAACATGTAAGCCTCAAGAAGTATACACACGAATACATAGTATACACAAATTCATACAAAGTATATGCACGAATACAAGGTATACGCATGAAAATACGTAAGCCAAAAAATATACATTGGAACACACGTAAGTCACAAAGTATACACGTAAGTTGTAAAGTATACACTTGAATACACATAACTCATATCTATTGAATCAATTTAGAATGCAAATATGGACACCATCGATAAAAGATATTTGTATTAACCAAATAGCTATGTAGCCATACATCAATATATGTCAATATAAGTATGAAATATATGTACAAAATAGCCATATAGGCTTACGAGAATGCCATATAGGCATACAATGTCAAATATGTCCCATACAAAATATGTACAAAACTGCCATGTAGGCATACAACAAACGGCTCTGGAATCAAAAATCATTGCTCTCCATGCTCTGGAAATAAAAATTTTCCCTTTCCTTTTCAAACGGATGGTGATAGGTCTGTCACTCATTTTTGTTGTGCTCGAGGAGTGCTCCTGCTGCTCCTCCTAGGGTTTAGTTCATGGTGAAGTTTTAACTGTTACAATAAGAAGTAAAGACATGAATATATAGAAATTATATTATAAAAAATGATATATTTAACAAAATAATCACTTACCGCCATCTCATGATCTCTCTCCATGAGGGAAATATTCTCACACCCATGCTCGGGCGTGCTCAAGCCCTGTATAAACCATAAAAATAGAAACTAAACTATGTGAATCAATAATGGTTTGATTTTTCACTAACTAACCTCTATAACAATGAATGTAAATTGAAATTTACTAATTTTCCTCATACCTCCCCTATCAGAGCCATCGAGGATTATAGAGTAGATGACACACCAATCTCCATTGCCCTCATCACATTCGGAGGTGTTTCAGCTTGCAACATCTGAAAATAAAACAACAAATTATTTAACATAATCAACGATGTGCATACAAACTACATAAATCTATTAAGTACAATTCATTAGTTAAACTATTTATTCTATTACCTTTGTGTAGGTTTGAGTAAATCCACTGCCACTGGGAAGTGTTCCCTCGAAACCTCCAATATTAGCCTGTTTAACATCCAAAACCGTATATTAAAATACCATTCGTAAAAAAATGCTATTAACATGTAATAAATTTATAATTGTTTACTAGTTACATACTCCAGCGATAGGTGTACTGCAGAAATAAGTAGGTGGGGGGGTGGTGTATCTAGTCTCAACACTGTGACCCTGCAGTTTTATTAAAATCATAAAACATTCTTAGTTAATCTTGCATTTCAAAATTGAAATTTAATAAGTTAAATTCAATGAATATGCTAACTTTTACCTGAATATCAATGCCATATGCCTCATGCAATATGTCAGCTACCCTGTCCATCTCCATAGTTGTAGACGAATCTTGCGTAGCAGCCTCCTAAGTGTCAGTGGGGTCATATGATCAAGTCGCCCCGCAAGATTGACACACATAGGTTTGAAAGCCACCACTCGAAGACTCCCCTCAATGGTGTTGTAGAATAGGGCTAGTATGATGGATGACAGTCTGGGTCAAAGTGTTGATCACCTACAATGTCTCTACGTCAGCACTTTCCTTTGCAATGGAAGGCATAACAATGTGCTCACAAGGTGGCCTAGTGAGAGCTCGTCTACCTTGCCTCATAGGATCTGGTTGTGCACCGGTTCTATCCTAAGCTAACCCCCCACCTCTCCCCTGAAAATCCCTCATATCAAAATAATTTGGGATTTTGTTCAATATGAACTCACTGTATAGTTTCCTAAGGAAATATTGCGGTACTTCGCAATTGTTGCACGGTGGGTAATCGAAGACCATGTACCACCTATCATAAAATTGGTCCCTAATCTGTTGGTGGTGGCACCAATGAATAGGAAACCTCTTCACATTGAGGGTAAGATTTTGATTTGTGTGTGAGTCAATGAATAGTGAGCACAAATCACCTTTTGTAATTTTTAAATCCTTTACATTTTTATATGATAGTTTATTTGCATAATAATGCCTAGCCGCCTGCCTCCTATCTTGCCATCCAATTATTTGTTTTCTAATTGAATCTACATTTGTTAGCATATCTTTCAATGAATTTGCTAGGGTCATTCTTTCTACAGTTGAACCATTTGGATCACTCAACCTACTAATTAAATCCTCAATTTTCTTTTTGTTGTTCTCAATTTCACTCATTAAATTTTGTTGAGTGCCAGGAGGGGGTTGAGTGATTGGTGGAGGAGGTTGTTGTTGTGGTTGATTTTGATCTTGAGGATTTTGTTCTTGAGGATTTGGAGCAAAACAGGTCCTGCTTTTTATCAAAAAAACAGCATAGCGCTTGAGGGCTCCCCCCTTTTTGATTTATTTTTTTTTACAATTTCAAAAATCCCAATGGTGAGAAATTAGCTAACACCATGTAGTTTATCCTCATTCTTTCAGATAATTTTTTTAATGAACATATAATATTTTATGAATTTTCAAAGTGGACACATCCTGAAAAGTTGAAATTTGAGCGTGCTCCCCCCTAATTTTTTTCAAAACTAATCGAAAATTGATTTTTTTTCATCATGTGTAGAATGGAGTCTAGTTTCAAAAAATGTAATTTGTTTCACATTTCGATGGATGAGTAAAAATCTAACCTAAAACTAGCACATGTTGGTTTTTGACCAAAAACGAAGGTATTTATAATAGAAGCCATGGATAAAAACCTTAACTAAATCAAAATGAAAAAAGAATTATATATTTAGATAGCTAAGAGAGAGGTTAGCGCTATCACATTTTTTTTATAAAATTGCATTGAAAGATGTACAAATGAGATGGGGAGCATGGATGAAAATATGACAAAATTTGGCACCCTTTCAAAAAATCATGTTTTTTTCATGAAATGGTTGTCCAAACCTTTGGGTTGAATTTCTAATGCAAAAGCCAACCCATTGGGTTGGTATTTACCAATACAACCTATTTGGCGCATGCCAAATGGGTTGCTTCATTTGGTTATCTTCAAATCTTGTGTTGGCCAAATGTCATTCATGACTTTTGGAATGCATTTTTCTAAACTCTTTGATTTTCTCTTTCTCTGTCAGGGAAACTATATACATGAAATAAACATTTTAAGTATAAGTTGAAATTTAGATATGGAAATTTACTTTCTTATACTTTAAGTTATATTTCATTTATATAGGAAGGATGTTTGGAGTGGTTTCAGATCTCTAGGAGTTATAGTGCAAATTCTAGTTTTTGGAAGATCTTAAAAAATTTAGACTTCTAAAGTCAAATTTTAGTAACCAGCATGTCAAATTTCAGTGATTAGGAGGTCAAATTTCATCTTTCTCTCTCTATCTCACTCATTTTCATCTCTTATTCTCTATACCTCTCTCTCTCACTATCTCCATCCCTTTATCTGACAATCTCTCCCTTGAGCTCAAGAACTACGTCTCTACATGTCCATCTCTCTCTCCTTCCCTCTCCAATATCTATCTCCCTCCCTTCTTCCCTCTCTACATTCCTCTATCTCCCATCCCTCTCTTTTTATCTCTATATATCTCTCTCTACTCTCTATATCACCTCTCTCTATACCTACCTATCCCTCTCTCCCTCTCTCCCTCTCTCTCTCCTTCCCTCTCTACTCTCTATCTATCCATTCTCTCTCTCTTTCCCTCCCTCCCTCTCTAATTTTCTCTATCTCCCCCTCTCTCTCATTCCCTTTCTACTTCTCTCTATCTCACCTCTCTTTCTCCCCCTCTCTCTCCCTCTCTCTTCCTTTCACCCACCTTTGTTCTCTACTTCTCGCTATCTAACCTATCCCTCTATACATCTTTCTCTCTCCCCCTTCCCTCTTTACTTTCTTTCTCTCTATCTCACCTCTCTCTCCCTAAATATCCCTCCCTCCCTCCTCTCTCTCTATCTCACCTAACTCTCCCTCCCTCCCTACTTCTTCTTCCCTCACTCTTCCCCTCTCTACTTCCCTTTATCTCCCCCTCCCTCTCCTTACCTACCTCTCTCTATTGCACTCTCTCACCTCTCTCTCTAAATCCTTATCTCTCCCTCAATCCCTACCTCTCCATCCATCTCTCCTTCCTTCTCTACTTCTCTATATCTCCCCTTCCTCTCTCTACCTACATATTTATCTCTCTCTCTCTCCCCTCTACCCTTAACCCTTAACCCTTAAAACCCTCTACCCTCTACCCTCTACTATCAACCCTACCTACCTATCCCTCTATAACTCATTCTCTCTCTCCTTCTCTCCCTCCTTCCCTCTCTCAATCTCTCCACCTTCCTTCTTCTCTCTCTAACTTCTCTCTCTCTCTCTCTCTCTCTCCTCTCTCTCTCTCTCTCTCTCTCTCTCTCTCTCTCTCTCTCTCTCTCTCTCTCTCTCTCTCTCTCTCTCTCT
>CM021110.1:11069163-11144830 GCA_007115665.2 Sequoiadendron giganteum | reverse complement strand
CTCTCTCTATCACCTCTATCTCTCTCCCCTCTACCCTTAACCCTAAACCCTAAACTCTAAACCCTTAACCCTTAAACACTTCAAACCCTCTACCCTCTACCCTATATCTCTCTCACACTCCCTCTCCCTCCCTCTCTCTCTCAAGTATCTCCCTCCTACCCCCTCTCCCTCTCTCAAGTCTCTCTCACTCACTCACTCCTTCTATGTCTCTCCCCTCTACCCTTAGCCCTCTACCCTTAACCCTTAAACCCTCTACCCTTAACCCTCTACCCTCTATCTCTCTCCCACTCCCTCCCTCTCTCTCTCTCAAGACTCTCCCTCCTACCCCTTCTCCCTCTCTCAGGTCTATCTCTCTCTCACTCACTTCCTCCCTCTATCTATCTCCCCTATACCCTTAACCCTAAACCCTAAATCCTTAACCCTTAAACCCTCTACCCTTTTTCCTTAACCCTCCCTCCCTCTGTCTCTCTCCCACTCCCTCCCTCTCTCTTTCAAGTCTCTCCCTCCTACCCCATCTCACTCTCTCAGGTCTCTCTCTGTCACTCACTCAATCCATCTATCTCTCTCCCATCTACCCTTAGCCCTCTACCCTCTACCCTTAACCCTTAAACCCTTAACCCTCTACCCTTGACCCTCTACCCTAAACCCTCTACCCTTAAACCCTCTACCATAAACCCTCTACCCTCTACCCTCTACCCTCTACCCTCTACCCAATACCCTCTACCCTCTACCCTAAACCATAATCCCTTAACCCTATACCCTCAACCCTCTACCCTCAACCCTCAACCCTTAAAACCTCTACCCTCAACCCAATACCCTCTACCCTCTACCCTAATCCCTCAACCCTCTACCCTCTACCCTCTACCCTATACATTGGACCCTCAACCCTAATCCCTCAAACCTATACCCTAAACCCTCTACCCTCAAACATAAACCCTATACCCTTAAACCTTCTACCCTATACCCTCAACCCAATACCATCTACCATCAACCCTATACCATCAACCCTATAGGTCCTCAACCCTATACCCTCAATTCTCAACCATCTACCCTATACATTGGATCCTCAAACCTCATCTATCTTTTCCCCTCCCTCCTCTTCTTTCCTTATCTCTATCTCCATCTCTCCCTCCATCCACCCCACCTTCTCTTCCCTAATCCCTCAACCCTATACCCTCAACTCTTAAACACTCAACCCTATACCGTAAACCCTCAACCCTCAACCCTTAAACCCTCTACCCTCTACCCAATACCCTCTACCCTCAACCCT
Organism: Sequoiadendron giganteum; assembly: GCA_007115665.2. Taxonomy (NCBI): domain Eukaryota; kingdom Viridiplantae; phylum Streptophyta; class Pinopsida; order Cupressales; family Cupressaceae; genus Sequoiadendron; species Sequoiadendron giganteum. The sequence goes on along the minus strand of CM021110.1, from coordinate 11,143,560 downwards.
TAAACCCAATTAAACTCTCTACCCTAATCCCTCAACCCTTAACCCTTTATCCCTCAACCCTTAAACCCTCAACCCTCTACCTTCAACCCTTAACCCTTAACCCTAAACCATCAACCCCTATACCATGTACCCTATATGTTGGACCCTCAACCCTAATCCATCAACCCTATACCCTCAACCCTCTGCCTTCAACCTTAAACTCTCTCAACCCTCAACCCTTAACCCTCTACGCTGTACCCTATACATTAAACCCTTAACCCTCAATTCTCAACCCTCAACCCTTAATCCCTTAATCCTCAACCCTTAAACCCTAAACCCTCAACCCTTATACCATCTACCTTATACATTAGACTCTCAACCCTAATCCTTCAACCATATACCCTTAAACCTATACCTTAAACCCTCTACCCTCAACCCTAAATCCTCAACACTAAACCCTTAAACCTTCTACCCTCTACCCTCAACCCAAAACCCTATACCCTCAACCCAATACCATCAACCATCAACCCAGTACCCTCAATTCTCAACCCTCTATCATATGCATTGGATCCTCAACCCTCATATATCTCTATCCCTCCCTCCTCTTCTCTCCTTCTCTCTATCTCGCTTCTCCCTCCATCTTTCCCTCTATCCTTCCCTCCCTCTATACCCTAATCCCTCAACCCTATATCGTCAACCCTTAAACCCTTAAACACTCAACCCAATACCCAATACCCTCTACCCTAAACCCAATACCCTCTACCATCAACCCTATACCCTCAACCCTTAAACCCAAGTAAACTCTCTACCCTAATCCCTCAACCCTCAACCCTTAATCCCTCTACCCTCTATCCTCTACCCTCTACCCTCTACCCTCTACCCTCTACCCTAATCCCTCAACCCCTATAATACTAAAATGAGAGTGAGAGAGAAAGATGATACAACTTGCTGACTACTAAAATTTGACCTCTTGATTACTGAAATTTGAATTGTTGATTACTGAAATTTGACTAAGTCTGAAAATTTTAGGATCCTCCAAAAACTAGAATTTACATTATAACTCCTAGAGGTCTGAAACCACTCTCAAACATCCTACCTATATACATGAAATATAACTTAAAGTATAAGAAAGTAAATGTCCATATGTAAATTTCAACTTATACTTAAATGTTTATTTCATGTATATAGTTTCCTTGGCAAAGAAAGAGAAAATGAAAGAGTTTAGAAAAATGCATTCTAAAAGTCATTGCAAAAAGAAAGAGAACTCACACTTGTTCATTCATTACAAAATTGAAGTCATTTGGCAAGTGCTATATGGCCTATTACGGTGTTTTTTTACAATTTGGCACCCAAATTGTGTCACAAATCTATGCACTTACCCATATATATATATACCATTGCTTCCATAATCATTCACATATATATAAAGATACGTTAAAATAATCATACATACATGTATACATATGTATGTATATACTAATTTATATAATATTACAAATTAACATCTATACTTAAGCTCACATACCCATATATTCATCAATCAATGTATATACACAAAGTGTATATACTTCATCGATTAGCACATTAAAAAAAACATATATTATATTCAGAGATTCAATCACATAATTGAATCCAAAGAAACAACCTATCTCAATCAAGGACGGCTACCCAATTATTCCAATAAGTCAAGACTTTAACCAAAGGAACTTACCCAATTCATGGACTAACTCGACTCAAGTAGACCAAATTGGAATGTGAGTGTGTGTGATAGCTCAATATTGGCTTATTAAGGGTTACAGGACCAAATCTTTCTCTTGAGTAATACTTCCCCTCCTTTTCGGAGCCATGAACCCGTACTTGCATCCAACTTAGCATATTTGCAACAGTAGTTAGACATTCACATGAAATCCACTTGCATCATAAAATATTTGCATCGACAAAGCATTAGAATATTCACATTGCAAGACATATTCTTTCATTGTACTTCATCAATATAAACATAATTACACCTTTAAAGCAATAATATCTTGATACTTATTTCAATATTTCCTTCATTTATCAAACATATCAAAATCATAATTTACATTCATCGTCCTATTTACCCGTGAAGGTAAAAGTAACTTAGTAGCAAAGAAACGGGGTGTAACACCAAGAGGGGCAATTCTATCTCTTCTATGAGTTTTTTGTTTGCACTCTCAACAAATGAGATCTCACTCCTCCAGTGAGTGGGGATCTACTAGGTGTTCATTATGCTCGAGATGCACTTCCATGGCAGCATGGAATGGCCTTGATGGAGCAATAGGATGCAGACAATTCGACCTTCATGCTTTCAATAAGGGAGATGAAAGTGACCTTAGAGGATGTCTATTACATCATAAGACAACCTATTTATGGTCACAAAATTACAATCAAGAAGTAGAGATCATTGATGACTATGCAAGTGGGTAACAATATGCTATCAATCGTATCATTGTAGTGGACACCACGGGGCATGTCTATATGAGATGGCTAGAGTAGGACTCTATTTCAATTCCCTTGATTAGATGCATTATGATAGCTACCATATCCATTCCTGTAGCAATGGATAGATAGGGAACACACCTACATAGGGGCATCGTTCATGTCATTCAAGCTATAGAGGAGAGCCATATTGTTTTCATGTAGTGACGAAGCATGCTCTCCCACTTATATTATGACCTTGGTTGCTATGTGTACCATGAAGGTCGTAGTCTTATGACATGTACACTAATTTAGGTGTGGGCTTGCACCATATTAGCTGCATGAGATCGGTTGGTTTCCCAAGCCAAATTTTGTTGGATATTTCTAGAGCACATGCCTATCCACTATGCTAAGACTAGAGATTTGATGATTTTTTTTTTGGAGATAAATATTTGATAGATTACAGAGTACAAAGCTTATATGGTAGCCTTACTAATATGAGAGCATGGCTAGGAATTTTAAGATAGTTAGCATATATCTAGTGAGAGATATTTTGTTGGTTAGTATGAGTATATAGTGATGCCCTTCTACTATGAGAAGGTGATGAGGTAGTTTGGGAAATTATAGCAAGTTTTAAGAGCTATACTGACCTATATGCACTCACACCATAGCACCATCAAAGAAGGTGGCCTACCTTGACCTACTATTGTTGATATCACATTAAGCAACATAGACACTAATAGTATGTAAGTTGATATGCACACTCCAAAGACCCTGTGAGACATACGCTTTCTCTTTCCCTCTTCCATGGTTTTCCAAAAATTATGTAAGCCGATATGCCCTAGCTTCGTGTCTGTGATTTCAAGAAGTGTGCTTTCCAAAACTGACTTGAACTCATACCCTTGAAAACTATACTTCATATTTGTGAACTATGATGATGACATTGATCAATTTGCCTATAAAGAGTTTTTATCTCTATGAACACTTTTTGCAGTTTTCAAAATAGCTCACATGCCCTATCTTTGCTCCCCCACTTTTGTATGTGTATCCACCGAAACCCAAGGCTTTTGCATGCAAGCATGGTTACCAGGCTTTTACAACTTCACATTTATCAAAAATCTACTTGTTGTCATGCGTGATGTATATCCATTAGTCATTGTGTGAGCTAGAAATGAAGAGAGATTATGCCAATCTGTAGTCACCTTTTGCAAACTTTTAGAACTCCATTTCGTGTATGAACTTCTATCATGTCTTTGCTTCCACTTTTTGCATGCATAAGCTGGTAAGGTCGAGGAAATTGGTTTTACACCTGCCAGTTTTACTTGCTGCATGTGAGCATGGCGTGGTTGCATCTTCTTAAAATTTTCTAAAGCCTCACCAATAAATCTATCTTATCCACATCCTGTATTCTTTTGAAGCCGCGCCATGTCTTCATTTCTGTGCATGTAAATCCTTGTCTTTCACTTTGGATCGCTCTTATTTGAGCAACTTTGACATGCAAATATGGCGCAGACATTTCAACTCTTCCTTTCTGTGCAGTTTGAAAAAACATAATCTTCAGTCATTGGATGGCAATGAGAATGCATGTTTTGAAATAAATAATTAACTGCTTTCAATAATGGTCTAAGAGATGGACAAAAGAAAGTTATATGTGAGTTCTAATTTAATGCAACTTCACTTAGCTTTTAAAAATTATGTATGTTTTGAAATAAATAACTAACTGTCCTTCAAACTTTAGTTGTCTTCAATAATGACGTCAAAGATGGAGAAAAGAGAGCTATTCGTGAGTTCTAATATAATGCAACCTCACTTAGCTTTTACAAACTATACATGCTTTGAAATAAATAATTAACTGCCCTTCAAACTTTAGTTGCCTTCAATAATGACATCAAAGATGGAGAAAAGAGAGCTATATGTGAGTTCTAATTTAATGCAACCTCACTTAACTTTTAAAAACTATACATGTTTTGAAATAAATAATTAACTGTCCTTCAAACTTTATTTGCCTTCAATAATGGCATCAAAGATGGAGAAAAAAGAGCTTTACGTGAATTCTAATTTAATGCAACCTCACTTAGCTTTTAAAAACTATGCATGTTTTTGAAATAAATTATTAATTGTCTTTCAAACTTCACTTGCCTTCAATAATGGAATCAAAGATGGAGAAAAGAGAGCTATAGATGAGTTCTAATTTAATGCAACCTCACTTAGCTTTTAAAAACTATTAATAGCTTTCTCCAAAAAGTAATTGTCCTTCAAACTTCAGTTGCCTTCAATAATGGCATCAAAGATGGAGAAAAGAGAGCTATAAGTGAATTCTAATTTAATGCAACCTCACTTAGCTTTTAAAAACTATTAATAACTTTCTCCAAAAAGTAGGTATAGGTATAACTAATTAAAATTAGTTATACAAACTCACAACTCTTTTTTTAACTTAAGATTTTGGGTTATATACAAACTCGCAACTCTTTCTTTAAATTAAATTTTTGGTTGTGAGCTTGGGATTTTAGGAACTCCAATTTATTTTTCTAACTTAAAATTTTGGATTGTGCATTTGAACAACTTCAATTTCAAACTTTAATTTAATTTTCCCACTTTATGCTTGTAATTACTTATTTAATTAAAATAAATAATTAATAATCCAAACACTGAGAAACCAAACTATGTCATGACATTTGCACAAATTTTTTGTCCACAAAATATTGCTCATGATTCGACAAAATTGGATCAAAGATAATCAGGATAAAAATTTGACATAAAAATTGAATCCTAGTTTGACCCACGAGCTTGCAAATTAAAAAAAATCATAATTTTTAATTGGCTGCACATCTTTACAGTTTCTCCAGATTGTCCAAAACACCAATGTGACAAAACCCAGTAAGTGAAATCTATCCATCTTTTCTGAAAATGCATATATTTAATTGTTGTCGTAAGCCTACATGTAAAAAATTGAAACATTAAAATATCACAACCTCTGAAGAGTCAAGACTCAAACTGGCCACATTGACCAAAATAATCCCAAGAATATCCCCTTTGAAGAAATTTATGTCCATATTTTATCTATTTTAATTGCATTAATTAATTCATCTAAATAATACATTTTTTTTAGCAAAATTATATTTGTACAGTAAACCTCTTAAAAAAAAAATAAGGAAAATGAACTTCACTTTTTTATTGAGATATGAATTATGAAAGTAGATTTTTCTCTAAACGAATTTATCGAATACAAAAAAATAGTTTTTTTTTTGTCAAGGGAACTGAAATATAATGTTCCCATGATCATCTTAGGAGGTGAAGATTCGATTTATGCAGGTAGAATCACAAGGGTATGGACAATCAATATACTTGGCAACACGTCGAACAAAAAACCACTCTCCTACGGCCTCTGAAATGGTCTGCAATACAATGCAAACAAAAATAGTTAATTATTATTTTTATTCTAGATTTTCAAGAAATAGACATGGAATAAGCATACTTGTAAGCATGAAAATTGCCTTATTTCAATAATAATATTGCACTATGAATCTCTATCCTACTTTAAATTTGTAACTGAAAAGGTTCTATTGGCCAATTTAAGGTTCTGAATATGAAAGTGTTTTAAGGCACATTACATGTGAAGATAACACACCTTGGACTGCAGCTTTGGAGAATCATTTGAGTTCCATAGGCCCTGTAAATTAGTTTGGCAGTGTGCATAACATGAGTTAATGAACATCCCATCCCAAGTTGATGACCAAACTGCTTCTAATGCATGGAGCATCTGGATTCTATAACCTATAAACATAAAAATAATTAGTTAAGTTTAAACTTTAACATTTACAAATTTAATTAAAGACAATTTCAATTCCAAAATAACTTACCTTGCATTACCCTCAATTGCCAAGAATGGCAATTTGTAATGTTATTCTTGCAAAGTTGCCATTGATTATGAGGATCTGCTGGAGCTGGCGTCAAGATGTTTCTAATCTAAACAAAGCAATACAACCACATAATAAAGTATTAGTATATATTATGACTGTGGCATAAGGCAAATTCACCATCAACAATTCATTGACAGAAAATTCACCGTCCGCAATTGATCGTACAGTAAAAATGAAAAAGAAATAAATGTGAGCAGATTTGTGTAGTCCTTAAATTACCTGCCATGAATCGTAGGCTGCATTAAGAATAAAAAGTGGAGTCGCTATTGATCTCAATAGATTCTGTGGGAAGAAGCACTGCCATTTGATTTCAAACTGGTTTTTAGAACACAGTCCTCTGGACAATGAAGAACAAATGCACATATAAAATCATCACTACCTGACTCGGGTCATCCATTTCAACTGTGCATGCAACTGGTAAGTGCTTTACTGATCCCTGTAATACAATGGAAACAAATCCATGAAAACTTCTTTAGAGCATGAAAATATAATCTATATAAAGACATATGGCAAATTCTGACGAAAAATTGAAAAAATTATAAACTGCTATACCTGAAGTGTAGCCAAGTCCTTAAAGTAAGACCTCGCAAAATTTCCTCCACCAACATCTTTTCTACAACATGTAAAAACAACAAACTTATCAAACAGCAATTGCCTATGTTTGAACTCAAGAAGATGGAAATCAAAGGTGAAGGAGGATTGAAATGAAGGCATACGCATCAAGGAAAAATCCAGCGTCTGACATGCACTTGACCTTAGCGCTTTTTGGCAGAAGATCTCGAAATTGATCACAGTGAATAATAGTTGTCAAACCGCCTGCTGAGCAGCCAGTTAGGAGAGCCTACAAAATCATAAATTCCAGTGAAGTAACTTCAGTAGTTTGCATGTCAAACAAACTTTTACATATCAAACAGATGGGTTTGCTATTGAAGCGGTAAAAACAGTCAGTTAACTGGAAGAAACTGAAATTGATAAGCCCTTCTGCCATGCCATAATTACCTGCTCGGCTTTATCCATTCCCTTTGACAATAGGTCCTCCATGACAGCTTGCCAAATCCTCTGCCCTCTAAAATAAAGATGGATGGTGGAATTCGCGTGTGGCTCTTCTACATCTCCAGTGAAGGAGGACCCATCACAGTACCGAACCGCAACTAGATTCCAGTTATAGAAGTCTGTTTTCAATAAATCCAAGTAGAGTTCATTTTAAATTATTATAACTCCCCTTCTACTATCAGTTGCTACCATTCATATGCATGATTTCTTAACTACCTGGATTCCTGGACTTGTTAAAGCTTAGAATGCCGGAAAATGGCTCTTTCTCGGCCATGTATAAAGATGAGCCCAACTTAGATTTTGAGCGTCTGGTGCATGATTCTATATCAGTACACCAACCTCCCCCCTGAATATGACAAAGATCAAAATGAGAAAATATAAAGAATTGAAAACATAGATGAGAAACCGGATACCTGCCTCCATACTAATCAGCCAGTTGTTTGCTCCTGATCCAAATCCCCTTGCGAAATTGTAAGCTGGTGGACTTCCATCCAAACAAACTGCATCCCACAAAACAGCAATACTTGTAAGAAATCAGACAGTACCCATATTTTCTAATTGGAAAAAAAATTGCTTCTTTTCAATTAAAATGCTCCATATTCATTAGACAAATCAAATTCAAGTCCCTGTAACTTCATACATTCATCAAACATGTCTACTCACCAGCTCCTTTCTTAACTGCCCCCGACAGTACAGTGAGGGGTACAAAAGGATCTGATTCAAGATTGTGCGTTAGTTCCTGGCCATATGCTAAAAGTGTATTGTCTAAAACCAGCATTACCAGTAGCAGTATCTCCATTAATACAAACACAAAGCTCCAATGTTTAGTTACCATCTTAAAATTGGAGGGAAATGGGTTGTGAATGTAGGGCATTGGTGCGTTAATAAGGAGCAAGAGGTGCGTTATTAACCAAATGTATCAGTTTTTTCTTACCCAAATTTCGGATCGCACCTGCTCACCATACAAAAAATTTCCTGTTACAATGAAAGTGCCTTAAAACTTGGGATATAAACACATGAAGCTGGTTTGTAGCCGCTGCATGCATTTCGTTTTAGTTTTACTTCAATTGCGAATTTGCAAGCTGGAAGAAATATTTTCATTGCTTATCAAAATATATCCATTTTTCAATGGTTATCAAAATATATATTCATATATTGTCAATGTAACGGTGAAAGTTGGATGATTTATTATATAATATAATTTGAATTTCCATATAATTAGTGGATTTATTAAAAAATTATTATAAAAAAATATATTATTTTAGTGTATAATATATATTATTATTTTATAAAGAAAAGAATGAAAAGCAATTTTTATTTTAATTATTTTTCGTTAATTATATGCATGTTAAAATGTATGATTAATACAATTAATTATTAATTAATATCAAATCAAATTATCGAAAAATGGCAAGGAGAGAAAGGTGTAACATGTCCAATGTTTTGCTCAAAAAATTTCCTAAGTTTTAACCCACAAGTGAATAAACCATGATGTCATAACATAGCAATATTTTTTTCTTTTTCATAATGTAAATTACATTCACATTTGAAATAAACACTATTCCAAAATTCCATTGCATTTCATTTTAATTTCACAAATATTTTCATCATATTGATTTTATATCGAATAAATTCAAGTTTAACATTCATGTTTACAACCTTCCATATAAATGGGTAAAAAGTACATACTAGCTCTTTTGAGCTTCCAGCACTAGAAATACATATGGTCCAGGTAATCCCCCTTCAAATTTTGGCCGCCAACTAATGAGGAGAAGCATCACTCAAGCACTTTTCTGCCAACCACGGACTTACTATAATCCCCCGCACATCTACCTATCAGGTAATATAGCCCTGTCCTTCAATGAAGAAATTGGTTCAGTAACCCCATAATACTAGCATTTCCTGAGCTTGGTGTTGTCTCCTACAAACTAGAACTTTACCATACAGTGGCTACAACCTACGTGTATGACAATCCTGAACTAGAATGCATAACTGGATCACAGTGAATTAACAGTGTAAACAGTGGAGACTTACACTACTTTGGCCAAAGAATTCAACACTCAGTTACTTCGAGTGAGAGTCATCTTATTCACACACCTTCCTAGCTTGATTTGTAATGACCACACATATTCTCTACATAGGCTATCCCCTTCACTGGATTATCCTAACCCTAGGAATAGCCTATTTCCTTTTACTAATATATTACACTAAGGTAAACCAAACTGAAACATAAATCAGACTTTCACAAGCTTCCTTATAAACCAAACTATAACTATTTAAACATGACTTAACATAGTCTATAGTAAAACACATAAGCACTCATACCTACATGCGTAATATGCTAAGATAATCCCCTTATATGGGTTTAACAAACATCTCAGCTTATTTTATACTTTTCATGAAGTAAAGAAACATAAAAACATCCATTTTCTTTTTTCCAAACAATTCAAGCAACACCCATAAAATCAAGCAATCTTTTTTAACTTAAAATAGAAAAATAAAGTAGAGAACTAGCATGCTTATAATCAAATAGCTCCAATTGATAAAAACAGGTTTATTATCACGACCTCCACTAAACAATTTGCAATTCCTTCCCTCAACATGACCAATTCCTACAAAGAAATCTCTCTAAAACCTCACTAATCTCACACTAAAAACCTTTCAACTAACAACTCAATATTGCAGCAAAGTAACACTCGAAAAATTCAAAAATAAAAATGCAAGAATGTGTCCCATTTGAAGTGGAAGGCATCTCTATTTATACAAAAAGATCAACAACTAAAGGCTAGAAACAAGGTATCAAGATTGACACTTTTTAGCTCAGAAAGTTCAACTCGGCAAGAAGAAGAAAAGGTGGCAGCTTCAATCAATGCACAGTAAACACATACTCAGCCATAGTGAATGAGTCTCTTGATTCAACTACAGCAAAAATGATAATTAGAAATGCAAGGTAATTGTCTCTTGCAGGTTGACTTGTTTGGTCAACACCCTATTTGACCAATTCATATATTTCATATTGCTTCACAAGTTGGAATTTGCATTACAGGTTTAGACTTCTATATGGTTTGTACTTTTCTCAATTTGCCGCCACCAAAACACCACGCTTCTTTTCTTCGATTTTTGAAAAGAAATATAAAATACCAATAGAAATTACTAATGAATGAGCAATTGTTTGAAGGAAAGAGATTACCAAATAGATTGAAGTAGCCAAACCAAGCACCACAAAAGTAATAGAGACACAAAAATTTGTTAAGGAGAAAAAACAAGAAAAAACCCCAATATTATGAATGGAGGCAAAATGTCTAAAGAATAATACAAAGAGAGAGAGAGGATTTCAACCTTAGGCTTACTTGCTTGATACTTCAAGAATGAGAGGAGAGGCACCTCAATAAGTAGAGGTGAGAAGGAGGAGTTAGAATGTAACTCCCAACTCAATGAATGCCACCATTCATCTATGTGTGTGCAAAGTGTCACCTCTTAAGGAGGTGGCTACAAATATTCCTTAATAAAGGAATTAAAAATAAATCATCCTCACACGTGTGAGATGACAAAAAAATAAAAGACTTGTAGGGATTCCTTTGGAATATTCCTACAAGTTAATAAAAAAATTATTTTAAAGAATAACCTTTGCCAAGTAAAGATTAATCTTCTAGCATCCCCCCTTTAGCTTTACTTGGGGAGGTTACATCAAACCCTTCAATGGGTTGTAATCCAATATTTTTACAATGAATGAGAAATTTATCTTTACAAAGAGCTTTAGTGAGAATATCTGCCACTTGATCTTCACCTTTACAATACATAAGAGAAGTTTGCTTGTCTTCAATTTTCTCTCTAATGAAGTGATGTTCAAGAGCAATGTGTTTGGTTCTTGCATGAAAAATTGGATTCTTTGCTAAATAAATAGCACTTTGATTATCACAATATAAAGGAGTAGGATCCATTTGAGGTAGACCCAAGTCTTCAAGTAATCTTCTTAACCATAGAGCTTATTTGGATGCATTAGTACAACCTTTATATTCAGCTTATGTAGAACAAAGAGAATTAGATTATTGTTTCTTATTATTCCATGAGGTTGCACCTGATCCAACAAAGAAACAATAACCACTAGTGGATCTCCCATCGTTGGGATCACCTCCTAAATCTGAATCAGTATAACCTTTTAAAGAAAAATCATAATTTGCATCATAAAGAGACCAAGATTTCAAGATTTCCTTTAACATATCTTAAAATTATTTTGTAACTTTAAAATGAGTTTGTTGTGGTTTAGACATAAATCTGGAAACCAATCCAACACTTTAAGTGTTTGCCACCCAAAAAATAAAGTAATAGGCCTAAATCACTCATTTGAAATTGTTGATTGAGTTCAGACTTAACATCACTAATCAAAATGTTAGAACTAGAAGTGATAATTAAATCATCAACATATAAAATAATAATCACAATATCATTTTCACTATGCTTAATATATAAATTTGGATCATTTTTACTTCTAATGAAATCATGAGATAGAAAAAAAGCATAGCCCAAATTATAAAATGTCAATATATAGACATAGCAATAATAGATCTAGGTTTCCTCTCAATACATCGTTGTATTGTAAAGGGAAATTGTATCAAGATTAATAATAAAGGAATTTAAAAATTTGGTCCTAAAAATGGTTTTAAAAAAAACCATATTGCCTTCAATAAAATAATGAAACATAAAAGTTTCAAGAACTTGATCTCCATCAATTAATAAAATATATTTAAGTTCATCATAAATAAGTAAGTGCATACCATCAAAGTGGATGGAAATATTTTCCATGGGTCTCAAAAAAAACTCCAATGAGACTTGATAAAATATATGATTCATTATAGATAGGGCTCCCTATGCAACAGTATTGCAAATGCAACTAGTGCATAAAATATATATGTAAAGGCTCCATTGAGACTTGATAAAGTGATTAATTTGCAAAACATATATAGATGGATTAAATCCATCAAGAAGGCAAGAGCTTTTAATTTTCAAAAATATATAGATGAGATAAATCCATCAAAAAGACAAATTTACCAATAAAATTCCCTTTATCAAAATAACATAATTGTAGATGAGAAGAAAACACTAGATTTGTTTTAAATATTATAATAGATCAAGCCTTAGGTAGAGAATGATAATTTCTCACAAAGTGTGATAGAAAGATCTCAAGATATATTTAAATATGAAGGGGCACAAATCAAGCCACCTTGAATTAAAAAATTAATATTAAAAAACAATTGTGATGGAATAATGAGAATTACATACTATGACGTGAAGGATTATTAAGTATAAATGAGTCATTAAGACAATATTCATGCATTCATGACTACATGAATATCCTCTTTTCATATTTCAAATATAATTGAATAAAACAAGTACACTATTATTGGGTTGATCGAGTCCAATAATAAAGAACTTGTGAAGTTATTTAAAAAATAAAAAATTAATGGGAAGTAACATGTTGAGATGCACTTGAATCAATAACCCATTCAAAAGGTTTAGAAACATTAAAACTACATGTAAAATCACATCTAGATTGATTACTATTGTTATGAAACTATTGATTATTTTGATTCATAGGCTTTTTCTCATTAAATGTTTTTTAAAACAAGTATTTTTCCAATAACCATCCTTATTACAATAAGTGCAATGTGGTCTCTTAGAAGAGTTAAACTGTCTAGGATCATTGACATTATTATAATGAGGTTTAGAATTATAATGTTGTTGTTTAGAATGAGATTTTAAAAATTTCTTATGATTAAACAAAAAAGCATGTTCATTAGACTTAAGAGTACCAAACTGAATTAACTTAGCATCTTCTTGTCTTAATAAATCATGAAAAATATCATAAGTTAATTGAGTAGCTAAAGAAGGAATAGCTAATTGAACATGAATATTAGTAATGAATTGCTGAAATTGTCTAGGAAGACACTTTTTAAGAATAAGATGAATTAATCTAAGATTATCTAATTCAACTCCTAAACCATTCAATTGACTATTTAAAGCATCAAACTTCAATAAAAAATCATCCATAAATTTAAAATCAGAATACCTTAAATCTTTAAGTTGATCTAGAAGTTGAATTTTTCTTGATTCATTTGAACTATCATAAATAGTCTTGAGTCTGTCTCATATTTCATAGGCAGTTGTATATGTCCCAATGTGAACATAAAGTTCGGGTGACATGGAGATACCTATGAGGATTCCATTTTTCAATTTCATCTTTGGATGCAGACGAACTTGGTTTAGATTTAGGATCTGTAGCAACATCTAAAAGATGTTTGAAACGAAAAATGAAAGAAATATGAGTTTTCCAAGAATGATAGTTAGAAGTAGTTAATTTAATTTCAGGAATTAAAGTTGACATGATTGCAATAAAAAAAATTACAACTTTATGAGAAAAATAATAGCTATTGTAAATATTTAAAAATAAATTGCCTAAATTTAGAACAAAATAAGCCCCTTTAAATATTTATTTTTAAAAACTCTATTAATAAATGAAAACTAAATGCCTGATACAAATATCCAACGATATATTTTTCTCAAAGTTGATTGAAAAAATACTATAAAGAAATTAATTGATGAAATTAAATTAATAATATTAATTGAATAATTTTAATTAAATTTATATGAAATTAAAATTAATAATATTAAATTAGAAAAAAAATTAATATTGAATTATTATGATGAATAAAAAAAAATGAAAAGAAACATAACATAAAAAAAATTCAAAGAACTAAATATTAAATTTGCATATAAAAGAATATTTTCAAAAAAAACTTTAACCTTTTATATTAAAAGAATATTTAAAAAACTTAAATACTAAATAATGAAAAAAGTAAAAGCTTTTATTTGTTACTTTTTATTTATAAAGAAAACGTGCCTATGGAAGCTTTTTTATTATAAGAAAAAAAAAGGGTTAGAAAAATTTAAGTTGAATGAAATTAGATTCTATTAAATCCTTCTAGGAAAAGCAATATTTAAAATGAACTTGAACAAGCGGAAATGATTAAGAGCTCCATGCATGGCAAAGAGCAAATGAAAGAGGGAGATCGCAGTTGAGAGGAGGAATGGCAGGTTTGAGGTCTCTTTTTAGATTTATTTTTTTATTTTTTTATTTTTTTAGTTTTGATATTTTGTAATGCTATTTTTATACATAAAAAACTCTGAAATAGAAAAAAAAATTATTAGATTTGTAAAAAGGGTTGAGTCCAAATAAAAAAAAAAGAACTTTTTTTTTAAGAAATTTGAACATGCACATATATAGAAATTTTTTACAGATTTGCAAAAAAACATATTAACCTTTTTCCTAAAAAGAATTTTTGAACTAGGATTAGATCCCTAAAAAAAAGTTGATTTTTTTTACAAAATGTAAAATATAGAGATTTTTTTAGAGATTTAGCCTAATATTGCATAACTAATGAGTTGTTCTACAAAAATTGAAAAAATAAAACTTTATTAGAGGGTTTTTAAAATTTTGCACAAATGATTAGAAAACTTTGAATTTAAATTTAGAAAATAAGATAAAGCTTTATTGGGTTTTTAAAAAAATAAAAAATTTGCACAATAAAATTAAGTTAGAAAAAAAAAATCAAACAAGAAGCAAAAAAACTTTGGCTTTTCTCTTTTTCTCTTTGAGTGTCTCCAATGGTGTGCTCAAAAAACTTGGTAAACCTTCAACAATGTAGCTCACGAGATTGGTAATAACAAAGTTCCAATACCATGAAAAGAAATATAAAGGAGCAATGGAAAGTACTAATGAATGAGCAATTGTTTGAAGGAAAGAGATTACCAAATAGATTGAAGTAGCCAAACCAAGCACCACCAAAGCAAGAGAGACACAAGAATTTGTTAAGGAGAAAAACAAGAAAAAAAACCCAATATTATGAATGGAGGCAAAATGCCTAAAAAATAATACAAAAAGAGAGAAAGAGTTTCAGCCTTAGGCTTGCTTGCTTGAGACTTTAAGAATGAGAGGAGAGGCACCTCAATAAGTACATGTGAGGAGGAGTTAGAATGTAACTCCCAACTTAATGAATGCCACCATTCATCTATGTGTGTGCAAAATGTCACATCTTAAGGAGGTGGCTACAAATATTCCTTAATAAAGGAATTAATTTAAATAAGTCATCCTCATCACACGTGTGAGATGACAAAAAAACAAAAGATTTGTAGAGATTCTTTTGGAATATTCCTACAAATTAATTAAAAATTACATTTAAAAAATAACCTTTACCAAGTAAAAATTAATCTTCTAGCAGTTTTCTATTTAGCTCAAAGACTAAGTCAAAGTTAGTTTATATGTTTCAAATTAGCATTGCTTCTCAACGTTGACTTTGTCTTGCATTTTACTTCCACATATTACTTGGCTTAATAACTATGTGCATACCATAGCGTTGAATTCTTTATTTGCGCATGTTTAATCATTTAAACATTTCCTATAGTTTATGCATTATCACTTTTAATTTTGTGCTTTACATATAACATATATGAAATATGTTTTACATATTTCATGCATTTTAATGTATAAACAGTGATATTAACATTTATAATTTATATATATAATACACATATATATACATAACATTACATAATATTATATAATATACATATATATGCATAACATGTTATTATATATATGTGTGTGTACATGTATATATTTATTTTATATACAAATATTTCAACTTACACGATTATAGAATGCATCTTTCAATATTCGAATGCATATATTTATTTTCATTTATTCCATAAAATAATAAACGCACATGTGTAAATATATATACATATATACATATGTATAATTTTTTATGTATATAATAAACAAGTGTATGGATGTTTCCGTTACATTGATACATACGTGTATATCAATATATATATATAGATATGTATACATATTTATCATATATTTATATAATATCAAGTCTAAACACAAATATAATTTCAATAACATTGATTGGCATATATATATGTCACCTTATCCATTTGATGTCCCCATACATATGGGTAATCCATTCATAAGCATATGTAGATACATCTATCTATGTATATTCATGTATGTATTTACTCATGTGTATGATTTCATCATAGGCATGTACATATATATGTATATATTTCATCAATCAAATATAAACACATAAAGAAGAACCCATAATTGATAGAAACACAAACACTTAGACTAAATCAAGAATGCACACAAACAAAACCATAACCTCTTCTAATTCCTACACAAACAAGACTAAGGTAACTTACCATTTCATAGGCTATTGACTCAATTGGCTATACTAGAAGTGAGTGTGTGAAAGCTTAATTAGGCTCATTAAGCATTACCAGGCCAATTCTCTTCTCCTAAGTGATACTTCCCCTCTCTTCTAGAGGATTGAATTTGTCCCTGCATCCAACTTAGTACATAGAAGACATAGTTATCTAAATCAATTACAATATTTTGCATCATATATTTCATAGACAAAATCATTACATAACTTCAATTTGAATCAAACATTCATTTATTGTACATAAAGCATAAACACACATTTAAAGCATTTTCACACAGCTAGGTAAAAGTAAATAAGTAATAGCACAATGGGGTGTAACAATAGGTGTGAAAAGGAAGTTGATGTGCTTGGCGAGAGATTAAAGGAAGTGGAAGTTGAAGAAAGGATAGATGCAGATCTCATAGGGCATGTGAAGGTTGGCGTTGATGGGGAGAAGGCCAACGCTAGTGATCTTTCTTGGGTCGTCATGGTAGAGCAAGAAGTTTCCCTCGATAACATTCAGTCATGGGAACAAGTTGAATCATGGTGTAACCATCTGAACCAGCACATATCCAACAAGCATGGCAATGGTGGATGGCATGGGCGACATTGGCATGGCTCCTCATGGCGTCATCATCTCAGGTGAAACAATAGGCAAAAAAATGAGTGTGGCTCCCTCAATGCTCATAAAAGGGAGAATAAATATCACATGGGCAACCCTAAGGTTGTTGCAACAGGTGATGGGGGTGGATTTCATGACACCAACACCCCTTTTGTTGGGCATCGCAATGATCACCAGCACGGAAATAAAAATAATGGTGCTAAGTCCAAGTTGTTGGGGCCTTCAATCGAGATGCTGGAGCAGCAGGGCTTACTAGATAGGTGGTATGGGACAAAATTGAATTTGGATAGCCTGATTTGCTGGTGGCAAGATCGGTGGGCAGAAAATATGGTGCAAGAGCACCTAGCCAGAATAGGCAAGAATGGCAATTTTTTGGCAAATTTTGTTTTTATTCAATTAAGGTCATGTTGACCATTGTTCTAGGAGTTGGATTTAGCTTAATGTTAGTTAGAATCTATCATTAGAAGTTATTTGCTATTTGTAATGGTCAAGTGTGAGGTTTAACACTAAATGCTAAATGTTAGTGGTTTGTGACTTTTGTTTTCCAAAAATAAGCATTTGTAATGCCTAACCGGCTTGGGAGAAAAAAGCCTCGAGCATAACTGCTTGGAGAAGGTAGTTATGGTTGGTCTTCGACCATTGTGCAAGTTGGAAAAAGTGGAGAGCATGTTGTATGTTGAAAAGTGTGAAAACTAATGAAAAAAATAGTGAGAAGTGGATAGAATTCTGTGTTTTTTGTGAAACTGTGGTTGATCAAGGTCGAGCAGACCTGTACAATGCTTTAGACACTGATCATTGCTTTGTTTAGTTGTTGTTGTGATTAGATTGTAGATTGTGATTACATTTGGCAAGGTTTTGTTTGATAGTGGTTTTGTTTTCTTGAAAACTCTGTCCTGACTGGTAATTTGGATAGGATGGAGTCCTAGACCCACTTCCCACCGTACCCAGTGTATGGAAACTTGGGGAATGGAGCTAGGCTCCCTATACATAGTTAGGATGGGTGTGGTGATAGGTAGGAATGCAGGGAAGGTGTCTAAGGACTACTCCTAGGCGGGCTTGACAGTGCCCGGCTAGTACAGTCAATTTACCAGTGCTTAAAAGCACTGTTCTTGTAGGGTGAACGTTGCCAGGGTAAACCCCGAGGTAGGAAGGTGGAGGAAGGTCCCAAAATGGCTAGGACCCAAGGAGGAAGCCTCAATGTTCAAGAAACCAACACAAAGCTCTGACAGACCTACCGGGTGGACAAGGAATACAGAAAAACCCTAAAGAATGCAAAAAGAGAAAGAACAGGTCTGTGTACGGCCGGTCAAGAAAACAAGGGTTTGAAATCTTGTGAAGGTTGGTATAAGGATTAAGAATCCAAAGAAAAGCATCAAGGTTGTTTGAGAAAGTTGTGTGCAACAGTGAGCTTTACCCGGGTAGGAGGCCTAAAAAGGGCTCAAGGCTAGTAGCCTTTCCCAAACCCTAACCAAGGGTTTCTTGGAAGTGATGGAGGAATGAAGGTGGAAGGAGTTCTAAGAGGCATGGTAGGATGCAAATAAACATGAAACCATGAATTAGTAACCCTGCAAAGACTTGGTGAAGTAAGGAGTGAAATTGGCCTTTAGGAAGGAATAAGGGTCAGTGAGGACAGCAAGCAAGAAGTAAGAGTTGTGTGATTTGATTTGACAAAGGTTAGAAGAGGGGATGGTATTGAACCAGGGGTATCTGAAGAAGTGTCAGAGCCTAGAGGTTGGGTGGTGAAAGGAGCCACAACAGGGGATTGCCGAGGTGAGACCCAGGACATGGAGGTGTGAAGCTTCCAACCAAACCCTCTTTACACCAAAATATGAGCTTCAAAGCTCTGGAAAATGGTTATTTCCTGGTGATTTTTCCGTCATTGGGAATTAGAGAATAAATTGTGAATAGAATTTGGTTGATGGATGGCCATGGTTTCTACATTTGTAGACCTGGGAAGTAGGGTTCGACCCTCTCCATCACCAGATGGAGTGGATCCAAGAATGGTATAATCTTCTCAATCTCCCCTCAGAATTTTGGTAGGCTAACATCTTGGAGGAGATAGGTAATAATTTAGGCAAGTATCTATGTGTGAAAGAGAGAGTGAACCAATATGACATTAGCACATATGTAAGAATTTGTGTGGAGAACAAGCCCTAAAGTTTGCGTTGGAAGGAGTTGGAGATTTTCACATAATGGGGAAACCTATGGTAATCTTTGGAATATGATCCAAATCTAGTGAGCACTCTAACTTATACCTTGGGTTAGCAATCCTTGGACCTAATCTCAAATAAGGAAGCCAAGGTGGAATTGGGCCCTGCCCCTGATGGGTTTGGAGACATTAGATCAGAAAAAAAAACATGGCTTCCAATGTTAGTCTTGGCTCGATGCTTCAACTACCAAATGTAGGAGTGGATCCAATTAACAAAGAATAGGGAAAAGATACACATGAATTAAACAAGGCTTTGAATGACAATTTGACAAAAGTAATCGATCAAATTGGTAATAATATGTGGATGGAGGATCTCAATTCCCTTTTAGAGGATAGTAAGTAATTGGTAGAGCTAGCACAAGAAGCCAAAAAATCCTATTTGGTAATGCAAGGGGAGGTATCGAACCTAGAGGAGGTTTGGGATGAGAACATTGACCTAGAAGAAGTTGCTCTGAAGGTTGAAGAAGATGTTCAGAATGTCTACTAGAATGGTCAAGATAAACTAGGTATCCATCAAAAGGAAATTGCAAAGACCTCACCAGACTGTGGTGAGAATAAGAGGCAGGGAAGAATATCTAATTCAAAAAATCTTGAGCTAGACAAAGAAGCCAATGGCCAAAAAAAATCAATGAGATGTTGAAATTAGGGAAGGGCAAGGCCCTTTCTGAAGAGAAATGAAACTCTTTACCAGGAACATTAGGGGATTAAATTCCCCTAACAAAAAATGCCTGGTAAAGCATCATCTAGAGACGTCCCAGGCAGAGATTTTCCTCATCCAAGAAATAAAATTGTGTCAGGAGGAGGTGGAATTTTTTGAAAAGAGGATGAGATCTTGGAAAGTTTTGGGAGTAAATTCGGTTGGTCGGGTTGGAGGCTTGTTAACACTATGGCATCCCAATAAAGTATCTCTAGAAAAAGTGGTTGCAAATGATAGATGGATCACTTTCAAGGTCAAAAAAGTTTCTTCAGACTTATGTTTTCTTTTAACCAATATTTATGGCCCGAACACTTACATTCAGAAGCGAGAAGTCTGGAAAGAAACAGACCCTATTTGTAACAACCCAACATTTTATTTTTACATTATCGAGGGTGATTTTAATGAAATTTTGCATCTCAAGGACAAGCATGGTGGTTTGGGTCATAAGCTTCAATCCCAAGTTAATTTCAAAAATTTCATAGATAGGAATCAATTGCAAATGGTTAATTCACTTGGACCAATAGGTGCAAAGGTTTCTATTGCATTGCCAAAAAATTGGATAGATTCCTTTTTAGAGGGGACTTAAGTGTCTTTCCCTTCTCCATGGAAAGCAAGATTCTCCCCTTCTTTGGTTCGGATCACTTTACTATTCTCCTTGATATCTTGAGTGAAAAAAGTTTATTCAAATGCCCTTTCATGTTCGAATGTATAAATGGTTCAAATATTCAAACTTCATTGATCTAATAAAATAATGGTGGAAAGACTCCCTTGTGGATGGGTCAAAAATGTTTATTCTAGTGACAAAATTGATGAAATTAAAACATCATCTGAAAGCTTCGAACAAGGATTAATGTTGCAAAAATATTTTTGAAGAAAAAAGGAAGATTGAGGAAAATCTAAGGTTATTGAATAAAGAGGTATATGAGTCAGGGATGGAAAACTATAGGTACTTGAGAGAGAAAGGGCTTCTCAAAAACATAGGTGAAATCTTGGCTAAAGAAGAAATCTTTTGGAGGCAAAAATCGAGGGAGCTTTGGTTAAATGCAAGTGACAAAAACATTAAAAAAAATCACAACTCCACCAAAGAAAGAAGAGAAGATAACATGATAACCAATCTTAAGACCATGGATAGAAGGAATCTGGATAAAATTGAAGATATATATTTTTTCGACTACTATGGATTTCTTCTAGAATTTTCTTAATGATAGGAATGGCTCTAGGTTATAGGATGTAAAGCTCAGAAATTTGACTCATTTCAAATTAATCATTCCCATGTTCATTGAACATTACAAGTGAGATTTAGAGATAGCAAGAATAAAATAAACATCCAAAGTAAAAATAATTTAATTCAAATTGGAAAATTTGAATTTACATACACCACATTGAGGTGTTACAAATCATTTTTTTCAATGATACATCATCAAGTATACATCAATAAATACATTCATGATATAAATTTTTAATTTACAATGGGGTATCAAGCCATACAAGTACAATATATGAAGCATATCTAAACAATAGAATCTTTGAACCTCATCCGCCTTGACACCATCAGTCTTCTTGCGCTGAGGCCAAGAGTGTGGTTAAGGTGTCTTTTCCACCCAACCACGAAGCACATGAATTCCTTGGGTTTCTTCATAACTCGAAGAAATCTCCGACCCTACATGAGGAGCCTAGCAACCTAGAACAATAAAGCAAGAGGGAAAATCTTGATGCATGCATGTTTTCCTATATGCATTCCTAAACTAGAAAACATATTTCTTGCAAGCAGGATGTGGCAAAGACATAATAACATAAAACTCTAGGCTTTTAAATCCATCTATTTCAATGGTACATTTCTTGGCCAGTCATTTAAAAATATAAAAGGTAGTTTATGAAAAGGATAAACTACTGTCTCTGTGTTCCCACATTCAGCATCCTGTCCTAGAATTTTCCAAGAGGAGAAAATGTCACATGAACTCATACAAAGAGAATCACACAATGTTCAAGAATTAATAATTCAGCATTAATACGTATACACACATAGTATTACTAAATTACCACAGTAATTCACGAGGAAAAAATCATAAAATCAGATTTGGGGTTTAAAAATTGACTCATTCTCAATCTAATTTCTAACTCAATGAGTAAAGTAATTGAACCACGTTTTCTAAAGTAAGACATTTTCATTTGGTGATATTTTATTCTAGAAATAAATGATTGTCTAAACTAAAAGATAATTCAATGAGAACATCTATTCCAACAAAGTGTAACTGTGTTCATAATGGAATAATTCTAAGTGTTCACATACAATCAAGAAGATAATCAATCTAATTCAGAATACAACCCATGGCATTGGATGATTGTCCCTTCACTATCAAATCATTGCAAAAACTAAGTACCTCTTGCATTTGCACCACATATGGTATTGATTTCAAATGTAAAACGGCATAGCTATATGTTCTACTAGCATTAAAATAAAAGACTCAAAGCAAATAATGCAGCTATGTTGAGCAGATTTCACTATTTGGTTCAAATTAAAGAAGATGTGTTTAATTATATGCCTATGCAAATTAAATCAAAGCACAAATTCTCAAGTTGCTATTTTATATTTCGTTGGAATAATATATTTTCTGGACAACCTTTTACAGTTCAACAGATAAGTGGATTCAAAAGTGCATCCAGATATGTGTATATTCCCTATCACGATGATATATCCATTTTCAAGTATTAAATATGGATTCATTAAACATTTATGTATAAATGTAAATGTGTTCATATTTGAGAAACCACTTTAATCTATACATTTTATTTCCATAAAACTGGGTATATACAGCCAATTGAATATAATCATACATTTATATACGTATATATATACATATATATATAAGTATACATATTTATACATTCTATTTATTTGTGTATATATATAAATACTTATATATATATATATTTATATTTATATTTATATTTGAAAAATGCTCTTGTACTGTACATTTATTTCTACCAAGCTAACTGTTTGTTCATCTTTAAAATATTCTTGAACAGATACACACACACACACATATATATATATATATATAAATATAATATACAATAGATTAAATATATCTCGAAATACCAAAAGTCATGTATTCGCTAACCTCTGTGCACACGGGAAGAGGAGGTCGGGCAGAGCAGCCGCAGCCCCCTCCATGGAGGTCGCTGCTAGTGGGGGCAGTGCCTCCCACAGGTCGTGGCCTATGGGGGACGATGCCACCACAAGAAGCCATCCCTATGGGGGGGCGGAGGGGAGAGAAGCTTGTGGCAGCCTCCCCATCAAAAACAAATACCCACCGAACACTTCACAGTCCCATGATTCGACTTTGCATACGGAGTAAGGAAGATGAAACTACGATACAGTCTTAAGTATTACCTGAATATATTTATTTATTTATTTATTTATTTATTTATTTTTGTATATATATACATTTATACTCTTAATTAATTATATGAGTATATATATACGGGGATATATATATATTTTATTCAACCTACAGGGTCTGGTTTCCAATTGCAGAACTAGGAATCTGGAAAAGATGGGTGCACACAAGTCTTGTATTTGAAATATTTTATATATTCAAAGAAAATAATATAAATACATGAGTTAAATACGGATGAGACAAGGCCTCTTCTTACAATAGCATTGAAATTTAAAAAGATTAAACAATTTTCATGAATTCATTTTAATCTTTTTCAAAGAGGTATCCCATGCTTGCAAGTTAAATTAAGAACAATGGAAAAGATCAAAACTTGGAAACGCTTTCCCCTCACGAAGGATTGTCGAAGTCCCAACTAAAATATCTCCTCTACTCCTTGTTTCTTTTTGTGTTTTCTTCTTCTTGTATTTTCAATTCCAAAAATCTATATTGCAAAACTATGGACAAAGAAAACCTTCATTTTGTTTTTTCCCCAAATTTTTGCAGACACCATAAAGATTGCAATAAATAAAAACAGTTGTTACCCGTGACCACAATTCTCATTTTTAGAGGGAAATTAAAAAAAAATAGATTTAATTTTTCCCTTTTCAACTTTTTGTTTTTGAATTAATAATTATTTCTATTTAGTTATTTCCAGCATTTTTCTAAATACAAAATTATAAATGAGCTATTTATTTGCATTCAAATATTAAAACATGCGCAAGGGAATTCACATTATTTGCAATCAAACAATTATTTAAACAACACCACTCAATGTTCAAATACGTAGTTAATATGAAATTAATCTAGAATTAATTTTTCATTCCTTTAATTACATACATATACGGATTTAAAAGATAATAACCATTTAAAATTTACTGAAAAATAAAACAATCATCTAAATCATATGATAAATGCATCTATATGACTCTAAGTGTTTGTGTGTAGTCGAGAGCATCATTCCTGCTTTACCTTGCCAAGAGGCTAATCTCCCCTACCTTAGCCACACCCTTGGTCTTCGACGACCTGCCACTCAAATTCACTCAGGAAACCAACATGAGATTAGTATCTAGATAAAAACAAATCAACTTAACTCATAAGATCATAACATATTAATTCTAAATATCATTTCTCCATTTTGTATTATTTTCAAAATAGGACAATATTTCATTATTTGCAAATTTCCACAAAATTTAACACCACTTTTATTGTCATTTAATCTACCATGCACATACATGTAATCATGAATTAAAACTACATAAAGTAAAAGTAATCATCACCAAAATTAGAGACGTGACAAAAGACCAGCAACTCATTCTTGGATGCATACCCAAGTTAGTCACAGATGCACAAAATAATGTGTTGCTCAATAAGTTCACTGTTGAGGAAATCAAGGAAACACTTTTTCAATTGCACCCTGACAGGGCTCCAGGCCCTAATGGGTTCCCTCCTTCTTTTTCCAACACTGTTGGGAGATTGTGGGAGTTGATGTAGTGGAAGAGATCAAATATTCGAGAGCAACAGGCAAGGTGTTGAAAGAAATTAACAATACCTCCATCGCCCTAATCCCAAAAAAGGAGAAGTCGAGGAGATTAGAGGAATATCGGCCTATTGCTCTGTGTAATACTATATACAAGTTTTTGGCAAAGGTTGTGGAAAATTAGATCAAGAAGATTCTCCCTAGGATAATTTCTAATGAACAAACAAGTTTCGTGTTGGGAAGATCCATTTTTGACGGGGTGATCATTGCCCAAGAAGCAATCCATTCGATATCAAAAATGTAGAAATAGTCCATGTTATTGAAACTCAACATAAAGAAGGCATATGATAAGGTAAATTGGAGATTCTTATTCAAGGTTCTTGAGGCATTTTTCTTTCACTCTGATTGGCTCAATTGGATATTCAAATGGATAGCTTGTCCAAGATATTCAGTTCTGATAAACAACACTCTCGAAGGCTTCTTTGGGGCCTCGAGAGGACTCAAGCAGGGGGATCTCTTATCCCCTTTTCTATTTATTATCATGGTGGAGGCTTTAGGAAAGTCAATCTCCAAATCAGCTAAGGAGGGTAGGCTTAAAGGAATTGAAATCACTAATGGGATTCTCGCAATCACACATCAACAATTTGTTGATAATACCATGTTATTCAATCATGTTGGGGTGGAGGAAGTAAGGCTTTTCAACATAATTATGGAAAATTATACTGCGAATTCAATTCAAGAGGTAAGATTTGATAAGTTTAAAGTTTTTTTCTTCTTTACTAATCCCTTTAGAGAAAACCAAATCATACAAGTTCTAAAATTTAGGAAGGGAAAGATTTTGTGCAAGTACTTAGGCCTATCTCTAGCAACTAGAGTTCAACCTAACCTAAGATTTGGGATCTTTTGGTGTCAAAATTGGAAAGTAAACTATCTTCCTGGAAAGGCAAGTGGCTCGCATGGGTTGGAAGACTTACAATGATCATGGTTGTTGTGGTGGACTTTCCTATATATATGATATCCTGCCTACCATTGTCATGTGGTGTTAGCAGAAAAATCAATCGGCAAATGAAAATTTTCTTTTGGCAAGGTAACTCTGAGCAAAGGAAATTTCCATTAATCAGTTGGGATAAGATTTGCAAAATGCAGGAGGTGGCTAGGACAGGTTTAAAAAACTTATCTTTATAGAACAAGGCTTTGGGCGCTAAGTTGGCTTGGTAGATTTATGCGAACCAGAATCTCAAGTGGGTTAAGATCATGAAAGCCAAGTATCTAGAGGAAGGTGAAACAAGTGTTTTCACTTCCAACTCCCTGCCTAAGGGATCAAGGATATGGAATTTCATATGCAATTACAGAGATTTAGTCTCAGACTAGCTCACTTGGGATAGAAGAGATGGGAGTATGACACTCTTTTGGCAAGACTCGTGGGATGGATACAACAAATTGGAAGATAATGAAGCATTAAGACAAGCAATGATAGTTACAAAAAAATATTGGGGAAGCTAAGTCAGGGATTATTTGGTTAATTCCAATGCTGATGGTCATCGAGAATATCACTAGAAATATGTTAGGATGTTAGGCCTGAGCAATGAGGTGGTATCAACCTTCGAAGATGTCCTCAATAAATGAATAATTTGTATCAGTGAAGGGAAAGATGTGTTGAGATGGCATGGTGCAACCTTAGGTGCTTAGAATGCCTGCAATGGCTATAGATTATTGGTAAAATAATAGGAATTGTATTTTGATCTCCCTAGTATGCTATGTTGGCATAGCAATTGCCTTCCAAAAGCAAGTATCTTTGTGTGGGAAGTCACCAAAGATACGGTTCTAACCGCAAATAGATTCAAGAAAATGGGATACTATTTCCCTTATAGATGTGTGCTATGTAAATCAGATGAAGAATCTGGAGATCATCTCTTTCTAAATTGCCCCTTTATTGCTAGTTGTAGGAGATAGCTTTGTGCCAGCTGCATTTGAGCACCGCCTTCCCTAGAGATATTTTGAGCATTTTTAAAGGGTGGCCTATTCTTTGTAGAAACTCCATGTATGTTGGGCTAGGGTGGTCTTGTCCTTCACTTCTCCTATGGGAGATCTGGAAAGAAGGAACCATCATATTTTTCAAAATGTTGAGTTGTCCCTCCCCTCTTTCCTAAAAAAAGTGGAAGTAAGCATAGTGTGTAAAAATATGGGGGGCGAAAAGGGGGTCTAAAGTGGCCATTTTTTTTCGAAATTAGGAAATAGTGACCTTGGATGAGAAATTGAGGATGGTTACACTCAAAATTTTAAGATGCAACAAAAACAATGTAGCGAGTGCTCTGAGTCTATTTTCTAAGCTACTAATATTTTTTTCAAAATGGTATAGATTAAAGGGTTCAAAAGAGAGCCACATAAATTGGTGTTGTTTTTGTCAAAAAACATAACATAGTGACTTTTGTGGCTCCCTCAAAAGTTTAAATTTTCTTTTGTATTTTTAAAATAGCTTCGGTGAGAAATTAGTTAACAGCATGTAGTTTGATAAGTAGGAGGTTTCTTCCACAGTGTGTCAAATTATGATATTGCTATATGTAGACACCGAAAATTGGTCTAGGCCTGCGAACACCACTTTTGACATAATTTTCTATTATCCATGGTAATGATTAATGTTAATTATTTAATTACCCTTTCTAACACATATTTCCTCTATTAATTAAATACCCCTTTTAATTAATTCACTAATTCATAAATAACCTTTATTCAACCTTGATTAATTAAATAAATCATATTTTGTTTAATTATGTCGCTAACTAATTAATTTTTCCTTCTTAATTAAATGATTTATTATTTAATTACCCCTTTGTCATACTTCAACTATAATTAAATATTTAATATTTAATTATTCATTTAACCCCCTTTATCTATAATTAAATATTTATTATTTAATTTATTCAATTCTACCTTTACAACAGTCAAATTAAATAAATAATCAAATTAAATAAATATCTTTATTTATTTAATTAAATCTCTCACTTTCGAATGTTGAATTAAATTAATATTTAATTCATATTTATTTATTTATGTCACATTCTTATATCAATCAATTGACTAATCATTCACTCACCTTCTGACTCAAGATCTATTTGTAGTTCTCTGGTTATCTCTGGATTCAACATTTGATTATCTCTACGAGAGGACTCTCTGTCACAACTAGTCAATTAACTAGTTCCAACTCATATGCATGGTGTGTCTATTAATTAAATATCTTTACTTAATTAATTAACTCATGTTTGCATTTGAATGCATTATTCTCCAACTTCTAACTTTGTCTTTGACATTCAAAGTCTGTTTCTTCTATTTTCGAAGACTCTTAACTGAAGATTAAGATCTTGAACTCGTGTTCTAACTCACTTTCTAGCTTAATCTGTATCTTGCAGTCTTTTCTAACTCACGTTCTATCTGACACAGAACTCACATCGCATGACATTCATCAATCTCATTCGTCGATCTCTCTTTCAATCTGAGTCGATCGTTCAAAAACCCAAAATCTATAAAATGGTCTATCATTATCATTATTCCTCCTCCTGAAATCATACACTTTTGAGAAGAGACTTATCTTCAATATTTTTCTTAGACACTCGACGAAGTTATGCTTGCATTCAAACATAGAAATCTGAGGGCAAGAATACTGAAAAGGCAAAATGGAGAAGAGCAATCAAGATAATTTGAAGGAGTGAACGCATATTCGGTGAGAGTTTTCCATTAATTTATTTAGTTTATTATGTTTATTTCCTCGTTCTTTGTTGTTTGATTTAGATTAATATTGGTTAGATTAAGATTAACATTGTTTATTCTAGTTTGCAGATATCCTAATCCAGATTTTAATTCTATGTTACATTTGGTGAACCCAACGTGAACACGCTTCAAAATTCGCACATCTTTTCGTCTTTCCATTTTTCCATTTTTTCATTTTTTCGTTTTTCCTTTTTGCAGGTTTTTCGTACGACGCACCGCATCTGTTCACTACACAAATGAATCTGTATTACGAGTCGCATCTACAAAAAAAATAGCGACGCATCTGTCATCCCGAACCGCATTCGCGAAGTCCTGAACCGCATCCACCTGTCAACAAGTTCACGAACCGCACCCGCCTATCAACGTCGAACCGCATATGTGGCTCCAAAAGTCGCATCTGGCTAGTAAACATTTTTCACTTCTTCATTGACTTCCATACATCCGCGTTTTCTTTTATCGATTTTGTGTGATTTTCATTTTTTGCTAATGTTTATTTGCAGCTATGCTTAGGGGGAATAACGTAGTGTTTGCAGGACAAAGCATAGAAGACAATAAAAACCAAAGACAATATTTTATGCAGGACAAAAACTGAAGACAAGAACAATGAACTATTGATCAATCTGCATGCAAGACCTAATGTCTTTGTTTTCCTTTATTTAGCAGCTTTTTGATTGGTAGATAGATAACTGTCGTGTGGATTAAAAAGAATTTTTTGTTTGGTAGATAGATAACTGTCGTTTGGAATAAAAAGAATCGTTGTCTACTTTGTCTAGTGTGAAAGCACATATTTGTCACCCTTACAATTTGGTACACTGAAGTATCCTCTCCCCTTGCGCATTTGTGTGATCCTGGGTGCAAGAGAAATGGTTACCAACTCTAGAACTTGGGCCTGTCTTGGTGGGAAAAATTACTCACCCCAAGATGACTCAAATCGGTAGCACACTAGACGCCAAGCGACTTCTAGCCAGTATATAAAAGTGGATTCTTGGAGAAACCCAAGAATCATGCACACTATTTCGACGAGATGGACAGAAATGGACTCTCGCCAACGTTGGATAGTGCCCCATGAACAGAATGCCCTTATTAAACACCTTGTTGTAGAGTTACCAAAATCATACCTACTTGTTGGCGCAACAGGGTCAGCCCTGTGAAGTCATCTTACATTCTTACGGTTTATGTGTGGAGATGAGATGTATGCCATGGGATTTTCAAAGGTACAGTAGCTTGGCTACCCCGTATAAGTGAGTGTCGTGGAGGGGAGCCAATGGGGTCAAGCTACTAGTCATCCGCCATAAATATGTGTACCTGGAGAAATCCAAGTAAGAACTCAACAAGTATTGTCCATCATAGCCTAAGTTGTAAATATTTTTTGAGTCTTAACAATCCCATCATGACAAACTGAAAATACATTGATTTTTGTGTTTGTGTTTGTTGTATTCGTCCAAAATCTTGATCAACAAACGGAGTCAGTCAAAACAACTTTCGAGAAAAACTTCAACTGTCAAAAATTGGGTCGCAACTGTCAGTTTAAACACTACATTTGTCTTAGCGAGTCACATTTGTTAGGGGAAAAGCCATGTGTATGTCAAAAACATTCATTTTCCATAGTCTACATATTACGAGCCACAGTTGTCATATTTTGAGTCGCATGTGTGCATGTAATCCGCATATGTCAATTTTCAAGCCGCAAGTGTCTGTCAAAAAATTCAGGTTTACAGAGTCCATATTTAGAACCACATGCTTATTACAAACTGCAATTGTCATAGTAAACGCCGGATCTATCAGAAAAATTGCATGTGTTTTTCAAAAACCGCATCTATCAAAATTTGAACCGCAACTGTTAGGTGAGCCACATCTAACTGTCAACAGAAAACTTCAAAAACCGCAAACTGAGTCTAAAACATTACTGTCACTTTGCTTCTGGTTTTCAAGATCAACCTTGGACAGCAACTGAAAATTTTGCTCAAAACCTTGCATCATTAGGTGTCATATACATCTTAGTCTTAGTCAACATCTTGATCATAGTCATCCTAAGTTGCATGCATATAGATACTTCTTAGAAAATTGCATATCACAAAATAGAGATAAATTTCCTCGTCATTGCATACATTCATGTTTCGATTTGTCATAAGTCATTGAACCTAGTCACTTAGTCCTATTTGTGAATCTTTCCAGCTCAACAGTCTAGTTTGGGAAATTCACCTTGTCAACTGTCCTTGTCCTACAATCAGGTTCCTTGGTCAAACACAAATCCTTGCATGAATTTATTCCATAGGTGGTAATTTATACCTGTCTTAGACTCATTTATCATCATAGTCTACTCGAGATTTTTCATATTGTCCATCCTATCATACGTCATCTTAGTATACATCATTTTAGAAAACACTTTTAGCAACATCCTTTAGTGTCAGAAAATCCAAAAACATAGACATGGGACATATCACTTTTTAGACATAGTCTGCATTCCCCCATTTGAGAAAACTTTTCATGGTCGAAACAAGGTCTCAAAAGAAATAAAAATCAATGTCAGACCCCAACGAATTCATCAATCCATTCATAAATCAAACATCAAGGAAACAAAGACCGCATAAACCTTTGCTTAAGAAACACATCACTAGGGGCACACATGGCCAAATTTACGTTGAAGACATAGACGCAGCAGTACAAGATCCTAAGTTTGCATCCTTCATGGATGAGTGTTTGGCAAACGATCCACAACGCTATCTAGCAAAGTTGCTAGTAGAAGGTGCCACACTACCACCAGGATTTGATATCCATACTTTGAAAACACAATCTACTCAACCAACACAAACTGCGACATCAAGTGTTTCAAGTCCCCAAATCACCGCAGCAATACCAACCGACATACCAACTCAAACATCGTCAATTGTAAACACAACCCCTTTCAACATAATACAAGGTTTACAATTTACTACAAGAGCAAGTTCGTCAAACCCCTTTGGCACCAACATGACTGGTAAGAGATCCAAAGTTGGCATGAACATACCTATACCAAATCAGACCATACAGATAGGAAATATCCCTATACCAAATCAAAACAAGCAAACTGGGAACATTCCTATACCAAATCAGACCATACATATAGGAAATATCCCTATACCAAATCAGAACACGCAAACTAGGAACATTCCTATACCAAATCAGAACATACACATGGGATATATTCCTATACCAAGTCAGAATATTAAAATAGGAAATATCCCCACTTTGAATCAAAACATTCTAATGGGATACATTCCCTCGCCAAATCACAACCCGTCACAGAACATGGCATTTCAAAATACCTACATTGATCCAAACAATGCCAACAACATGTCCTTGACACCAGTAGATGTCCTTCAAAACCAAATGCAAACTCTTCAACAATAGATGGACAACATGTCTATGTCTGGCAAACGAACTATCTCAGCGCAAGATCTATGTCCATGTCCATTCGACAAAGCGCTCTATATGACACCTTTCCCCCATGGATACATTATATTGAATTTGCCAAAGTATAATGGAAGGAAGAATCCTTTGGAACACATTAGAGAATTCTCAACGACATGCATGGATATATCATATGACCCCACATACTTGATGCGACTATTTCCACGAACCCTCATAGGGATAGCATTGGAATGGTTTTCTAAATTTCCATATGGTATACGATCCTAGGGCGAATTAGCTGAGAAGTTTGTCGAACATTTTTCCTTTAACATAGACAACGAAGTAACCATAGCAACCTTGTGCCACATGACACAAGAAGATGGCGAGACATTCACCACTTTCTTCCAAAGATGGAGAAGTCTAGCTAGTCGTTGTCCAGTCGAAATACCCGAAAAACAAAAGGTCACGATATTCCTCGAAAACATCAATTCGAAACTGAGAGGTGACTTACGGGTACACTGTTGCACTTCATTCCTCGACTTGGTACAAAAGGGGATCATCCTTGAAAAGGGCCTTATTGACAAAGGTGAAATAAAAGTACCAGGCAGGAGCCCAATTGTCCAACATCCAAATGCACCGAATGATAGAAACAAATTTTGGTCTAGGAACATTAATGTCACGAATGACAGCATTGTTGATGCTAAACACATACATACGGGACCTATTGTCACACTTAGAGGATACAACCAAAATGCAGACATGATGAGCAGTCCAGATCAAACGGCTAATTATGTTCAAAACTCACAACAAAGACCCCAAAGGAGATTTCCTATGCATGAATTTACGCCTTTAGGACAACCAATCGAGGTAGTTTTCAAAGAATTGGTCAAACATAATCTCATCAAACCTTTGGAACCAAGAGAGTATGATCCTGGATAGTTCAAACCTTCATGGTGGGATGATAATGCTTTTTGTGAATATCATCGAATGAAAGGGAAAAACCTACAACAATGTCGCCAACTAAAGAATATCATCCAAGACTTTGTTGAAAACGGATCCATAGAGGTAAATGGTCAGAAAAATACTAAGAACAGTGATCATAAGGTCTTCACAGACCCATTACATGACCACACAAAAGGAAACGCCTCTGGTTCGGGAACCAAGAACAATCCCTCTGCAAATTACGCAAACTCCAAGTATGACTATGGAAAAGGAAAGACCATATACAGCCTCCAAGCTGCAAACAAGCATGTTGATACCGTCATCATTAAGAAGCATCTCGAATATAATGTGAACACACGCAGAACTAAAATAATTATTCCAGGTCCTTCTTCTAAGCCACCTACACAGAGGTCCAAGTTTAGATACAATCTCATCGATCAATTGAGCAAAACCCCCACACAAATATCTATCTTGGAACTATTGACTTTGTCACCAGAACATCGAGCCATACTTGAAAAAGCATTGCAGAACGCTATTGTTCCCACAGACTTGGATGTCAATCACTTCAAAGAAATGGTGGGATATTTGACCAACTCGCATCATGCCACATTTTCCCAACAAGATTACTCAACCAAAAATTATGATCATAATGACCCATTACATCTTGAAGTCCTAGTCCATCAAACCAAAGTCAGACGAGTCTTGGTAGACGAAGGAGCAGGTTTGAACCTGTGTACCCTAAAATTGGTTAAGGCATTAGGATTCTCGGAAGACTGCGTAGACACTTCTAAGAGTATAGTCATCAAGGCTTATGATGATGAGGAAAGGTCATCCAAAGGAGTTGTCACACTCCCTATCAGAATTGGCCCAACAATTATGAACACCGGCTTCCAAGTCTTGGATCTCACCCTTCCATACAACTTGTTGTTAGGTACACCTTGGATACACGCAATGAAAGCCGTACCTTCAACATACCACCAATGTCTTAAGTTCCCTTATAATGGCACCGAGATCACGATTGATGGTGATCCAAATCCTTTTCAATATTGTACAAGCCTAAGGGAAATTCCACAACAACAAGTACCTGTTAACCAAGAAGCTTCTTCATCCACTTTATCCCTATACGTTGACCCATCACGTCTTACCAAGTCCATTTCATTCAAACCACCATCAGACACTCCTAAGGTCGAGAATCAAGACAAGGGTTGTGGCGAATATCACATAAAGGCATCATACTGTGTCAGTCAATTGATTCCACCTAAGGCATATGTCTTGCCCATGGCAGATAGAAGACAGTCAGTAGTCACATTCCATATTCCCCCTACAATGACATTGACCAAATGGGGAGAGTTAAGTGAAGAAATTGTGGACAACAGTGATATTGTACCTCCTGGTTATATCAAGAAGCAAATGAATACCCCCAACCGTCTATTCAAATAGCTAAGGACCAATATGGAAAGGGCTTTAAGATTATGCAAAATGAAGGCTATGACGGGCATAGTGGGTTAGGACTACATCAGAATGAAAGGACATAACCGATCACTGTCTCACTAGGACCAAAATACCTAGGGCTAGGGTGTCAACTGCTTAGAATTGGGTTTCCTAGTACTTCATCACTATTTCAAGAGGAATATTGTGCTTATACAGGTATCAAGACATCTCACAAACCACTTCCCCCAGTCTATGACGAGTCTCACAAACCACTTCCCCCAGTCTACAATGAGTCTCACGAATCACCTCCCCCAATATGATGAATCTCCCGACTCAAGCGATGGTGAATGGGATTCTCTTTCCTCTACTAGTACCATGAACATAGCTGATCTCTTTGGAGAATTGGACCTAAAGGTAAAACCTGTACCAAAATCATCTAGTCCCCGTCTTAGGAAACACATGTCTAAATAAGAATGGAATAAACACTATTATTAGAAAAGCCTCGATCGTGCATCTTGGGTACCTACCGAACCATCTTCTGACGACTCAGCCCTTACAATAGTTCCACAACAAAATATACCTACCCATAGGAAGAAGAACAAGAAGGATTTAGTCCAAAACTTTTGTGATTATGTCAACCACTCTCTATTCACCTTGTTAGCTGCTACCTTTTGAAAACTCCGATGATGACATGCCCCTCATATATCCTAAGCTTATCAACTGGGATCAACAAGGTACACCCATCATAGATATATTCGAGAACGACAAAGCAATTTCTGAGTTCATGGGACTTAGAGAAGGCATACCAAGAGGGGATCATAAAGTTGGTTTTACCATAGACTTGGACGACAACGCATATTTTGGGGAGTCTATTTACACCTCTAGTCATAAAAATGAGAATAAAAATAAAAAAGATGAAAAAGAGAAAAATGATGAGTCCCTAGGTGAAAACCAAAAGGCACCTTTAGACGAAGAAAATGTCAAAATAAAGGACATAATCGAGGGTGAAAACCTCTCTAAGGCACCCAAGGATAGAGGTTTAAATATTCTCCCCGTTGAACAAGAAAAGTCACCTATGCTAGTAGAAGAGTCTGTTGCAGTCAACATAGGTACAGAAGAGAATCCTCGAATGGTATATTTTGCAGCTTCTTTAACAGAGACAAAAAAACATGAGTTTAAGGACTTCTTCAAAAAGAGACAGATAAACTTTGCATGGTCATATGCTGACATGCCTGGGCTGGATCCAACCCTAATATTGCACCATTTACCACTACAGTCAGGTATTAAGCCAGTCAAACAAAAGTTAAGGAAAATGCATCCACAAATCGCTTTATTGGTCAAAGCTGAACTTAAGAAACTCTTGGATGTAGGATTCATAAGGACAATAGACTATGCAGATCGGATATCAAATCTTGTTCCCGTGACTAAACCAACTGGGGGCATTCGCATTTGCACAAACTTTAGAGACATCAACAAGGCATGTCCTAAGGATGACTTCCCCTTGCCGAACATAGACATGATAGTGGATCTTACAGCAGGATATGAGATGCTATCCCTCATGGATGGCTTCTCTGGATATAGCCAAATCAAAATCCCACCTGAAGACCAACACAGGACAGCTTTCACGTGTCCATGGGGCACGTACTATTGGAATGTTATGCCCATTTGGGCTTAAGAACACAGGAGCTACCTATCAACGTGCAATGAATACGATTTTCCATGACTTTGTACACACTCTTATGGAAGATTATGTAGACGACATCATAGCTAAATCAGAAATAAGGGAAGATCA
Source organism: Sequoiadendron giganteum (assembly GCA_007115665.2). Taxonomy (NCBI): domain Eukaryota; kingdom Viridiplantae; phylum Streptophyta; class Pinopsida; order Cupressales; family Cupressaceae; genus Sequoiadendron; species Sequoiadendron giganteum. The sequence goes on along the minus strand of CM021110.1, from coordinate 11,107,138 downwards.
TTTGAAGGTTCTAGACAAGATATTCTAGAGGCTAGAGAATTACAACGTCAGGCTAAATCCGAAGAAGTGTGTCTTTGGAGTGAAATCAAGAAAAATGTTAGGGTACATCATTTCCAGAAGAGGTATTGAAGTAGATCCAGAGAAGGCAAGAGCTATCATAGAAATGCCTCCTCCTGTCAACATTGGTCAGCTAAGAACACTACAAGGAAGATTATAGTCCATCGGGCGTTTCATTGTACAACTGGCAGACAAAATACACCCATTTCAACATTTGCTCAAGAAAGGAGTACCATTTGTGTGGACACATAAATGTCAAGAATCTTTCCAACAAATCAAGTACTACTTTCTCACTCCACCTGTTCTCATGCCCCCTACAAATGGAAAACCGTTGATATTATACATCTTAGCAACACAGTCAGCATTAGGAGCTCTCCTCGCACAACACGATGATCAAGGTCATGAGAGAGCAGTCTACTACATCAGTCGTACCTTGGTAGGATATGAATTAAACTATAGCAACATAGAACGTGCTTGTCTTGCGGTAGTCTTTGCTACTCAAAATCTACGGCACTATATGCTCAATCGCCAAACAATGTTGGTTGCAAAGATTGATCCCCTCAAATATCTCCTAAGTAAGGCAGCATTAATAGGCCGATTGGCTAAATGGGTTATGATACTTAGCAAGTATGACATCCAATATGTGGAAAGGAAGGTTATAAAAGGACAAGTTATTGCAGATCAGTTAGCAGATGCACCCATAAAGGCAGACCATCCTTTAGTGGCGGATTTTCCTAGATGAATTTATCTTTAGCATTGACACTAGGACAGATTGGAAATTATACTTTGACGGGTCACATACACAACGTGGTTCAGGAGCAGGTATTCTATTTGTGACACCTCAAGGCAACACCATTCCTAAATCATTCAGGATTGCTTTCCCTTGCACCAACAACATAGCAAAGTATGAAGCCTTAGTGACAGGATTAAAAATGCTAGTACAATGGAAGATTAAGAGCCTACATGTTTTTGGTGATTCTCAGCTAGTAGTCTGGCAAGTAAATGATGATTATGAGACTAAGGATGAGAAACTTGCCCCCTACAAGTGCATGGCTGACAGTTTCACACAATACTTTGATCATATTTCCTTTCAAAAAATACCACGTATTCAAAATAGGGTTGCAGATGCTATGGCAACCGTGGGTTCCTTGTTGGATATTCTGAGTAACGTGCCTAAGTTTGAGTTTCTGGTTGAACAGTTGTTGGTCCCCGCCTATGATGTCCCCGATTCTGTGATGGTGTGTACAATTGTTGGTCCTACATCCCCTTGGTATAAAGACATATTTGACTACCTAACAGACCAAACCTTACCTCTAGACCTGTCAAATAACCAACATCGAACCTTCATCTGTAAGTCAGCTAAGTACACCATCATCGGAGATACCCTGTATAGACGTACCTTAGATAACGCCCTAATGAGATGTCTCCATGTTGAAGAAGCACAAACAACTTTGCGAGCGGTGCACGAGGGTATATGTGGATCCCATTCCAATGGTCCTACTTTAGCCCATAAGATTATGAGGTTAGGTTATTATTGGCCTACTATGGAGAAATACTCATATATATTTGTAAAGACATGTAGACAGTGTCAAATACATGGAGATTTGATCAGAGCACCAACACAAGAGCTTCATCCGATTACATCACCATGGACTTTTTCCCAATGGGGACTTGACCTCATAGGTAAGATACACCCTCCATCATCCAACGGCCATAAATTCATCATAATCGCTACCGAATACTTCACCAAATGGATCGAAGCTATTCCCATGACCTACATCACCGGCACACAAATATCCAAGTTTATCTTAAACTATATCATTTGTCGGTATGGTGTACCCCAATCCATAATCACAGAAAATGGTCGCCCATTCAAGAACCAAGAAGTACGCCATCTATGTGAAGAGTTCCATATCAAGCATCATTTTTCCACCCCATATTACCCACAAGGTAATGGCCAAGCCAAGGCATCTATTAAAACCATTGTTAGAATCCTGAAAAATACTGTCAATGACGTTGGTCGTGACTAGCACCTACAGCTAAATCCTTCCTTATGGGCTTACCATACAAGCATCTGTACTCCCACTGGTGCCACTCCATATTCCCTAGTATTCAGATCCGAAGCCATCTTACCTATTGAGGTTAAGATACCTTCCCTGTGGGTATCCTTGAAGGGTCACATTAATGATGAAGAATACCGTGTATCTATGTTACAAGAGCTAGAATTACTGGATGAACGAAGAAAGAAAGCACTAGACCATTTACAAGCATATCAGAATTGTCTTCGTCGTAGCTACAATAGGAAGGTTCTCAATAGACATTTTGGCATTGGTGACCTGGTTTTAATGGAGAATCCTAAGAATCAATCTTAACATGAAAAGCCAGGAAAGTTTGAACCTAACTGGTTAGGGCCTTATATTGTCACAAAAGTCTTTGGATCAGGAGCATACCAACTCTCTACTCTTGAAGGAGAGCCACTTTTTCACCTATCAACAGTCTTCATCTAAATAAGTTCTATGCTTAGCTTCTGAGAATCCATGACTTAATCTAGAAAATACAAAAAAAATGGAAAAAACAAAAAAATGGTTACCTTGATGAAAACCTAGCAAACAGGGGTCTCTGTAACACCAAAAAAATTGATAAAATCAAAAAGTAAAGAGAAATAATTTGTCCAATAGTGAAAATCGCTTCGGTGGCGCTATGGATAAGTACCATGGTGAAAACCTGGCAAACAGGTGCCATGTGTAGTCAAACTCACTCTTCCATCTACCATCATTCCAATCAGACTTTTGCACCATCCCTCATAATAAATGGTTGTCCTATCCATTGCTTGGCACGATTGGCATCTAACATCCATTCCATCACACTCTGTCTTACAGGTCTTATTCCCAAATGGGGGAAAATCCTAGTTTTGTTCCATCAAGACCTTGTACAAAGCATAACGTCACACCATCGGAAAATGTCCTGAAAAATCCAAAAAGATCAAAAAACTTCAAAAAAAAATCAAAACATGTCAGAAAAACCCAAAAATAGAGTCAAGTCGATCATGTCAAGTCATCATGTCTAGTCAATCATGTCAAGTCAATCATGTCAAGTCATCATGTCAAGTCAATCATGTCAGGTCATCATGTCAATTCAATCATGTCAAGTCAGTCATGTTAAGTCAGTCGTAGACATAGTCGAACTACGTTGCCTCTGTGACTAGGATGTAGGCAAGGCCATCAATCGATGTGCCCCCGAGGCATTAGGTCAGTCAGTCTAGGTTTGTCATGTATCACACACATTAAATCATGACTCTTTGTACATTCAAAATCATTGGTCGTGTCGAACTACGAGGTCTCTACGTATACAACATAGGCAAGGATAATCAATTGATGAGCTCCCAAGACCACACTAGGTCAATCCAATAGGGTTCATTCACATTCAATTCACTATCACGCACATTGCATGTCATTCATTAGATGCATGTCTTTAGCCGCATTAGGTCAGTACTTTAGGGTATCATCTCATGTCATACACTATCAATAGACACACACACGCTTTTAATCAGTCAATGAATCAAACAAGTCATGCATCAACAAGGCAAAACATCTCAACAGTCATCAAGTCAACATCAAACACATTGTCAAAACGATCAACTTATGTCTTTGCAAGATATGTCTTTCTTGTCAATAGACATCATCAAATTGTCATAGCCTCATGTAGCTTATCACACTAACGTCATCAAGCTCCAACATCTTATACGACGAGTGTTTTTTTTCTGAAACCAGGCTTTGTCATGCCTTATACAGATAGTCACCAAGTCGAAACCAGACTCAACATCTTATTGCGGTATGTGTCATCCCTCACATTACGCTATGTCAAACATCAAACAATCAAACAATCCCACAAGATCAAGTTTTGGTGAATACATTTATTTGGCTTTATGACTTTATATCTTATTTTGTCTTATCTTTTTATCAATTTGTGCAAAATATTGTTACTAGCTTTCTCAAGGATGTCTCGGGACTCTTTTTCTTTGGTTGTTGTCTGTCAACTGTCTTTTTAAACATTGGTTTTTGAGTCATGTTACTAGTTTCCTAAAGGATGTCCTATCAAGGATTTAGAGGAGCAATGACGTCCCATGACCCGTCTTTTATTTGTCTGTTGTCTGTGGTTTGTTAAGACAAAATGACTAGGGCATCTTGTCCTTAGTCTGAGTTAAGACACTCCCTGTCTACGACTATCTGTTTTTCACAGATGGATGACTTTGTACACTATGATCTATCTCATATCATAGTGTGTATTATCCATTTGTGTCATGTCCCACCCAATGATGATAGCAAGCAAAGCATAGCATACTTGGCAAAATATCGAAGATCATGTGTTTTTCAATCAATCAACCTTTGTTATTTCTTACTAACATTCTAAATTCGTTCATGCTAACATCTCTTCTCCAAACATAATGATAAAGTCCTGTGACACACCAAAAACATTAGATAATCTACATACATTCCATAAACATGTCATATAGTTACCATTGCATTAACATATTCATTACATATTTGCATAGTCATTACATCATAGGCATTTCATCATCATACATAATGGAAAAATTACGCATGTACATCTCACAATCACGTATAAATAACATCATATCCATTCATTACATCCATTATCATAAGTAAATAAATCATCTATGACATCATAAAATGCATAAACGCATCATGTAGAAACATTCATAGCACATATACATACATCATCTAGGAAACATAATTATATAGAAGCAATGCATCAACATAAAATAGAATTGCATATCATATAGAAGCCGCCAAAATCATATATATATATATATATATATATCACTCAAAATAATGTGTCATAGTACAATGTCATAATGTATCAATAAATAAAACACGAGCTAGCAGGCTCTCTGATCAAAATACAATGTCTACATATGTAACACTATCATCATGTCCCACTACCACTACTGTCACTTGGTGAAGGTGGTGGGAAAAGCCTTGAAGGTGCTCTCTGTGAGGTGGAAGGCCTCTCATACAGACCTTCCCTCGGTGGTCCTACAACACCCTTAGTACTTTGTGACCTAGTATGACTCCTGCCCTGTGATCTTTGACTATGCACCTCTGAAAATCTAGATGCTCGTCTCTCTATTGGCACTACTGCCTCATATAGATCCCTATAATAGGTAGCTCTCTCAACTGATCTGACTAACTCTTGAACCATGCCATCAGATGAAGACCCACTGCAAAGGCATCTGACCTCTGTGAACTGTTGCTCTATCTCCTGTCGTCGGGCTACGGCCTGATCTCTCTCCATAAGTGCACTGTCTCTCTCTGCTCGGATACTGTCTCTCTCTACACAGGCACTATCTCTCTCTGCATAGGCGTTGTCTCTCTCTATCCTCATGGCATCAAACTCTGTTGTCATCACTCTCAATCTCTCCTCAAAAGCCTCCCTATCTCCATCCCCAAGGGCATCATCCTCTCGTCTCCCCTCCACTATCTGATCCCAAAGCTCTCTCTCCTGCTCCTTCATTGGTGCCTCATCCTCCACATCATCCTCCCCATATCCTGCAAGAATACCCAGAGGGTCTATAGCCATATCCATGTTCACATCCTCTGTAGCATCCTCTACTCCAATATCCACCTTTGTATGCTCCTCTGCAACTGCCTCCTCGGCAGCATGCTCATCCCCAGCCTGTACATCCACTCCACCTCCGATGTCCAACATCGGTACATCCTCCACTGCTGCCTCTCAGATAGGTGAAATTCCACCTACCCGACCCCCTCTCTGTCCTCGCCTACCACCTCTACCATCATCACCCCTCCCTCCAACTCTAGCACCTCCACCTCTCCATCGTCCTCTCAGTCTTGTGCCTCGTCTCTCCACTGGTGTCGACAAATCTGGATCGGTATATGGAATAGGACAATGCACTACCCACCATGCATCATACGCAGTTGTCGTACCTAGGTCTGCTAATCCATCTCTCCATCCCCACTGTACCGGTTGTAATGCCTGTATCTCTGCCTCTACAGTAGCTACTGGAATCATGGGTCCCCAATATGGAACCTCTCTAGATGAACGAGCAAACTTTGCTCTGCTTCGAGGCTCATCCTGAACCTCACTGAACTGTCTCAAAACTCTGTCTGGTAGGTGTCTCTCAATGATATGTACACTAGAAACAGTCCTCCCAATAAGGTAATGTGTTTGTTTGTAGAATGGAAAATGTATATCCTCATCCGCCCACTCCTCACAATCCATGTACGGTCTCCACGTGAACTGATCCAAAATGTCAAGTGCATGTCGCCAATATCCTGTGTCTCCCAGATACATCTGAGTAATGCATCCTGTATATCGGAGCACATATGGGAATCTCTCTCGTCGCTCTATAATAACTAGAGGATGAAACATAGCTATCCTCTCCCAACCCCACACCATCAACAAAGTGGTCCCACAGCTAAGTGACTGAGCATCTCTTTATGCAATGTCGTGTAAATGAAAGTATAACATCCCCAGTAAGCATGGACCTCAAGCATACCTAGTCTCACTCTCCAGCATACCAACCAACATCGCACCCCATCCAACCGGAAAGCCATGACCTCATCTATCTAGAAGAACTATCCCCCCAATCAGAGTACACAATATACAGTCAATCTTGTCATATCTATCCGCTAATACTGGCCATCTGATCTCATCGTGCTCAATGTCGAGCCTACTGATATCATCCACCTAATAGAATCTGGCAAGCTCAGTCAATCCGTGTTGGGTATCATACATAACCCGCTCTCCTCTAATCGGCAATCTCAATATCCTGTACACATCCTCCAATGTGACAGTGGCCTCCCCAGTCGGCAAATGGAAGGACGATGTCTCAGAGTGCCATCGCTTGCATAATACCGTCAGCATCCCCCTGTTCGCCCAAATAGTGGGCATCGACAGACAGTGACGTAGACCAAGTCTCCATAGAAGTCGTATCTCTGCACTAGTCAAACGATCTCTCAAATCGAATGTGTCCGGACGTGACTCCCGCGTATATATAGGATCTAAAACAACCTGCATTTAAACCATGATGTCAAGAATTTTCAAGCTTTTCTTAGAAAAAATTTTCAAAAATTTTACCAGTCAAATGCGGCTCACTTTCACAGATGCAATGCATTTTTACAAATGTGTTGCACAAAACCTCATTTGCGGTGCATATTACATATGCGTTGCATAGTTCACAAACCCGTTTCTACCCACCACACATGCGGTGCATTTTCTACAGCTTATCTACCTGCTACATATGTGTTTCACAAATTCATAGGCGGTTCACTACCCCACATGCGTTTATCACTAATGCAGATGCGATGCAGAAATACATATGCGATGCATTATAATTCATCTGTGTTTAATCCTTAAAATGCCTAACCTAGCCTAGACGTGTTTTCACACATGCGTCGTTTCGCAATCAAATGTGGCGAATACGACAAAATATGTGTTGTTCACAACGAACCACATTTGCTAATTGACTTTTCAATGCCTAGAAACACGTGCAAAATTGAACTTCAAAAGTTCATTTTCGGGTACATACCGGTGGTCCTGCGTTGGTTGGCCACCTAAACGTTCAGATCCTATATCCTCGATGCGCAACATAGGTAATGGGTGCCATTTTTGTCAGCTGGTCAAAGCAAATTCTTAGTTTTTCTATCTCCTCCAAGTGCAAATGAATTTGATTTCAACCTAATTCCTATTTATAGGCAGATTTGGGTGGCATTTCTTCCGCCCTTCTCTACTGGTCGCTTAACCTTTCAACTTCAAATGACCCGTACACGTCCGTATCAACTCCAATTCCAATTCCGTCAACTCCATAGCATTTCTGACCATCCAATTGACCTATCGGGAATATTTCCAGATATTTTTTAAAAAATTCAAAAATTGTCAATTTTCCCAAGGGGGCATACCTTAACCTGTTTCATGTTGGGGCACGATCGGGGCATATTTTTCTTTGACACAACGCCGAAACAACATTGTATCAAAGAGGGGCAAACTATAGACACCGAAAATTGGTCTAGCCCTACGAACACCACTTTCGACATAATTTTCTATTATCCATGGTAATGATTAATGTTAATTATTTAATTACCCTTTCTAACACATATTTCCTCTATTAATTAAATACCCCTTTTAATTAATTCACTAATTCATAAATAACCTTTATTCAACCTTGATTAATTAAATAAATCATATTTTATTTAATTATGTCGCTAACTAATTAATTCTTCCTTCTTAATTAAATGATTTATTATTTAATTACCCCTTTGTCATACTTCAACTATAATTAAATATTTAATATTTAATTATTCATTTAACCCCCTTTATCTATAATTAAATATTTATTATTTAATTTATTCAATTCTACCTTTACAATAGTCAAATTAAATAAATATCTTTATTTATTTAATTAAATCTCACTTTCTAATGTTGAATTAAATTAATATTTAATTCATATTTATTTATTTATGTCACATTCTTCTATCAATCAGTTGACTAGTCATTCACTCACCTTCTGACTCAAGATCTATTTTTAGTTCTCCAGTTATCTCTGGATTCAACATTTGATTATCTCTACGAGAGGACTCTCTGTCACAACTAGTCAGTTAACTAGTTCCAACTCATATGCATAGTGTGTCTATTAATTAAATATCTTTATTTAATTAATTAACTCATGTTTGCATTCGAATGCATTATTCTCCAACTTCTAACTTTGTCTTTGACATTCAAAGTTTGTTTCTTCTATTTTCGAAGACTCTTAACTGAAGATTAAGATCTTGAACTCGTGTTCTAACTCACGTTCTAACTTAATCTGTATCCTGCAGTCTTTTCTGACTCATGTTCTAACTCACGTTCTATCTGACACAGAACTCACATCGCATGACATTCATCAATCTCATCTGTCGATCTCTCTTTCAATTTGAGCCGATTGTTCAAAAACCCAAAATCTATAAAATGGTCTGCCATTATTATTATTCCTCCTCCCGAAATCATACACTTTTGAGAAGAGACTTATCTTCGATATTTTGCTTAGACACTCGACGAAGTTATGCTTGCATTCAAACACAGAAATCTGAGGGCAAGAATACTGAAAAGGAAAAATGGAGAAGAGCAATCAAGATAATTCGAAGGAGTGAACGCATATTTGGTGAGAGCTTTCCATTAATTTGTTTAGTTTATTATGTTTATTTCCTCGTTCTTTGTTGTTTGATTTAGATTAATATTGGTTAGATTAAGATTAACATTGTTTATTCTAGTTTGCAGATATCCTAATCCAGATTTTAATTCTATGTTACACTATCTGGACTCAAGTGTGTAGCTTTCGAGTCAAACTCATTGACCCATGATTCATGAGTAGTGGTTCACAAGAACCCATCTCTCATGATAATGAATGGTCCACTTAGCACTCATTGCATCAACCTTGATGCAATGAGTGCTAAGTGGACCATTCATTATCATGAGAGATGGGTTCTTGTGAACCACTACTCATGAATCATGGGTCAATGAGTTTGACTCGAAAACTACACGCTTGAGTCTTGATAGAAATATCATAGCTTGTAGTTTATGCCTGATTTTTCTAATAAATTTTTAATGAATATTTGTTTTTTACTAATTTTCAAAGTGGACACATCCTAAAAAAAAAGAATTTTGGTGGTGCTACCCCTATAAATTTTGAAAACTAATTGAAAATATTTTTTTTAATATGTGTGCAATGGAGTCTAATTTCTAAAAATGTAATTTATTTGAAATTTCAATCAACAATTAATGTATAAAGAAAAAATGCCAAACATTGGTTTTTGCCAAAAATAGACACAAACAAAATAAATTAAAGATGAAAGGCTTATCATTGTCAAAATGTGAAAAAAGTTGCATCGCTAAATAGCTAAGAGAGAGTCTAACATTACTTAGGTGTTTAATCTGTCTGACCTTGAAAAACGTGCAAACCTAACGATTAGCACGAACATGATAATGTGAAGTCTTGTAGAATATGCAAAAACATGTCTTTGGATGTTGGGAAGGCACTCCAAGCCTTTGGATTGGTAATCCAAATCAAATACCAAGTCTAAGGCTTGGGGATTCCCAAAGCAAGAAATAATGTGAACTTGTTATTTCATTGTTTTGATATGATTTTTTGTGTTTTTGGTTGAGTTGCCTAAACATGACATAACGCAAGTGTGTTATAACACGCTCGTGTTATGTCTTGTTTTGTGTTAAATTATATTCTATTAAATGTATGTATGCATATTTGTGTTTATTGTATGTATGTATGCTTGTATGACATGTATGTATAAGTGTATGTATGTATGTAATATTGTATGTGGGTAATCCCACAATATTGGTTTACAATTTTTGGTCAAACTAGACATTGAACTGAATTTTTATAACTAAATCTTCACTTTTGGGCACCTATAGCTGCTAAACTATGAGGAATTTGAAGATGATGCAAACTAGTGGTTTGTGACATTTTGTCTATAAATTATAATATATATTTTTTTAAATGAATCAGATTGCATTTCTTTTTCCATCTCCTTCAAAAACTAGTTTTTATCAGTAAACACCATTTTTATTGAGTGATGCTCCCCGTAAACAACATAACTTTTTTTCTAAGAAGGATAAATTCTTTTTTTTTTCAAATTTAGCTTTGTAACTACGATATCTAACAAGTTCATTTGGTTTCATGGAGTTTTATTGAATTTTTTTTCTTAGTCAAATTTTGAAGTCAAACTAATTACAATTTAGACATAAGTGGACCATAAACAACATAACTTTTTTGTATGTATCAAATTCAAAAAAAAATTACTGGATCAAGGACATCAATACCTAGCCCAAACATATTTTTTAGATTTATTTTTAATCTACTATTTTTCTACATGTGTAGAATAGAGAGAATGATTTTGGTGAAAAACCCATGTTTAATTAAACTAAAAAAATGCATAATAAAACCAAAATATATTAAAATGATATTCGATGGATAGCTCGCTTTGAGGACTACCATCATCCAGTCTCAGGAAATTTCCTCCATTTTCATCCTCACTGAAGCTTCAAAAGATTTTTTGCAAAAATTTGGTGCAAGAAGGGGAGAAGGGAAAAACTAGAAAAAGTGCAAAAGTGGGTCCCATCATTAAAGAGGTTTCACTGGGTTTGAGCAAACCCCCCACCTTTGTGCAAACCCCCCAAAACTCAAAATTTTCTTCATAGGGTTTTTTTTGCAATTTTCCTTCCTCAACGGAATTGTAAACTAGTTTTGTGGTATCACCCATGTATGTATGTATGTATGTTTGTATGTATGTATGTATGTATGTCTTCTTAAATGTATGTATGTATGTATGTATGTATGTAGAGGGAGGGAGAATTTTAAGAGAGAGAGAGAGAGAGAGATTTGTCTAGGTAGGGTGGGAGGGAGAGAGGGAGGGAGAGTCCTGAGAGAGAGAGAGAGAGAGAGAGTGGTAGAGAGTAGTGAGAGAGACTTGAGAGAGAGGAGAGGAGCCGAGGGAGATACTTAAGAGAGAGGGGTGGGAGAGAAGGGGTTGGAATGAGAGGGACTTATCTAGGTAGGGTGGGAGAGAGAGAGAGAGAGAGGTATCTAGTTAGGGTGCTTGGAGAGACATGAGAGAGAAATGGGGATGGGAGGGAGAGTGAGTGAGAGAGGCAGTGGGAGAGAGATAGAGTGAGAGAGAGAGACCTAAGAGAGGGAGAGGGTGTAGGAGGGAGAGACTTGAGAGAGAGAGAGAGGGGTTTGGAGTGAGGGGGACTTATCTAGGTAGGGTGAGAGGGATAGAGAGAGAGAGTTATCTAGGTAGGGTGCCAGATAGAGAGACTTGAGAGAGAGAGAGGGCATGGGAGGGAGGGAGAGAGAGACCTGAGAGAGAGAGAGAGAGAGAGAGAGAGAGAGAGAGAGAGAGAGAGAGAGAGAGAGAGAGAGAGAGAGAGAGAGAGAGAGGCAGTGAATGAGAGAGAGAGAGAGAGAGAGATAGGGAGTGGGAGAGTGAGTGAGTGAGTGAGTGAGAGATAAAGGGAGTGAGAGAGAGATAAAGGGGGAAACAGAGAGTTATACCTGAGAGTGTGTGGGAGGAAGATACTTGAAAAAGAGGGAGAGAGAGAGAGAGTGGGATAGGGGGTCGGAGTGAGAGGTACTTATCTAGGTAGGGCGGGAGGGGTAGAGGGAGAGAGAGATGGAGGGGGTGGGAGAGATATTTATATAGGTAGGGTGCCAGAGTGAGAGACCTAAGAGAGAGAGAGGGGGTGGGAGGGAGAGACCTAAGAGATAGGGGGAGAGAGAGAGAGAGAGAGAGAGAGAGAGAGAGAGAGAGAGGGAGTACGAGAGAGGGAGTTGGAGAGAGAGGGAGTGGGAAAGAGATAGAGTGAGTCAAAGAGAGACCTGAGAGAGAGATAGAGAGAGAGTTATCTACGTAGGGTGACAAAGCAAGATACCTAAGAGAGAGAGGGGGGCTAGGAGGGAGAGACCTGAGAGATAGGGAGAAAGAGAGAGCATGAGAGAGAGGCGGTGAGAGGGAGTGGGAGAGAGATAGAGGGAGTGTGAGCCTAATAAGATTCTCTCATTTGCCACCTGTTGGGGGCTCACCTAGTGGATGGCTTGAGGTTCCATTAGCCCGTGTGAGTGTATACATCTATTTTTTGCATAGTGGACATCGAGTTCTACTTATGAATGTATTGGAAAAACATCCTAGATGTGTTCCACATCACGTTGGACTGTCAAAGCTTGATTTGCCCACCTCTTCTTCTAGGATTTGATGTTGTATGATTGATTATCTTTTCCATTGCTACATACAGGTGTCTTGAATTTCTATTTTAGTGTGAGTTTGACATGGGGTCACCCTCTCACTAAACTGGGGGCTAATGTACTGTAAGAAAAAGTATCCCCTTTACACACTTAATTTTGAAATTAATAATTGATAAAATGGACTAAATTATGCCTTGATTTGGTGTTGTAATATGTATTCTACATATTCACATTTATTTTAGGACCTTATTAATTAAAATGGACTTAATTGTGCCTTATTTGTGGTGTTGTTTAAATTTTACCTTTACACTTTCACACTCACCTAGGGATTTATTAATTAATTGAAGTTAATTTGCCTTAATTGGCCCCTTTAGTTCAAATCCAAACCTAATTAATTGTAATTTCCTAAGAGGAAAACTGGCATTCATTAATTCCATAACATAAAACTTAACATTGGAGAATGTGTGTCCTAATTAAGTGACCTAGGACACATTTTCCCAAGGGCGAGTGGGTCCTCATTTAGATAGAGGACCCTAATTTTTATTATGTTTTTGGTGGTATTTCAATGATTTAAAATATATATTCACATGTTGGCTTGTGTTATTTGAATTTTTGGAATTAATTTTAATGTACCTATAAATATAAGGTCATTTCACTATGTTTCATCCTAACAAGATTTTCAACCTAGCAATTTTGATTCAAGAATTCTAGGAGTTCACAAGAGCATTATAGGTGCATTTCAAGAGCATTTTCAAGGAATTCAAGAGAAAAATTGTTGAACAATTATTGCAGAAATCAAGATCCTATTATCATGTCAAATTCTTCCTGCATCATGCATGTTATTTGAGCTAATATGTTGATGTAGTGTTCAAGATCCATTCAATCATTCAAAGGAATTGTTTCAAATCAAGTTTCAAGATCAAGATCCACATCCTTTGAAGCCATTTCATGCAAGTTATAGATCCACATTCCAAGGTGCATCCAAAGGTTTGGTGAGTTGTGACATTATTACCTTGTTCATTCATCATTCCTTAGTGTTATTTCATTCCATTACAAGGTGTAATTACCAAAATGAATTCACCAACAACAACAACAACAAAAAATTCCCTCTTGATGTGTGTTTACATGTTTTAGGTGGAAGATCTCTTGAAGAGAAAAAATGCAAAGTTATCAAAGTTGCATTTTTTGTCATCATTCTTGCAATTTCATGAAAAACTCACCTACAAGATTTATTTTTGGTTGTCCGACTATGAAAACCAGGGATCTGGGAGTGTAGACACAGAAGAACTAAACCTAGAAACTATTTTTACAGAGCCCTAGCCAAGACCCATTCGCTATAAGGTGAATGAGTCCTCAGTTAGCTTTGAAAAAACACTTTTGGTGACTGGTACATATCATTTTCCCATTCTCGGATTTGTATTTTGACTTTTGGTTCCATCAAAATTGAGCTAAATCTATTAGATGCACTTTATAAATTGCATTTTGGAGTTTATTATTTTTAATATTTCTCCCCAAAGTGTTTTTTAATCAAGATCCCCATCCTTGCATAAAAGGGAAATTGATAGATTCACACTTTGACTTGACTCGCCTTAAGGTTGATAATCATTTCATTGTTTGGATCTCATTTCCTGAATGAAATTAGAGAAATGGGTCCATCATACACCCCATTTTCCCGTCATCTCATTTTTGGCATGTACCTATTTTTATATGTTTCACCACCATATAATGGATGTCTTATTATCATGTTAATCATAAAAACAAAAAGATTATTATATATCCCTATTCCATTGGCTAATCGTTTTATTGACATACCCATTTTATCATATCAACTAGATGATATCTAAACATCATGCTATACTAATCCATAGATCCTAGTATTAAAAGGTTTTAGAAACAAAATAGGTGTTATCTACCTTATTCCTAATAGAACAATCATGAATTCTTCCACCTTGGACTACGACCCAATGAATAAAATATACATCAATTCATCATATGAATGTGTAACATGATAAATTTATATCATCCTTAAAATCTACTTCTACATATATATGTATTGCACCAAATACTTTACCTATAATATTCCATATTACCATAAAATCAACTTCTCTTGTAAAACACATCCAAAATTCTACCACGTAATTTATCAATAATAATGATGTATGGAGCATGGGAACTTACCATCTTGTGGTTTACTCATGATTTACAAATATGAAAATATATTTATATTCATACAATATGGTATGACAAGGACCTATTGTTAGTATGTATGAGTTGCAACATGCATAAAATAATATGACCTGAATTTCAACTTAGGAAACACTTAGTAATATCAATTACTAACTATTTCAAGAATAACAAATTTAGATTTGAAGAATTAACTTTACCAATTATTAATAAATTTGATAATCAATAACATAACAAATTGATTCTAATTCCACATACACACATACCTCTTAGAAATATACATCAATAATAAATATTGGGCCAAGATAGTAAAATATTAATGTCTAACTCATTGATAAAAAAGATATTGAATTTACAATGCTACACATTTGAAACAAAAACTACATGATCAATGAAATAATTGTTCAACTAAAAATTCAATATAGCACTATGTAAACTTACCATTTACTAAAAATGACCTACAAGAACTTGTACTCATTAGTAATCACAATATTTTCTTAAATCAAAACCTCGTCTCTAACTATATATAAAATACCAAAGCAAGCTTTGTTGGTATGTGTAGCATGATCATGCTCCAAGTTAAGATTTTGGTCACTTCGCCAGGTGTGATTTCCCCCCAAAATAATTAACTATTCCCATTGAAATTTAGTTTGTAATTGCTTGCGATTAAATAGTTTTTCTTTTTGTGAAAGTGAATAGCCATGCATTATAAAATCAATTACTTGCAACAACACGCAAGTTGAGTTTTGCATATTTTTGGAAGTCACACTTTTACATTGGAAGCATGCAACAAAGTATGTGCAGTGAAGTTTGTATATTATTTTGAAGAGATACGTAGTAGTGGTATTTGTTGCAAGAATGTAATTTATTTTTTCGTTGGAAGTTTTAATAAAATCTTGGAAAATTTGTTTGTGGACGTATCCTAAAGGGTGAACCACATTAAAAAAAATTTTGTACCTATGTGAATTTTGTTCTCAATTCTATCATTTATTATGTATCTGCATTGTTTAAATTTGTTTCTTTATTGCTTCATTCATGTCTGAGAACCCAACAAGCTCTAGCAAATTGACAATCTTCAGTTATAATGCTTAAAATTTTAGGAAGGGAAAAAGACTACAAAAAAGTGTATGAAAAACTTGTGAGATCTAAAAAAGAAGATTACATGAAAATAAGGAAGGGGATAATATCTTTGGGTAATCATAATCCTAGAAGTTCTTAGAGAGAATTGGAGCAGGCTAAAGAAAAAATTGAAAATAGTATTTCACATGTCCAATGGCTTGGTTATGCTAAGGTATTGTATGAAAGAGACCAAAAATAAGGATCCTCCCCTAACAATTAACACTAAGGCCAAACTCTTCTCCACTAAGGACATAAAGGAAGGAATTAAAAATTTGGTTGGAGGCAAAGCTCGAGACATAGATGTTTTATAGGCTAAATTCTTAAAAGTGGGGCCTAGAAGCTCTTGCACCACATATCAAAAAAATATTCAATCAATTCATTCACAATGACTTCTCAACAAATTGGACAACTAGTATTGTCATCCCTCTTCTCAAAAGTGGTGATGTCAACAATCCGGAAAATTATCACACTATAATGACCAATCCCTCCCCTTTTTGGAGAACTATTTGCTTGTATGGTGGAACACAAGATCAACCTCTGGGTTGAAAGGAAATGGAAAGGGGTGAAAGGTCGAGTTGTTTTTAAGCCAAGGCACTCTACTATTGATTATTGTATTCCTCTCGAGAGTTTAATCAAAAAGGTTTGGGAAAAGAAAGGAGAAGAGGATTTTTGTTGCTTTGTCGATTTCAAAAAGGCATTTGACACAATGCTTAGAAGCAAACTTTGTATAGAATGAAAGATTTGGGAGTTCCATAACAATATAGGACAATATTCAATAGGTTGTATGAGAAGTTTCAAACCAAAATCAAAATTAAAAATGATTTATCAGGGTGTGAGGTTGGTGTCAAACAAAGGTGTATGTTGTCCCCCACTTTGTTTGGGCTTTACAAAGATAAGTTAGAGGATTGCATAGACAAGTCACATGGTGAGAGTGTGCATTTGGCCACCTTTGTGATAAATTTAATGTTTTACACTGATTACCTCATCCTATTGCTTAAATGATTTATTTTCTACAACAACAAGAACCCTAGAGCTATTTTTTTAAGAGGTTGGAATGCAAGTTAGCATTGAAAAAACCAAAGTCATGATATTTACTTTGAGAAGAAAAAAGAAGCAAATAAAGTTTGAGTTTGAAGGGAGCCCCTTCCAAGTGGTAAATGAATACAAATCTTCGAGCCTTGATTTTCATAGCAACCTCAATTGGGAAGCTTGTAGAGAAAAAGGGATACAAAGGGGTTGGAAAGCTTTATGCATTCTTCAAAATAGATGCAAATCAGTCAAGCTATGGGATTGAAAGATAAATAATACATTATTTGGGTTGTATGGTTATGAAGCATGAGGCAACATGTCATTATGAAGATGGAGGCAAATAGAAATATTACAAAATCATAAGCAACTCCAAATTTTAAAGTCATAGTTCTATACGAGATCATCCTAGCTAAGGCTAGAGACTTCATAGTTGAAGTGGCTATGATGATCCAATTGTTAGGATATTTGAAGAGAATAGAGAATATGGAAGATTATCCTTGGCCCGAAATTGTTGCACGGGAGAAGTTAAATAGAAGAAAAAACGCATGGATGAAACAAAATATCAAATGGATGAATAAATGGGGACTTAATATGCAAGAATGACCTAATGTGAACATATAAATCAAAAGGTATGCGAGAGAGAAAGTCCAAGCGGTGATGTGGACAAACCATCTCGTTGAAAAAAGGAATATTATGTCAAACATTTCAATCCCACGCATGAAAATGAACAAAAACACCAAAGAAAAAATACTAATAGCCTAGTTAAGAACCATCTCACACCATCCTAGGTGTGAAACAAGGAGGTGGAAAAGACCAAAAGAGGAATGCATTGATAGGGGTTGCCATCTCTCCACTTCAAGGTCGATGGAAACAAAATAGAATTACATCATGGAATGTTTGGCTTATGAGGATATTTGAGCCAAATATAGTTGATACTCTAAAAGTTGAGTCTCTAGCTACTTCATTTGGCGAAGAACGAATTACAAAGATGATAAATTATTTGGTTGAAATCCATAACAGAAGAACCATGATCAGCAAAGAAATAGAAGACACTCAAAAGTAAAGACTGGAGTTTGTTGTTTATGTTTCTTAAGATTTTTCTGTTGTTTTCAATCTTGAATCCCATAGATGGTTTGATCTCACAATGCTCTATGAAGATTGTGGTCCAATTGACTCAACAAATAGCAAGGACAATAATCATGGGTTTAATGTAAATCAAGGTTTCACAAATTATTAAAATTCTACAAGACTTAATCTTGAGCACCATACACCAAAGAGAATAGATTTTAGTCCACAACGTGCAATCCAGCCAAGCAAGCCATTACAAATCCACAAACTTGTTATTATTTGTATCAAGGAAAGGAACAATGCATCAACAGTCTAAAAAGTATTCCTATTACAGGCATCATATAACTTTATATTCAAATGGTATTCAGAAAGGAAAAGGGTTATAAAGCATTTATTAGGATATGGGAACTTGATCAGAGAACAAAAAATTTACCTACAGATTGTGGAAGCATAGATAAGGCATGTGAATTGTTTGTTGTAATGCCTCAAATAAATGTGATCTCTTTTAATACAACGATTACAAGATATGCATAAAATGGTTTTGAAAGCTTAGAAACAAAATTATGTTGTAGTTGTGAGTGCCCTGAAAGACATGCATACAAAATCATAAGCATAGACAAGCAAGTGAACCATTTGAGGAAATGCCCCAAAGAAATGTGGTCTCAAGGACTGCATAGAATGAATTTGTTGAAAACTTTAGAAACTTTCATGCAAAAACAATTGGTAGGTGTAAAACCAAGTCCAATGGCCTTCACGGATCTCCCACCACCTGTGGGGAAATGGGAGCCTTAGGAACAGAAAATGGGCATCCATCAAAGGAAAGGATGGAGCATTTTACCAAATGCAATTGTAAAATTACGACTACAAGAATCAATCAACTTCTATAAACTGCAGTGCGTCTGGTAAAAAAAATTCACGTGACCGGTGGCACTGACTGCCTCTATAAATTGTAGTGCACCCGGTAAACTTTGTTCACATAATCGGTGGTGTTGGCGCGACACACCCTCCCGTACCACAGGTTTGGGGGGAAACTAGACCTCGTGACCTCTTGCCTGCAATGGGATGCTTTAGCTGATCAAGCTAGGCCGAGCTAGGCCCCTTGCCCCTATTATGTATAGTTTTTTATTATTAGATGCAAAATGATTTAATTATAATAACTCATATAATAATCACAACACTCACATTAAAAAACACTCAAAATTGAATTTAATAAAATAAGACAAAATACATAAAAATAAAACATTTCACAATTAGTTAAAAAAATCCAATTATCCTTAGCACTAAATTTGCCTTGCTCTCTTGTATGATTCTCTCCCTCTAAAAATTGTGAGGGTTAGAATAACCATCATGTATGCACATCAAGCCAAGTAATAATTAATCATTCTAACTACAAATAAAAGTTACTTTCCTTACTAAACTAAAATCATACCTAAATTTTATCTTAAATCATGATGTAGGTATATAATGTTCAATTCAATAAGACATGATTATTAGTTCTAGAGTTTAAAGAATAAAATACGGTATTTGACAAATATACCTTTGATAGCATTATATCCTTAACTATTTTATGATTATCTAGATGTTTCATTATACTCTTCCAGGCTTCCTTTAACAAACTTCTCTCATTTTGTTATTCATAATTTTGCTTTAGGAAGGATAAAATATAATAACAAAAATTGCATAGCCTATAATTTATTTTATTGTGTGGTTTTCACTCATTTTAGCACATTTCTCATTTTGTGTTTTCTACCTTATTCCAATATTTATCTCATTGAGTCATTCTTAACCCTTCCTCTCTTACCCTTTTGATGTTAAACATTTGTTTCTCATAGCCTTTATTCAATGCGATTTCCCTTTCTTCTAATTACTTAAAACTCTCCTTGTCACTTGATCAAATCATTAAATGATATTCTTATTGCTTTCATATGTGCATAACCCTCTTATTTTTTCCCTTAAATCCTACAAATTTTTTACTTATCTTCACTTGAGACCACTACCTTAAGATAACCCCATTTTACCTTTGATTTTCATCAATGTAATAACCCATTTGAAATTATTACTTAATTAATATTATTGTAAATGACACATGAATATACTCCAAATAAAAAAGACATAACTAGTGGCTAAAATCAATCATAGCTACGC
This sequence comes from Sequoiadendron giganteum, assembly GCA_007115665.2. NCBI lineage: Eukaryota > Viridiplantae > Streptophyta > Pinopsida > Cupressales > Cupressaceae > Sequoiadendron > Sequoiadendron giganteum. The sequence goes on along the minus strand of CM021110.1, from coordinate 11,086,764 downwards.
ATGTCTGTTTAAAATGAGTCAAAGATTCACATATATTCATTTCAAAAGTCAAATTATAATATTAGGTTTGACTTGGCTCCTAAGGCCGAAAAGTCTTTACATTGTACACTTTTCATCAAGTACATGAATGAATTACATCAAATTACATCTTACACTATAATAGTCTTGTGAACAACTAAGGTTCTTCTTGGACGCTCGCCTCTACTAGTGGACAAGAACATGGTTGAAGCACTTTACTGCCCAACCACAAAGCTTACGCTTCCCTAGTATTCTTCCAACTTGAAGAATGTCTGACCTTGCACAAAAAATTTAGCAAGACAACAATCTGCAAAGTGGAATTTGGTGTGCCTAGACATCAACATGCAATTTCTATCTACAAGATAGAAAATAAAATGCAAGATCTGTGCTAGGAATGGCAGAGAGTGAATTGACAAAGTTCATACATACATGATAATCTAAATTGTTTGGCCAAGCATAATAAATATGTTGCAACAACAACAAACAATAGGTTCTAGTAAAGCAAACCTATACTCTCTGAACTCCATTTCGGCACCCGTCTCGAAAGGTAACTTTCTACTAAAAATCACATAACAGCTATCTACTATCTAGCAGCATCTACCCTGAGGTGCTCTAGTCAACTAAAGTATCATTGTTCCATTTAGAATACTTTCACACATGTTTTCAATAGAAGAATCAGATTCTAATTTACTCTCTAAATAAAAATCACATTTATGAATCAATAGAGTAATTCAATAATTGGTCATATCATTCTTTTCATCATAAGCATTTTACATTTAAAAAATGTACTAAGAACAAAAGAAGGTATGTCACAAGTATGTGTATCTACATAAACGAAATCTATGTGCATACGCATATATGTGCCTCCTTAAGTTTTAGATTTGTGCATACATTCTGAAATAAAACATTTAAATCAGATTGCAATCATAAAATAGTATTTCATTTGATGATTCTTGTCAAAAATGAAGAATCAGAACAAGTCTATGTTAACAATTTCACACATACTATTATTTCATTCTCACAACTGTGTTATTTTAACATTTTTGTTTGCATATGAACTTTCATTCTTTAAACAGGATAAGTATTGTTTCCAATTAAACAGTTATAAAACAAGTTGTTTACATGTGAACATTCATTGTTTAAAAAAAACAAGTACCGTTTTCTACTAAACAGTTATAAGATGGGTTGTTTACATATGAACATTCATTGTTTGAATAGAACAAGTATTGTTTCCTATTAAACACTTATAAGACAAACTGTTTACATGTGATCATTCGTTGTTTACAACTATTTCAAGTTGTTCCAACTAAACAGTTTAATGAGCAAGGTTGTTTCAGCTACATAGATAACTTTAACAACAAAACTATGTCATTTACAAAAGATTATTCATTGTTTACATCATTACAATATTGTTCAAACTAAATAGTTACATTTAATGATAATAAAAAATATCATTTTTCTAACAGAACATACACTGTTTGCAATTCCTTATTGTTGTTTTGATGCTAAGTGGCAACATTACATTTAATTTTTCACCATTTTTAATACAAAATGAGTTGTTCCTCAATGAACTAAAAATAACAATGTTTTTTTGCCAATAACATTACTATCTATAGCTTCTCTTTTGTCAAATTTCAAACAAATCAAGATTTTTCTCTAACAATCAAATAGTCTTGTTTATACATAAAATAGAATGACTAATATTCAAATCTTGAATAGCTTTCATCTTTGAAATTTCATTGTGCAACTTAATAATATAAAGAATCTAAGTTGATCATGCTTGTCAAGGTAAAACTTAAAAAGGTATTTCAATCAATAGGAAAACATGGAAGTTTCGATTTTTAGTAGAACTCGTACCTTTTTGAGTTTATACGAACATTCACAAGTCACTCTAATCGACCATTCATATTGGTCTGGTGCTTTTCTTCTAGTAACAATAACATGCACAAAATCGACCTTAAAGACATGTTGGTTTCACCTCTAAAATCGACATGCAAGAATCTTAGATGCAAGGAAATCTGCCCTTTGATCTTATAGATTGAACCCCTCTTGGGTTTATTAAATTTTAACCCATATTTCACCACCTTTCCATTTGGAACGAGATGGCATATTGATATAGAGAATACAACTCGAGCTTTTGTTTTAGCTTCTTCATATCGACCCAGCCGATATGAAGAATATGAAACATATTTAAAGAACAAATTACAGGGTTAATACCCTTTAGGAAATCGATGGTCGATCCACAATTTTTAAATCATCATAAGAAAATACGAAGGATCGAAATAGAGACTTTGAATAGCCATTAAATGGCTAGCACAAGGTGTGAGCTTAAGAACAGTCATATTTTAGTAATCTCTAAGGCTCGACCTAGCAATGAAAGTCGACTACATGGCTTCAAAATGAATCGCATACAGTACCGATCATAGGTCGGACTTCCCAAAACTAGGGTTGACGCCACTTACTCAGCTCAAGACCGTGGTTACAATAAGAATACATTTTACAATGAAAAGATGCAATCGACTAAATGGTAAAATCCATCATTCATACAATGAATGAAATTCTATAAAAGAAAATCAATTTTTCTTACTATGAAACTGGTTTACCTGTTATATCGAGCTTTGTGTGAGTCTATTTCCCCCACCCACAAGCTCTTTTTCTGCTTTTTCCTTCAAATCCACCTCTTTCTTCGCCCCTAGCGTTGTGTGTTCAAAGATGGAAACAACAACAACATGATTTTTTTCGCATGCCACCAGTGAAGGCATTATTGCCTTACCGTCAACTACTACACATTCGAATATTGCCATTAATATCGTGGCAGACCACGTCCTTCATGAACTTATTTGATTCTTATATCAATCCGATATTAGTATATTATCGATTATCGAATTTAAATTTGATATGAATTTTGAATGTGTACGTATATATGTATATGTTTGTATATATATTTATGTAATATATGTGTGTGTGTGTGTGTGTGTGTGTGTTTAAATGGTTTCATTCTTATTTACCATGTTTTCATATATATATATATATATATATATATATATATATATATATATATATATATATGTATATATATACATATGTATGTATTTGAATTTTATTTACATACATGTATATATATGCATTCATGTATAAGTTGTTTGTTTTGGAATGGCTTATAAGTTCCATTATGCTATCATTTGAATTAAGAAAAGAAATTTAAATCTCATCTTGAGCTTCCATATATGTAAACTAAAAGAATTTATTTTCACATAATGAAATCTCTTCTCCTTGTTAATCATTATTTTAAATACTTACTTTCATTTTCTTCAAAACATAGAGTTTGAGTAGACGATTTAATCTACAAGTCATTCATTTATGTTAACTAAAACAATTCAAGTCATGAAATTGCATTCTTCTATATATGCAAAAATAGTTCAAATGCAAATCATCATGTCATTTGTGGTGTGTGCACCCAGATTCCAACTGGCTTATTGTTCAATCTGGCTAAACAATTATGCTTCAACCGTATTCTCATCCTTCAACCTATCACCTTGCAATTGCACACACTTGCACTTGCAAATTCAATAACGTTCAGCTCTTGAGAACATATAAAATAATTTTTGAAAGTTCATGTCAACATCAGTCAACTTTCATTCATTTTTTTGAAAATTCCAAAATTTTCATTTAATATGTATTGAATTTCTTCAATAATTCAATTTACCATAATATAATAAATATGCCATAAAATTGGGTTATGACAATCAAGAATTGAGCCTTCTCAAAAAAAGGGACTAGGCAACTCTTTCCCATTGGAAAGGTGGTAACCTAGTAATTATAAGCCTTTACTCCCAAAATTAAATGATATAAGCATTTAACAATGGTGGTTTAAGCTCCATTCTAAGTTTTCCAACTTGCTCTTAAAAACCTATAGAAAAAGACCCATTTTTCCTCATCTTAAAACATGAATGACAAAGTTATCTTTTGTAAATTATATTGAATTAACTATTTTTTGGAGCTCTTTGGACAGTTCAACATCAATTTCAATCTTAATAGATGACTAATTTCATTTATTTTACTATTTTTTTCTAATCTCATTATATTTTGGCCTAATTCCTTCCAATTCTGCATTTTTTTCTTCCCCTAATATCCCTCTACCCATTCTATCCATTTTCCACTCCTTGTTTCTATTGATGTTATAGCAGCTTAGGGCTGCACTTCCTTCGCACAAATCACAAGAAGAAGCACATGAATTAAATGAGTAGCCTTCGGCTATTTAATTCATGATTACAATATTTAGTAAATGCAAAAGGCCGACCCTTTATGGTTCGCATGCCTTAGTCATTACTTGGGCCGACCTTATTATAATTGATATTTATTATGGTTCTTTTATGTGAGCCGACCTATGTTGAAGAGGCACCACACTTGTATAAATACAAGGTCATATTTTTCATTGTAACACATTCATTATTCAAGTCAAGTTCGCTATTAAGAGCAGAGCAGCAGTTCGCATTTCCTTAGCAGCAGTTCGATTTCAAGGAAGAACATATTCATTTGTATCTAGTGCATCCAGGAGAGGTGCGACTTTATTGTATCCATTGTTGGCCATTGTTGGGCCTGAGTTGTAAGCAGATTTCTGCTCTTGTGCTACATTATATAAGAGATTCATTTGTTGGGTTTTTCTCCCTCAAGAGGAGGGTTTTCCCAGGGTATCTTGTTGTGTTCATTGTCTTATGTGTTGCAATATTTCTAAGTGCTTTCATTGCTTAATCTGATCTAAGAAACACTAACATGGTATCAGAGCGGGTTCGTAAAAGATCTGATCAGATATGTCAAGAAACGAAGCAAGTTAAGTATCAAGAGGAGTCGAAAATTGCTAAGGGTGTCGGTATGTTAAAGTGATGAATTTCTCAGAAGATTCTTGACCACTAGCCACTACCGATGAAGTGCCGCTGAATAATCGTTACAGTGATGAAGTCAATATTCAGAAAAATTATATTACCATCAATAATTGATAATCTTGGGAGTATTATCGGGTCTATATGAGTCACTAAAGATCAAGGGACGGCAATAAGTTGAGTTGTCGTTTCCAGGAAGAGCATAAATTGCTTTATGAAGAAATTAAGAAGAATCGGGCCCATGAAATCTTGGTGATTAGTTCTATCGGGCATTCTAAGAGATACGCGTCCAATACAATGAAAGGATTTAAGGGAGAAAAATCAATCAAAGTTTCAATACAGTTGTCGCCGATTATTACTTAGTTAAAAACAAAGGAATAGAAGACGTGGCAATGAATAGCCGATTAAGATAGCCTGTGCATTGAGCCGTCTTCATCTATGAAGTAAGATCTGTAATCGCCAGGCTAGTATCTACTGGGTCATCTCATCGATGTTGCATGATCGTATGAAATGAGGAAATCGTCTTCTATCCCGACAGTTCTGAGCCTTGGAGGAGTCGCATGGTTTATTCATGTTAATTAGTATCGGGAATGAATATTTATCTGTTAAGTTTCATTCATTGAGACCAATAAGAGAGCACACGGGTTACTTATTAATGTCAACAGAATTGTGTCTCATACATCTGTTGGTCGATTAATGCTGTTGACTGGCGAAAGGTTAAGTTATCTCAGAAGAGATCAACAAGTTGGGACTATGATGAGTGTTGTCGGCATGAGCTCTTTTCCGCATCCAGTGATTGTTGCCGCCTTCTATATCTTCATATAAGAATAGGAATTATCGTGTGTTGTGGAAAGCTAGGCGCTGGAAGTTAAGCCGATCTCAAGGCCTTCGATCATTGAAGAATTTGAGTTAGCCTCCTTCCAACCGCTTTATTAATTTTACCATGGAGAAGTTTTCGAATGGGCTTCGACTAAAGAAAAAGAAGAAGAGGAGGCTCAGGATTCTGTCAAGGAGTAACTCTCTAAGTCTTGCATATAAAGAAATTTTTCATAGGCATGGCCTGTGATCTCATACAGTTTGAATGAGAGCGGGTCTGATAACAACTCTGACTGTTGGAAGTATCTAAACGGAAATTGACTTATTCAGCCAATGATCCTGCTCACAGCGAAGTCGCAATTATATAGCAACTCCGAAGGAGGCAAGAGAAGTCTCAACTTCAGGTCTAGTGCTACGGTGTATCAACATTAAAAAGATAAGTTTTTTTTCTTGATTGTATCTTTTTGCTGAGTTGTGCAAATCTGATATTATTTACTTAGGAGTATGTGTGACCAGTAATTTGTGAAGATCATCTTTTGTTTTGCTGAGATTAGCTCTTTTGTGAAATTGAAAGAAAGACATGTCATGATTGATGAATTAAGTATCTATTACTTAGGAGATTTTTGAAATCCATTAGATAAGTATTGCATGGTTGAATAATGTTCATGAATTGTTTTTGTAATTATTTAATTCATGCTATAACATTGAGATAACCTGAGCATCAAGCAATCTGCATCTGGAAAGATTGGATATCAAAGTCATACCGAATGAAGAAATGATCAAGTTTGGAGTCATAGCTTGCAAACATTGGACTACATTGATGATAGGAGATATCTCTCGAAGACAAAGTACCTTTCAGGTTGTCATTGTGTTCAAACTGTGAAGGTTAAAAAGATAAGTATTCTTTGGTTGTTGAGTTATATCATTTATTTATTCTTTGGATCTTGTAATTAAGAGAGATAGTAGATTCTCTTGAATTGTGTTGTGTTCACTAGCATAAGATCTTTTGAAAAATTTCATTCATGATATAACTTGTACGATTCTAATCTTGATATTTCTTTGGATAATTATGGACTATTAGTAATCTCTATCTAAAATGCTTCCTGGACAGGTTTAGGGGGAAGAAGATGATAAGAGATTATTTAGTGATGAAAAACTTGAGGCATCTTGTGAATAAGTCATGTCAACCAAAGAAATGATCAAGAGGGAGTAAACACTAGAGGGACTGAGTTGGTGGCTAGAGGGAGTACATCTCCAGAAGTCTTCTTTGCAATCTCTGAAGCCAGGATCGAGAGGGAGTCTCAGTATCAGTGTTCCTTTGTTTAATGAGTTCTTCTTTGAGAGAAGTTCAAGGTGAAATCCCTTGATAATGCAATTCTCTATTGAGAGAGAATTGAGGTGCAAGCCCTTGATAATGCAATTCTCTATTGAGAGAGATTTGAGGTGAAAGCCCTTGTTTCCACCCTCTGGGAGAGCCATGGTGGATGTCATGTGTGTGATTCCATGACAACATCACGTGAGGGAATCCGTGATGATTTATTTGTGCTTGTGTATCACCCTCTGGGAGAGCCATGGTGAAAGTCACATTGAGGTGACAACATCACATTAAGTGATGAGCACTTGTTCATACCATCTATGGAGGTAGCCATAATGGTTGATATCACGTTGAGGTGATATTCTATTTTGTTTTCATTCTGATATGATGTGTCTTGTGCAGGTGGAAGTTCATCCCTAGCTGAGAGGGAGTGTTGATGTTATAGCAGCGTAGGGCTACACTTCCTTCGCACAAATCACAAGAAGAAGCACATGAATTAAATGAGTAGCCTTCGGCTATTTAATTCATGATTACAATATTTAGTAAATGCAAAAGGCCGACCCTTTATGGTTCGCATGCCTTAGTCATTACTTGGGCCGACCTTATTATAATTGATATTTATTATGGTTCTTTTATGTGAGTCGACCTATGTTGAAGAGGCGCCACACTTGTATAAATACAAGGTCATATTTGTCATTGTAACACATTCATTATTCAAGTCAAGTTCACTATTAAGAGCAGAGCAGCAGTTCACATTTCCTTAGCAGCAGTTCGATTTCAAGGAAGAACATATTCATTTGTATCTAGTGCATCTAGGAGAGGTGCGACTTTATTGTATCCATTGTTGGCCATTGTTGGGCCTGAGTTGTAAGCAGATTTCTGCTCTTGTGCTACATTATATAAGAGATTCATTTGCTGGGTTTTTCTCCCTCAAGAGGAGGGTTTTCCCAGGGTATCTTGTTGTGTTCATTGTCTTATGTGTTGCAATATTTATAAGTGCTTTCATTGCTTAATCTGATCTCAGAAACACTAACAGTTTCCATTTCATACCTCGTCTTCATTTCCTACCTTCTCTCTTTCCTCTTCACACTCATAATAATATCCTTTCACATTTTTTTCATTTTATCTTCCCATAACTCTTTGCATGGCCTTGTTTCCTTGTCACATTTCCTTTAACAATTAGGGTTCCATTATATATGCCTTAAATAATGTGATTTCTAAGTGGACTTAATTTTCAATTATTTGGCATATCTTTGCTAATTGGATTAATGTTTGAAAGCTGAGAGAAGAGGACTACCCAAGGTAGACTCCCCCTTAACTATTTTGTTTTGTAGGATTTTCTCTATAGATTGTCTTTGTAGGTGAAATATGAAACAATCTACTAGTGTCAAGGAAAACATGATCAACATCATTTAAGGAAGCTTTATGTCAACTTTCTACTCAATTTGAAATCTAGACCAAGGTACCACTTCTAGACTAGAAATAGGTAGCATGAGAGTTATGAGCAAACCAAGTCCCTCTTAAACGTTAGATGTCTAGCAATCTTAGCCTTGTAAATTGAAATGATATTTTTATTTCACTAACAACATCTAACAAGTTCTTGGACTCCAATTCCCTTATTACAATGATAACATCAAGTGAGAGCCTTTTATTTCCACTATTTTCATGTCTTTTACACATTTAAGTTACATTTTATTTCCATTTTATTCTACCTCTTATTTATCTAATTGACTAGTGTCCATCTCTAACCACCTTCAACACAAACAAGAACCCATCTACAAAATATTCTAGCTCTATTATTCACCAAGAACAAGGTACCCCAATTGGGTCAAACATTTTTTTAGGGCACTAGAGGACCAACCCATCCTTGCGAGAGTTACTTTACTTGGTGACATAGTCCTTTGCTCAAAAACCTCCAAAATTTGATAAGGAAATGCCTCTCTTCAATCTAAGCCTTTTCTAAAACTATTAATATTCAATTCAAATGCATTTTATTTTTGTTTTTCTCTATTATTTGTTCACTTATTCATATTTCCATGTGTGTATTTCTTTTCTTGTCTAAACTCTAGTCTCTTTTTAGATAGATAGTGATAAAAGATTCAATTTCCACTACTTACATGGTACATTTACATTATATTATATAAACAGATTTTCAAAGAACCTAACCTTTCTTTTTAAGTTCTTTCAAATGTACATTCTAATTTTTGCATGGCATGTCTTCAAACTTTTTAAAAATCATTAAATCAATTCAATAATTTAGTTGACGCAAAAGATGAAAAGTAGGTGACCTTCCTCTCCTACTCCAACAAGCTACAAGATGAAAAGTAGGTGACCTTCCTCTCCTCCCACAACAAGCTAAAAGATGAAAAGTAGGTCACTTTCCTCTCCTACCACAACAAGCTCTTAAATGTAAGAGTAAGCAAAACCATTTTCAAAAAGCAAACATATTTTTAAGCATTTTCAAAACGCAAACATATTTTTAAGCAACACCATTTTCAAAAAAGCAAAAACGGACATATTATTAAGCGACGCCATTTTTAAAAAGCGCATATTTTAAAAAGCTAGGAATACAAGGATCAAGGTCATAACAAAAGTTCAAAAGCCACATATCTTGAATTAAAACTTCATGTATAGGTATCACTTTGGTAATCTTACGAGTAAACTGCAACAAAACCCAGATCACCTCTTAAACTACCAAAGCTTCACCATTTAATAAATATAAACAACCAAAATTAAGTCATTACACACAAAATACATCGATCTTCCACTCACAATCAAATCTAAATAAATAATATAATGTTATACTTGCTTACATTTATTTAACTAGATTCCTCTCACAATCAAATCTAAATAAATAATATAATGTTATATTTGCTTCCATTTATTTAATCGAGATAACATCGATAGAATTATTTTTTTTCCTGACCATTAATATTTACATGTAGAATGCATTATTCACATCTAAGCTATGTCTATATTGGATTTCCGACCTGAAAAGGAGCTTGAGCTTGAAGATAAATCAAGTTGTTTGTTGTCTCGATCCCATAAACTGTTTAGTCTCTTGGACGTCATTAAAATCTTTCATTCATTCAAGCAGCTATCCCTGAATAATGTCAATGTATAGTAGAGCAAAAACGTTCATAATTACAATAAACCCTTTTAAGTTATGAAATAACTCAGGCTTACATCCCACATCCCCGTGGGTCCCTTCATTATGTGAGGAACAGCTCGACTATTAATTAAATAAAAATAAATGTACTTCCAAAATATGACGGAATGTCCCAAGGTATCTACTTCCGCTTGTTCTTTATGTTTTCCTAAATATTATTGCCATGTGCAGAACTGGTAGACACAACCAACCTGTAAAACAATTTATTAGTCCTTATGAATTGTGATGTGTTCTGCAAAAATAAAAACTAAGAATATTTTAATAATGCGGAATTATTACAGATGCAGCTCCCCTTACAGTGGCAACAAAAAGGCCTCTTTTAGCCTAGCTTTTATGTTTCTGGCGATCAAAATTGTCCCACGGCTCTGTGGACATCATAAATAATGCATGTTTCTTTATTGTATCCTTACCTGCAATTTTAAATAGGGTTCACAGGAAAATCTACCATCCTGCATGTTTCTTTATTGTATCCTTACCTGCAATTTTAAATAGGATTCACAGGAAAATCTACTATCCAACAAATTTCAAAAGCGTTTAACTTGTTTGTAGGACGTTTCAGGATGTCTTAGTTGAGAATCAAGATTAATAGAGCGGAATGCAGCTTCGCATAAGGATTAAATTTGTTCTCTCAAAGTTTGCCACTAACCACCACATTAGCAAAACCAGAAGAATCAGACTCTAGACTCTCTACAGTAATTAAAGATTTTAGATTGGCATAATATGAAACCTCTGTGTAGAGTTTTTTTTATAAACTCTTCGGAGACCAACCCTAAGGAAATATCCCATCGAAATATTCCATGTTCCTTATTGCTTGCCCCTATTTTACTAATCTGTTCCAATGTTTACCATGTTCCTTATAGTCCAGATGATCAAAAACTCGGTCTAAAGGTTCAACAATCAATTGCTTTGCTGAATCCTCTCTTTCAATAGGTTTTAAGTTAAGCGCTAAATCCTTTAGTACATAAGACATAGGATTAAGCACTTCCACATCCAATCGAGCCCTGTTTACCTCAGAGATGCTCTCCTTTCTGTAGTTGCTCAAGCATGACCCTTATAATTGGGAGTGTTACCCTAAAAAGAAGATTGTAAACACAATAAGGTAGTATAGGCATGTATAACCACTACCAAGACCTCTGCACATTCAAGATAAGAGGCAAACCTGGAAAAAACTGACCAAGGGCATTATGTAAAATAATTTACTGGAGAACAGCCAAGCCCTGTAGGAATAAGTAAACTATATGATCAGAAGAATACTATTTCTCTCCATGTAAAAAATATTCTTCTGCTTATCAGGAGATTAATAACTCAAAATCAAATGATGAAAACTATACACACTTCATAATTCATTAACTACTTCTTGAGAGGAGTTTGAATTGTTACATCCTTGAACTTTGACTGGCTTTTGGTTTTACAAAGGTTTGTGAATTATTTTGCCTGATACATGAAATACTAGCAGGAAAGAATAATACATAATTCCCAGCCATTAGGGAAACAAAAGCAGCCCAGCCACTAAAGCAATTTCACAGAACGGATACTCCTGAGTCATTGCCTCTAAACCACAAGTCCCCTCATCAGAGCATGGAAACGAAGTCAAACATGGCCATTATGCTTGAGCAGCCTGAACCCCAAAGTCAAAACCATACCAAATTCAAAATCATAAAAGTATTTAGCCATCATTCGAAGAAATGGGTGAGCACATCTGCTGACATTGCTCACAATGATATAAACTCCAGCATTAAAAACGTTTTTGGTTCTTAAGCAATAGTGACTTACTGAAACACTTACATCATTTGTGCACGGATTTTACCCTTCACTGATCTGCCTACTGAAACATTTTATGTTATGCTTAGAATCAATTAGAACGAAATACACTACTAACAATAAAATACACTACCCAGCACAAATCAGAGGAAACAAATACAACTGCATTGACAACCTGATTTAGATCTCAGGCATCAAGGGTTGCATTAGACAATCAAAATATTATTTGAGTTTTTGATGAATAAGATCAAAATATCAATAAGATTTTACAAAAGCCAATTGAAAGCACAAACTGGTCAGAAGATAAAAACCATAAACAAGAACACAAGAAGAAACGTGTCTAGTAGAGGGAGCATTTGTTATTATGTCCAACACGTTATATCTTGGTTACCCTATCCATATTGTATATACAAAGGAATGCGTCAGGCAGGCAGGCAGGCAGAGGAGATACGCAACCCCCTAGTAGAGAGGAAAAAGAAACCTTTTAATTCACTTTAGCAGCTAGTGAAAATTTTAAACTGCTTCTTAGACAAAACAAATGGAAACCCTGCAAGGGTAACTGAGGGTAGTCTGAAATATAAAAATTTTAATTTTCAGAATTCCTTATATAGCATTATTATAGTTGAATAGAATACAAATGCCACGCTTAATCTTCAACGCACAATTGTTGTACATTGAAATTTTAACTAACATGAAATGGATTAGAACGCAAAAACTATTTCCATTAACTTTCTCTACAAGTAATCATTACCAGGTGTCTAATACAAAGACATTCAACTACTTCAAAGATTACAACGTAGAAGCATCTTACCACTACGAAAGCATATAATTACTGAAAAAAATGATGCAAAAATTATAAAAATTCAGATTTTGCACAACCACTTCTTTGTACCTTCGAGAGAGATAAGATTTTTATTCATAATAAAGAGGTGTACTTCGTACACACAGCTCAGAAAATAAACACACTTCACCAAGACTTCTTTGAAGCAACCAGAAAGGACTTAAGTCCAATATGGCAATCAAGTGAAGCTGATTAAGCCATCTCTGCATAATTAAAAGCTACAGCCCCTGTTTAATAAGCTGGTCAATAATGCCTTGTATGACATAAAAGATGCAATCCAATGTAGTCCTGTGATTATTTTCAAAAATACTTACTGCAACAACTAGCTTACCTTTTGTTGTTGCAAGAAGACAGTAGAGACGAGTCCCATCCAATCTACTGCTGAAAGAATGACACCATATAACTAGTCTATAACCTATAGCCTTAATTGTTGAAAGCTCCTCCACTTAACTTCTGCGAAGGGCAAAACAAATATAACGTGAACTGCCTAGAACCTCAAGAACTTGCTTAAACTCTGCATATTACTGGTTTTCCCATGAAGCCGGAAATATACAAACAAGCCTCGCCTGAAAAAAATAAATAAATAGGATCACACTCGACACGCACTACTAATCGTTTCAAAATTGGAGTTCTCTCTTCATGACTTCAAAATATTTGACCTCCTGTCAATCAGGATACCCCTGTTCCTTTCAATTGATATGGCCTTTAACACACGTCCAGATTCTGCTTCAGGAAGCAGAGAGGCTTTCAACCTCCTTAACTGATCCCTGCATTGCCCTTGCTTTGGGCGAATATCAGAGAGGCTTTCAACCTCCTTAACTGCCCTGTGATGTCTGCTGTGAGTATCCACAACCACTCTATCATAGGACGAAAACCATTTTGCCCTCAAATATCCAAGTGTCCTCCATGGTGGGATAGGCATAGAGTTCTGCTTCAGGGAAATTTTTGCAGCTTCAACCAAAAGTTTCAACATTCGTTCAAGCTTTACCAGACCACCCACATAGATCACAGGAAGAGATTTCAGTATGGCGTCATACGAAACTGTGGGCCTTGCAATCTCAAAGTGACTTTGAAAGTCAATATCTATTACCAAACGTTCTGGGGCCTTTTCATCTCCTTCCAGTATTACATCCACATACTCGTATTCACCTGCAATGGTAAAAATTGACCTTCAGAATCTTCTTTTTATAAGAATGGGCTACAGCAGAGACAACTAATAACACTAATAACAAGACAGGCCGATAATCAGCCCTCCGTTTTACTTACCTCCTGGAACTTTATCACATGCCTTCCACTTTGACTTGCAAACTGCAGCATTATAACCATAAGACTTCAAATTTTTCACTAACAGCTTTCTGATGCAGCTAGCCTTGCAACTACCATCCCTAAAGCAAACAAAATCTGTGTCTTTGATGGATGCAATGACAACATGGATCAGGTAAAGCAAATCACTCTCCATTGGCATCATTGAATTCTTCAGGGCCTGCAACAACATATAAACATTACATTCCATAATCTGCTTTCCTCCTAAAGAAGAAACGCCAGTTCACCATGAACTCAATGGACACACTCTTTGAAAAGTAAAAAATAATGAAAGCCTATAGAAGATCAATTATGAAGCTAAACTTATTATATCCATAATCAAAAAAGGATCTCAAATCATTTTTAAGTTCTTGTTCAGAAATACCTTGATCACATGAGGCCCTGAGTAGGTTAAGAAGTACTCCTAACATTTCAAATTCACAAAAAAAATAACAAAAGAAAAACTTTACAAGAATCGACTACCTCCATGGTCCAACAGATTCTAGTTTCACTGTGTGCACAATATAATGTAGGTTTCTCGCATTTTTAATACCCCACATATTCTAATTCTACTTTCCCTGCGTGCATATTATAATTTAGGTATTCAGCATTTCAAAATCTCCCACAAATTCTGCCCCTTTGACTAGAATTTAGGATAGAAGAATAACCAGGTTTTTCATTTCCAATCATGTTCGAGGATACTGACCTTAATACTTTCTCCAAGCTTCAGAATGCTGCTTGAGCCTGAATCACTATCACTGCTGTGGCAATTACCATCTTGACCTACGCTTCCATTCTCGATAAAATCCCTCACCATAGCAGCTAAATCATGGTCACTCTCATGACTGCCCTTTTCGCTATGATCTGCGGCTAGGCTAAGGAGGCCCCCACCTGGAACGACAATCCCCCTTGGCCATTTCAGGGCTTCGGTTAGGCTACTCTTGCTCTTATATTCATCAGTTGTTTCCAACTTATTGCATCCATCAGGCCCCAGCTTTGAAATACCGGGCATCACAAACGCCGATAGGAACTTCTAGATGTGGGCTACCAAGGCCTGTATGTCTACGGCCTGCACTATGCTTTCCGGTTTAGGGCACCTGGTGTGAATTAACTGCAACACTGCTACTTCCTAAACAACTGTGGCTTAGAAACTTTATTATGAAACAAGCAGCTCTGGGTTCTTTGATCCTCTGATATACAACTTGATTTAGCAAGCCACGGCCTTCAAACTCGAGGTTATTTCATAAAAAAAAATCCCCAATTGATTAAAATACGAGTTACGCTGGCCTGTAACCTGAATGAAAAACGATGATATTCAATTAGTCTACCCAGGTTATCAAACTTGGAAAAACACATATAATAATTAACATTTAATGAAGATCTAACAGAAAGAATAAGCGTAAAATATCCAAAATCTAGTGTAAGCGAAACTAAGGGAAAACGCCACATATTGCTAACCGAGAACACCAATTGTATTCTCAAAACCCAAAAATTAAATATCGTTATCCACATCCCATAAAATCCGTGGCTCATACAAGCATTACCGAACAAACTTCTCCAAATTTGGAATTTTAAGCTACATAACATCATTTACAGATTTCGGTGTCGGAATGTACTATACATTAAATATTCCAGAAAACGTATAAACAAAAACCAAGCTTTCGCAGAATTAAATCGGGGTCACAACTCAGTCAAAAAAACTCTAAAATTTTCCAAAGGTGAACAGTAATTCGCCCCAAGATGCAAACTTTTACTCTTCTTAAATAATAAAAAATCCTATTCCTACCAATTTCATCACCAAATACACAAACAGAAGACTAAATTCCACAACTTTCCGTAATTTGAAGCGAAAAAAAAAAGAAAATTCGGTGTCTGCGCGTTTCGAAAAGAAAAAGAAGGGTTCACAACATCCAGAAAACCTAAAAAATCCATAGAAATTATACATACATAAACCAGGTTGAACATCGGGTCAAAATCGCGCCAGAATTCCAAATAAATTAAAAACTTACTTCCTCAAACCCAATTCAAAAATTGAGCAAAGCAATTTGAAGAGTTCCAAAAAAATTAAAAACTTACTTCCTCAAACCCAATTCAAAGACTGAGCATAGCAAATTTGAAAGTTCTATTATCTAAAACAAAAATTCGAAGGATTCAAGTGAAAGCTAACCTGTGATCGTTGAATAAAATCTGCTGCGAAGAGACGTAATCGACACACGAGGCGCCCATTTATATCAGTAACACGATTATTTATTATCTTCACCTCCAACCAAACAGACCCGTTCGCGTCCTCCTATTGGGAACTTAGTTTTTTAATAATTAAACATTAGCTTGACAAATAAATCAACAATTGCAACAAATTGAAATAACTTTTCACGTCCGCTCTGACGATGCCTTGCCCTACACGAAATCTCATTTTCCAACAAAACCCAATCTGATATTTGTACCCCCAGATTTGACCCGCACATAGTACCTTTCTGTATACCGACACCTGTCGGTGCCCTCAACAAGGCTTCACAGCGTTTTCGGAAAACAAAAAATTAATGTGCACGCACACGTGTCTATGTAATGCGACGCCGGCCACTTTGAAAATAGTCCGTGGGTCCCACACTCCACTCCTGCTTTTCGTAAAAAGAAGAGACTACGTTGTTTTCTTTTATAATGTGGTGGGCCCAGGATTATTATAAATAATATTAAATAAATTAGCCAAAAGTCTAGTTATTTATAATGTGGGAGCCAAACATTATACGAAAGGGGGGTTCAATTTCCCATATATTCTTTAATTTGAATTTTCCATATGTTGTTTAATTTAAGGTTAACTATTTATATTAAGATTTGTTCATAATTCTTTCTTTAGAATACTGATTAAATTTGTGTAATATAATAATTAAAGATTTGATTTCAATAAGAGACGTAACATTATACTTCATATTGTATAGATTTAATGTATTGTCCAGATACTTGAAGAGTTGTCAAGATACATACGAATCTTATTATATTATTGACTACATCTCTAAAGTAGATTTGATCACATGTAAATAATCTGGTTTTGAACCAATAATATTTAAGGGTTCAAACATTTTGCAT
The DNA here is from genome assembly GCA_007115665.2 of Sequoiadendron giganteum. Lineage (NCBI taxonomy): Eukaryota > Viridiplantae > Streptophyta > Pinopsida > Cupressales > Cupressaceae > Sequoiadendron > Sequoiadendron giganteum. Next base: position 11,069,578 of record CM021110.1, on the reverse strand, counting down.
GTTTATTAGATGTCTAAGTTTGAATCTAAATTATAAGTAGGTTCTATAAATTATAATCATATTTTATTTACGTTTTGAAGAGAGTTGTTTATAAATTTTGAAGAAAAGATAAATTATTTGTAGTTTATGGGTTAAAAAATTGAAGACTAAGTTTATCTTAAAAAATATTGTTGTAGGATAGTCTACACTAATTCCAAATATCAGCTTTTTGTGTAGTTGAATGTGGCTCTAGGAAAATTTACCATCGAAAAATTCACCGCCAACAATTCACTGTGGGAAAATTCACCACCATGAAAAATTCACCACCAACAATTCACAGTCGTAGAAAATTCATCGCATTAAAAGTTTGTGATTAATTTTTCGTGGCAGTGAATTGTCGGTGGTGAATTTTCTTTGAGGTGAATTTTTCATGCCG
>CM021110.1:11047393-11069063 GCA_007115665.2 Sequoiadendron giganteum | reverse complement strand
ATATATATATATATATATATATATATATATATGTATATATATACATATGTATGTATTTGAATTTTATTTACATACATGTATATATATGCATTCATGTATAAGTTGTTTGTTTTGGAATGGCTTATAAGTTCCATTATGCTATCATTTGAATTAAGAAAAGAAATTTAAATCTCATCTTGAGCTTCCATATATGTAAACTAAAAGAATTTATTTTCACATAATGAAATCTCTTCTCCTTGTTAATCATTATTTTAAATACTTACTTTCATTTTCTTCAAAACATAGAGTTTGAGTAGACGATTTAATCTACAAGTCATTCATTTATGTTAACTAAAACAATTCAAGTCATGAAATTGCATTCTTCTATATATGCAAAAATAGTTCAAATGCAAATCATCATGTCATTTGTGGTGTGTGCACCCAGATTCCAACTGGCTTATTGTTCAATCTGGCTAAACAATTATGCTTCAACCGTATTCTCATCCTTCAACCTATCACCTTGCAATTGCACACACTTGCACTTGCAAATTCAATAACGTTCAGCTCTTGAGAACATATAAAATAATTTTTGAAAGTTCATGTCAACATCAGTCAACTTTCATTCATTTTTTTGAAAATTCCAAAATTTTCATTTAATATGTATTGAATTTCTTCAATAATTCAATTTACCATAATATAATAAATATGCCATAAAATTGGGTTATGACAATCAAGAATTGAGCCTTCTCAAAAAAAGGGACTAGGCAACTCTTTCCCATTGGAAAGGTGGTAACCTAGTAATTATAAGCCTTTACTCCCAAAATTAAATGATATAAGCATTTAACAATGGTGGTTTAAGCTCCATTCTAAGTTTTCCAACTTGCTCTTAAAAACCTATAGAAAAAGACCCATTTTTCCTCATCTTAAAACATGAATGACAAAGTTATCTTTTGTAAATTATATTGAATTAACTATTTTTTGGAGCTCTTTGGACAGTTCAACATCAATTTCAATCTTAATAGATGACTAATTTCATTTATTTTACTATTTTTTTCTAATCTCATTATATTTTGGCCTAATTCCTTCCAATTCTGCATTTTTTTCTTCCCCTAATATCCCTCTACCCATTCTATCCATTTTCCACTCCTTGTTTCTATTGATGTTATAGCAGCTTAGGGCTGCACTTCCTTCGCACAAATCACAAGAAGAAGCACATGAATTAAATGAGTAGCCTTCGGCTATTTAATTCATGATTACAATATTTAGTAAATGCAAAAGGCCGACCCTTTATGGTTCGCATGCCTTAGTCATTACTTGGGCCGACCTTATTATAATTGATATTTATTATGGTTCTTTTATGTGAGCCGACCTATGTTGAAGAGGCACCACACTTGTATAAATACAAGGTCATATTTTTCATTGTAACACATTCATTATTCAAGTCAAGTTCGCTATTAAGAGCAGAGCAGCAGTTCGCATTTCCTTAGCAGCAGTTCGATTTCAAGGAAGAACATATTCATTTGTATCTAGTGCATCCAGGAGAGGTGCGACTTTATTGTATCCATTGTTGGCCATTGTTGGGCCTGAGTTGTAAGCAGATTTCTGCTCTTGTGCTACATTATATAAGAGATTCATTTGTTGGGTTTTTCTCCCTCAAGAGGAGGGTTTTCCCAGGGTATCTTGTTGTGTTCATTGTCTTATGTGTTGCAATATTTCTAAGTGCTTTCATTGCTTAATCTGATCTAAGAAACACTAACATGGTATCAGAGCGGGTTCGTAAAAGATCTGATCAGATATGTCAAGAAACGAAGCAAGTTAAGTATCAAGAGGAGTCGAAAATTGCTAAGGGTGTCGGTATGTTAAAGTGATGAATTTCTCAGAAGATTCTTGACCACTAGCCACTACCGATGAAGTGCCGCTGAATAATCGTTACAGTGATGAAGTCAATATTCAGAAAAATTATATTACCATCAATAATTGATAATCTTGGGAGTATTATCGGGTCTATATGAGTCACTAAAGATCAAGGGACGGCAATAAGTTGAGTTGTCGTTTCCAGGAAGAGCATAAATTGCTTTATGAAGAAATTAAGAAGAATCGGGCCCATGAAATCTTGGTGATTAGTTCTATCGGGCATTCTAAGAGATACGCGTCCAATACAATGAAAGGATTTAAGGGAGAAAAATCAATCAAAGTTTCAATACAGTTGTCGCCGATTATTACTTAGTTAAAAACAAAGGAATAGAAGACGTGGCAATGAATAGCCGATTAAGATAGCCTGTGCATTGAGCCGTCTTCATCTATGAAGTAAGATCTGTAATCGCCAGGCTAGTATCTACTGGGTCATCTCATCGATGTTGCATGATCGTATGAAATGAGGAAATCGTCTTCTATCCCGACAGTTCTGAGCCTTGGAGGAGTCGCATGGTTTATTCATGTTAATTAGTATCGGGAATGAATATTTATCTGTTAAGTTTCATTCATTGAGACCAATAAGAGAGCACACGGGTTACTTATTAATGTCAACAGAATTGTGTCTCATACATCTGTTGGTCGATTAATGCTGTTGACTGGCGAAAGGTTAAGTTATCTCAGAAGAGATCAACAAGTTGGGACTATGATGAGTGTTGTCGGCATGAGCTCTTTTCCGCATCCAGTGATTGTTGCCGCCTTCTATATCTTCATATAAGAATAGGAATTATCGTGTGTTGTGGAAAGCTAGGCGCTGGAAGTTAAGCCGATCTCAAGGCCTTCGATCATTGAAGAATTTGAGTTAGCCTCCTTCCAACCGCTTTATTAATTTTACCATGGAGAAGTTTTCGAATGGGCTTCGACTAAAGAAAAAGAAGAAGAGGAGGCTCAGGATTCTGTCAAGGAGTAACTCTCTAAGTCTTGCATATAAAGAAATTTTTCATAGGCATGGCCTGTGATCTCATACAGTTTGAATGAGAGCGGGTCTGATAACAACTCTGACTGTTGGAAGTATCTAAACGGAAATTGACTTATTCAGCCAATGATCCTGCTCACAGCGAAGTCGCAATTATATAGCAACTCCGAAGGAGGCAAGAGAAGTCTCAACTTCAGGTCTAGTGCTACGGTGTATCAACATTAAAAAGATAAGTTTTTTTTCTTGATTGTATCTTTTTGCTGAGTTGTGCAAATCTGATATTATTTACTTAGGAGTATGTGTGACCAGTAATTTGTGAAGATCATCTTTTGTTTTGCTGAGATTAGCTCTTTTGTGAAATTGAAAGAAAGACATGTCATGATTGATGAATTAAGTATCTATTACTTAGGAGATTTTTGAAATCCATTAGATAAGTATTGCATGGTTGAATAATGTTCATGAATTGTTTTTGTAATTATTTAATTCATGCTATAACATTGAGATAACCTGAGCATCAAGCAATCTGCATCTGGAAAGATTGGATATCAAAGTCATACCGAATGAAGAAATGATCAAGTTTGGAGTCATAGCTTGCAAACATTGGACTACATTGATGATAGGAGATATCTCTCGAAGACAAAGTACCTTTCAGGTTGTCATTGTGTTCAAACTGTGAAGGTTAAAAAGATAAGTATTCTTTGGTTGTTGAGTTATATCATTTATTTATTCTTTGGATCTTGTAATTAAGAGAGATAGTAGATTCTCTTGAATTGTGTTGTGTTCACTAGCATAAGATCTTTGGAAAAATTTCATTCATGATATAACTTGTACGATTCTAATCTTGATATTTCTTTGGATAATTATGGACTATTAGTAATCTCTATCTAAAATGCTTCCTGGACAGGTTTAGGGGGAAGAAGATGATAAGAGATTACTTAGTGATGAAAAACTTGAGGCATCTTGTGAAGAAGTCATGTCAACCAAAGAAATGATCAAGAGGGAGTAAACACTAGAGGGACTGAGTTGGTGGCTAGAGGGAGTACATCTCCAGAAGTCTTCTTTGCAATCTCTGAAGCCAGGATCGAGAGGGAGTCTCAGTATCAGTGTTCCTTTGTTTAATGAGTTCTTCTTTGAGAGAAGTTCAAGGTGAAATCCCTTGATAATGCAATTCTCTATTGAGAGAGAATTGAGGTGCAAGCCCTTGATAATGCAATTCTCTATTGAGAGAGATTTGAGGTGAAAGCCCTTGTTTCCACCCTCTGGGAGAGCCATGGTGGATGTCATGTGTGTGATTCCATGACAACATCACGTGAGGGAATCCGTGATGATTTATTTGTGCTTGTGTATCACCCTCTGGGAGAGCCATGGTGAAAGTCACATTGAGGTGACAACATCACATTAAGTGATGAGCACTTGTTCATACCATCTATGGAGGTAGCCATAATGGTTGATATCACGTTGAGGTGATATTCTATTTTGTTTTCATTCTGATATGATGTGTCTTGTGCAGGTGGAAGTTCATCCCTAGCTGAGAGGGAGTGTTGATGTTATAGCAGCGTAGGGCTACACTTCCTTCGCACAAATCACAAGAAGAAGCACATGAATTAAATGAGTAGCCTTCGGCTATTTAATTCATGATTACAATATTTAGTAAATGCAAAAGGCCGACCCTTTATGGTTCGCATGCCTTAGTCATTACTTGGGCCGACCTTATTATAATTGATATTTATTATGGTTCTTTTATGTGAGTCGACCTATGTTGAAGAGGCGCCACACTTGTATAAATACAAGGTCATATTTGTCATTGTAACACATTCATTATTCAAGTCAAGTTCACTATTAAGAGCAGAGCAGCAGTTCACATTTCCTTAGCAGCAGTTCGATTTCAAGGAAGAACATATTCATTTGTATCTAGTGCATCTAGGAGAGGTGCGACTTTATTGTATCCATTGTTGGCCATTGTTGGGCCTGAGTTGTAAGCAGATTTCTGCTCTTGTGCTACATTATATAAGAGATTCATTTGCTGGGTTTTTCTCCCTCAAGAGGAGGGTTTTCCCAGGGTATCTTGTTGTGTTCATTGTCTTATGTGTTGCAATATTTATAAGTGCTTTCATTGCTTAATCTGATCTCAGAAACACTAACAGTTTCCATTTCATACCTCGTCTTCATTTCCTACCTTCTCTCTTTCCTCTTCACACTCATAATAATATCCTTTCACATTTTTTTCATTTTATCTTCCCATAACTCTTTGCATGGCCTTGTTTCCTTGTCACATTTCCTTTAACAATTAGGGTTCCATTATATATGCCTTAAATAATGTGATTTCTAAGTGGACTTAATTTTCAATTATTTGGCATATCTTTGCTAATTGGATTAATGTTTGAAAGCTGAGAGAAGAGGACTACCCAAGGTAGACTCCCCCTTAACTATTTTGTTTTGTAGGATTTTCTCTATAGATTGTCTTTGTAGGTGAAATATGAAACAATCTACTAGTGTCAAGGAAAACATGATCAACATCATTTAAGGAAGCTTTATGTCAACTTTCTACTCAATTTGAAATCTAGACCAAGGTACCACTTCTAGACTAGAAATAGGTAGCATGAGAGTTATGAGCAAACCAAGTCCCTCTTAAACGTTAGATGTCTAGCAATCTTAGCCTTGTAAATTGAAATGATATTTTTATTTCACTAACAACATCTAACAAGTTCTTGGACTCCAATTCCCTTATTACAATGATAACATCAAGTGAGAGCCTTTTATTTCCACTATTTTCATGTCTTTTACACATTTAAGTTACATTTTATTTCCATTTTATTCTACCTCTTATTTATCTAATTGACTAGTGTCCATCTCTAACCACCTTCAACACAAACAAGAACCCATCTACAAAATATTCTAGCTCTATTATTCACCAAGAACAAGGTACCCCAATTGGGTCAAACATTTTTTTAGGGCACTAGAGGACCAACCCATCCTTGCGAGAGTTACTTTACTTGGTGACATAGTCCTTTGCTCAAAAACCTCCAAAATTTGATAAGGAAATGCCTCTCTTCAATCTAAGCCTTTTCTAAAACTATTAATATTCAATTCAAATGCATTTTATTTTTGTTTTTCTCTATTATTTGTTCACTTATTCATATTTCCATGTGTGTATTTCTTTTCTTGTCTAAACTCTAGTCTCTTTTTAGATAGATAGTGATAAAAGATTCAATTTCCACTACTTACATGGTACATTTACATTATATTATATAAACAGATTTTCAAAGAACCTAACCTTTCTTTTTAAGTTCTTTCAAATGTACATTCTAATTTTTGCATGGCATGTCTTCAAACTTTTTAAAAATCATTAAATCAATTCAATAATTTAGTTGACGCAAAAGATGAAAAGTAGGTGACCTTCCTCTCCTACTCCAACAAGCTACAAGATGAAAAGTAGGTGACCTTCCTCTCCTCCCACAACAAGCTAAAAGATGAAAAGTAGGTCACTTTCCTCTCCTACCACAACAAGCTCTTAAATGTAAGAGTAAGCAAAACCATTTTCAAAAAGCAAACATATTTTTAAGCATTTTCAAAACGCAAACATATTTTTAAGCAACACCATTTTCAAAAAAGCAAAAACGGACATATTATTAAGCGACGCCATTTTTAAAAAGCGCATATTTTAAAAAGCTAGGAATACAAGGATCAAGGTCATAACAAAAGTTCAAAAGCCACATATCTTGAATTAAAACTTCATGTATAGGTATCACTTTGGTAATCTTACGAGTAAACTGCAACAAAACCCAGATCACCTCTTAAACTACCAAAGCTTCACCATTTAATAAATATAAACAACCAAAATTAAGTCATTACACACAAAATACATCGATCTTCCACTCACAATCAAATCTAAATAAATAATATAATGTTATACTTGCTTACATTTATTTAACTAGATTCCTCTCACAATCAAATCTAAATAAATAATATAATGTTATATTTGCTTCCATTTATTTAATCGAGATAACATCGATAGAATTATTTTTTTTCCTGACCATTAATATTTACATGTAGAATGCATTATTCACATCTAAGCTATGTCTATATTGGATTTCCGACCTGAAAAGGAGCTTGAGCTTGAAGATAAATCAAGTTGTTTGTTGTCTCGATCCCATAAACTGTTTAGTCTCTTGGACGTCATTAAAATCTTTCATTCATTCAAGCAGCTATCCCTGAATAATGTCAATGTATAGTAGAGCAAAAACGTTCATAATTACAATAAACCCTTTTAAGTTATGAAATAACTCAGGCTTACATCCCACATCCCCGTGGGTCCCTTCATTATGTGAGGAACAGCTCGACTATTAATTAAATAAAAATAAATGTACTTCCAAAATATGACGGAATGTCCCAAGGTATCTACTTCCGCTTGTTCTTTATGTTTTCCTAAATATTATTGCCATGTGCAGAACTGGTAGACACAACCAACCTGTAAAACAATTTATTAGTCCTTATGAATTGTGATGTGTTCTGCAAAAATAAAAACTAAGAATATTTTAATAATGCGGAATTATTACAGATGCAGCTCCCCTTACAGTGGCAACAAAAAGGCCTCTTTTAGCCTAGCTTTTATGTTTCTGGCGATCAAAATTGTCCCACGGCTCTGTGGACATCATAAATAATGCATGTTTCTTTATTGTATCCTTACCTGCAATTTTAAATAGGGTTCACAGGAAAATCTACCATCCTGCATGTTTCTTTATTGTATCCTTACCTGCAATTTTAAATAGGATTCACAGGAAAATCTACTATCCAACAAATTTCAAAAGCGTTTAACTTGTTTGTAGGACGTTTCAGGATGTCTTAGTTGAGAATCAAGATTAATAGAGCGGAATGCAGCTTCGCATAAGGATTAAATTTGTTCTCTCAAAGTTTGCCACTAACCACCACATTAGCAAAACCAGAAGAATCAGACTCTAGACTCTCTACAGTAATTAAAGATTTTAGATTGGCATAATATGAAACCTCTGTGTAGAGTTTTTTTTATAAACTCTTCGGAGACCAACCCTAAGGAAATATCCCATCGAAATATTCCATGTTCCTTATTGCTTGCCCCTATTTTACTAATCTGTTCCAATGTTTACCATGTTCCTTATAGTCCAGATGATCAAAAACTCGGTCTAAAGGTTCAACAATCAATTGCTTTGCTGAATCCTCTCTTTCAATAGGTTTTAAGTTAAGCGCTAAATCCTTTAGTACATAAGACATAGGATTAAGCACTTCCACATCCAATCGAGCCCTGTTTACCTCAGAGATGCTCTCCTTTCTGTAGTTGCTCAAGCATGACCCTTATAATTGGGAGTGTTACCCTAAAAAGAAGATTGTAAACACAATAAGGTAGTATAGGCATGTATAATCAGACTCTAGACTCTCTACAGTAATTAAAGATTTTAGATTGGCATAATATGAAACCTCTGTGTAGAGTTTTTTTTATAAACTCTTCGGAGACCAACCCTAAGGAAATATCCCATCGAAATATTCCATGTTCCTTATTGCTTGCCCCTATTTTACTAATCTGTTCCAATGTTTACCATGTTCCTTATAGTCCAGATGATCAAAAACTCGGTCTAAAGGTTCAACAATCAATTGCTTTGCTGAATCCTCTCTTTCAATAGGTTTTAAGTTAAGCGCTAAATCCTTTAGTACATAAGACATAGGATTAAGCACTTCCACATCCAATCGAGCCCTGTTTACCTCAGAGATGCTCTCCTTTCTGTAGTTGCTCAAGCATGACCCTTATAATTGGGAGTGTTACCCTAAAAAGAAGATTGTAAACACAATAAGGTAGTATAGGCATGTATAACCACTACCAAGACCTCTGCACATTCAAGATAAGAGGCAAACCTGGAAAAAACTGACCAAGGGCATTATGTAAAATAATTTACTGGAGAACAGCCAAGCCCTGTAGGAATAAGTAAACTATATGATCAGAAGAATACTATTTCTCTCCATGTAAAAAATATTCTTCTGCTTATCAGGAGATTAATAACTCAAAATCAAATGATGAAAACTATACACACTTCATAATTCATTAACTACTTCTTGAGAGGAGTTTGAATTGTTACATCCTTGAACTTTGACTGGCTTTTGGTTTTACAAAGGTTTGTGAATTATTTTGCCTGATACATGAAATACTAGCAGGAAAGAATAATACATAATTCCCAGCCATTAGGGAAACAAAAGCAGCCCAGCCACTAAAGCAATTTCACAGAACGGATACTCCTGAGTCATTGCCTCTAAACCACAAGTCCCCTCATCAGAGCATGGAAACGAAGTCAAACATGGCCATTATGCTTGAGCAGCCTGAACCCCAAAGTCAAAACCATACCAAATTCAAAATCATAAAAGTATTTAGCCATCATTCGAAGAAATGGGTGAGCACATCTGCTGACATTGCTCACAATGATATAAACTCCAGCATTAAAAACGTTTTTGGTTCTTAAGCAATAGTGACTTACTGAAACACTTACATCATTTGTGCACGGATTTTACCCTTCACTGATCTGCCTACTGAAACATTTTATGTTATGCTTAGAATCAATTAGAACGAAATACACTACTAACAATAAAATACACTACCCAGCACAAATCAGAGGAAACAAATACAACTGCATTGACAACCTGATTTAGATCTCAGGCATCAAGGGTTGCATTAGACAATCAAAATATTATTTGAGTTTTTGATGAATAAGATCAAAATATCAATAAGATTTTACAAAAGCCAATTGAAAGCACAAACTGGTCAGAAGATAAAAACCATAAACAAGAACACAAGAAGAAACGTGTCTAGTAGAGGGAGCATTTGTTATTATGTCCAACACGTTATATCTTGGTTACCCTATCCATATTGTATATACAAAGGAATGCGTCAGGCAGGCAGGCAGGCAGAGGAGATACGCAACCCCCTAGTAGAGAGGAAAAAGAAACCTTTTAATTCACTTTAGCAGCTAGTGAAAATTTTAAACTGCTTCTTAGACAAAACAAATGGAAACCCTGCAAGGGTAACTGAGGGTAGTCTGAAATATAAAAATTTTAATTTTCAGAATTCCTTATATAGCATTATTATAGTTGAATAGAATACAAATGCCACGCTTAATCTTCAACGCACAATTGTTGTACATTGAAATTTTAACTAACATGAAATGGATTAGAACGCAAAAACTATTTCCATTAACTTTCTCTACAAGTAATCATTACCAGGTGTCTAATACAAAGACATTCAACTACTTCAAAGATTACAACGTAGAAGCATCTTACCACTACGAAAGCATATAATTACTGAAAAAAATGATGCAAAAATTATAAAAATTCAGATTTTGCACAACCACTTCTTTGTACCTTCGAGAGAGATAAGATTTTTATTCATAATAAAGAGGTGTACTTCGTACACACAGCTCAGAAAATAAACACACTTCACCAAGACTTCTTTGAAGCAACCAGAAAGGACTTAAGTCCAATATGGCAATCAAGTGAAGCTGATTAAGCCATCTCTGCATAATTAAAAGCTACAGCCCCTGTTTAATAAGCTGGTCAATAATGCCTTGTATGACATAAAAGATGCAATCCAATGTAGTCCTGTGATTATTTTCAAAAATACTTACTGCAACAACTAGCTTACCTTTTGTTGTTGCAAGAAGACAGTAGAGACGAGTCCCATCCAATCTACTGCTGAAAGAATGACACCATATAACTAGTCTATAACCTATAGCCTTAATTGTTGAAAGCTCCTCCACTTAACTTCTGCGAAGGGCAAAACAAATATAACGTGAACTGCCTAGAACCTCAAGAACTTGCTTAAACTCTGCATATTACTGGTTTTCCCATGAAGCCGGAAATATACAAACAAGCCTCGCCTGAAAAAAATAAATAAATAGGATCACACTCGACACGCACTACTAATCGTTTCAAAATTGGAGTTCTCTCTTCATGACTTCAAAATATTTGACCTCCTGTCAATCAGGATACCCCTGTTCCTTTCAATTGATATGGCCTTTAACACACGTCCAGATTCTGCTTCAGGAAGCAGAGAGGCTTTCAACCTCCTTAACTGATCCCTGCATTGCCCTTGCTTTGGGCGAATATCAGAGAGGCTTTCAACCTCCTTAACTGCCCTGTGATGTCTGCTGTGAGTATCCACAACCACTCTATCATAGGACGAAAACCATTTTGCCCTCAAATATCCAAGTGTCCTCCATGGTGGGATAGGCATAGAGTTCTGCTTCAGGGAAATTTTTGCAGCTTCAACCAAAAGTTTCAACATTCGTTCAAGCTTTACCAGACCACCCACATAGATCACAGGAAGAGATTTCAGTATGGCGTCATACGAAACTGTGGGCCTTGCAATCTCAAAGTGACTTTGAAAGTCAATATCTATTACCAAACGTTCTGGGGCCTTTTCATCTCCTTCCAGTATTACATCCACATACTCGTATTCACCTGCAATGGTAAAAATTGACCTTCAGAATCTTCTTTTTATAAGAATGGGCTACAGCAGAGACAACTAATAACACTAATAACAAGACAGGCCGATAATCAGCCCTCCGTTTTACTTACCTCCTGGAACTTTATCACATGCCTTCCACTTTGACTTGCAAACTGCAGCATTATAACCATAAGACTTCAAATTTTTCACTAACAGCTTTCTGATGCAGCTAGCCTTGCAACTACCATCCCTAAAGCAAACAAAATCTGTGTCTTTGATGGATGCAATGACAACATGGATCAGGTAAAGCAAATCACTCTCCATTGGCATCATTGAATTCTTCAGGGCCTGCAACAACATATAAACATTACATTCCATAATCTGCTTTCCTCCTAAAGAAGAAACGCCAGTTCACCATGAACTCAATGGACACACTCTTTGAAAAGTAAAAAATAATGAAAGCCTATAGAAGATCAATTATGAAGCTAAACTTATTATATCCATAATCAAAAAAGGATCTCAAATCATTTTTAAGTTCTTGTTCAGAAATACCTTGATCACATGAGGCCCTGAGTAGGTTAAGAAGTACTCCTAACATTTCAAATTCACAAAAAAAATAACAAAAGAAAAACTTTACAAGAATCGACTACCTCCATGGTCCAACAGATTCTAGTTTCACTGTGTGCACAATATAATGTAGGTTTCTCGCATTTTTAATACCCCACATATTCTAATTCTACTTTCCCTGCGTGCATATTATAATTTAGGTATTCAGCATTTCAAAATCTCCCACAAATTCTGCCCCTTTGACTAGAATTTAGGATAGAAGAATAACCAGGTTTTTCATTTCCAATCATGTTCGAGGATACTGACCTTAATACTTTCTCCAAGCTTCAGAATGCTGCTTGAGCCTGAATCACTATCACTGCTGTGGCAATTACCATCTTGACCTACGCTTCCATTCTCGATAAAATCCCTCACCATAGCAGCTAAATCATGGTCACTCTCATGACTGCCCTTTTCGCTATGATCTGCGGCTAGGCTAAGGAGGCCCCCACCTGGAACGACAATCCCCCTTGGCCATTTCAGGGCTTCGGTTAGGCTACTCTTGCTCTTATATTCATCAGTTGTTTCCAACTTATTGCATCCATCAGGCCCCAGCTTTGAAATACCGGGCATCACAAACGCCGATAGGAACTTCTAGATGTGGGCTACCAAGGCCTGTATGTCTACGGCCTGCACTATGCTTTCCGGTTTAGGGCACCTGGTGTGAATTAACTGCAACACTGCTACTTCCTAAACAACTGTGGCTTAGAAACTTTATTATGAAACAAGCAGCTCTGGGTTCTTTGATCCTCTGATATACAACTTGATTTAGCAAGCCACGGCCTTCAAACTCGAGGTTATTTCATAAAAAAAAATCCCCAATTGATTAAAATACGAGTTACGCTGGCCTGTAACCTGAATGAAAAACGATGATATTCAATTAGTCTACCCAGGTTATCAAACTTGGAAAAACACATATAATAATTAACATTTAATGAAGATCTAACAGAAAGAATAAGCGTAAAATATCCAAAATCTAGTGTAAGCGAAACTAAGGGAAAACGCCACATATTGCTAACCGAGAACACCAATTGTATTCTCAAAACCCAAAAATTAAATATCGTTATCCACATCCCATAAAATCCGTGGCTCATACAAGCATTACCGAACAAACTTCTCCAAATTTGGAATTTTAAGCTACATAACATCATTTACAGATTTCGGTGTCGGAATGTACTATACATTAAATATTCCAGAAAACGTATAAACAAAAACCAAGCTTTCGCAGAATTAAATCGGGGTCACAACTCAGTCAAAAAAACTCTAAAATTTTCCAAAGGTGAACAGTAATTCGCCCCAAGATGCAAACTTTTACTCTTCTTAAATAATAAAAAATCCTATTCCTACCAATTTCATCACCAAATACACAAACAGAAGACTAAATTCCACAACTTTCCGTAATTTGAAGCGAAAAAAAAAAGAAAATTCGGTGTCTGCGCGTTTCGAAAAGAAAAAGATGGGTTCACAACATCCAGAAAACCTAAAAAATCCATAGAAATTATACATACATAAACCAGGTTGAACATCGGGTCAAAATCGCGCCAGAATTCCAAATAAATTAAAAACTTACTTCCTCAAACCCAATTCAAAAATTGAGCAAAGCAATTTGAAGAGTTCCAAAAAAATTAAAAACTTACTTCCTCAAACCCAATTCAAAGACTGAGCATAGCAAATTTGAAAGTTCTATTATCTAAAACAAAAATTCGAAGGATTCAAGTGAAAGCTAACCTGTGATCGTTGAATAAAATCTGCTGCGAAGAGACGTAATCGACACACGAGGCGCCCATTTATATCAGTAACACGATTATTTATTATCTTCACCTCCAACCAAACAGACCCGTTCGCGTCCTCCTATTGGGAACTTAGTTTTTTAATAATTAAACATTAGCTTGACAAATAAATCAACAATTGCAACAAATTGAAATAACTTTTCACGTCCGCTCTGACGATGCCTTGCCCTACACGAAATCTCATTTTCCAACAAAACCCAATCTGATATTTGTACCCCCAGATTTGACCCGCACATAGTACCTTTCTGTATACCGACACCTGTCGGTGCCCTCAACAAGGCTTCACAGCGTTTTCGGAAAACAAAAAATTAATGTGCACGCACACGTGTCTATGTAATGCGACGCCGGCCACTTTGAAAATAGTCCGTGGGTCCCACACTCCACTCCTGCTTTTCGTAAAAAGAAGAGACTACGTTGTTTTCTTTTATAATGTGGTGGGCCCAGGATTATTATAAATAATATTAAATAAATTAGCCAAAAGTCTAGTTATTTATAATGTGGGAGCCAAACATTATACGAAAGGGGGGTTCAATTTCCCATATATTCTTTAATTTGAATTTTCCATATGTTGTTTAATTTAAGGTTAACTATTTATATTAAGATTTGTTCATAATTCTTTCTTTAGAATACTGATTAAATTTGTGTAATATAATAATTAAAGATTTGATTTCAATAAGAGACGTAACATTATACTTCATATTGTATAGATTTAATGTATTGTCCAGATACTTGAAGAGTTGTCAAGATACATACGAATCTTATTATATTATTGACTACATCTCTAAAGTAGATTTGATCACATGTAAATAATCTGGTTTTGAACCAATAATATTTAAGGGTTCAAACATTTTGCATGTTTATTAGATGTCTAAGTTTGAATCTAAATTATAAGTAGGTTCTATAAATTATAATCATATTTTATTTACGTTTTGAAGAGAGTTGTTTATAAATTTTGAAGAAAAGATAAATTATTTGTAGTTTATGGGTTAAAAAATTGAAGACTAAGTTTATCTTAAAAAATATTGTTGTAGGATAGTCTACACTAATTCCAAATATCAGCTTTTTGTGTAGTTGAATGTGGCTCTAGGAAAATTTACCATCGAAAAATTCACCGCCAACAATTCACTGTGGGAAAATTCACCACCATGAAAAATTCACCACCAACAATTCACAGTCGTAGAAAATTCATCGCATTAAAAGTTTGTGATTAATTTTTCGTGGCAGTGAATTGTCGGTGGTGAATTTTCTTTGAGGTGAATTTTTCATGCCGGTGAATTGTTTGGCGATGAATTTTTCAACATGAATTGTTGGCAGTGAATTTGCCTGATGTCGTTGAATGTATGGTATAGATGTAGCATAGGGTGTTATAACTTATTTTTTTGTTGATCATGAAGTTTAGAAGTAATACTTGGCATGGACAAGTTTCTAATACTTATGGCGTCAATATGTTAGGTAACCCCTTCCTAAGTGGTTTCTAGCTTCAAAATATACTCTTAGACTTGCTATATCTTAATTTTAAATTGATGGTTAACCTTGAGAGTGTCCTTAGAAGGTTTGACAAAATAACCATCCAAAAAATAAGGTTAGAGTAAATTTTTTGGACTACAACTCCCAAAGAAGAACATGAGGAGTTAAAGACTATAATACAACATTCTTTTCATATACAATTGATAATTACTTCTCTAATTGATTTGGAGAATATTTATATTTTGTGTCGAATTGCAGCAAAATAGTTTCCAACCAATCAAGTGACCAAAGATGGAGGGGAGATCTTTGTAAATGATTAATTAATAAAGACAAGTAAAATTGCATTTTCAAAAAGGTTGCTTAACATGTTCAAAGAGAGAGAGAGAGAGAGAGAAGGCATGAGACTGTTACAATTAAACGAATCTAAGTCTCTCATTCACTAGGGGTTTGAAATATAGAATCTTTCAAGTAAATACTTGGCAATTGGCATCAGTTTTGAATTATTAGAGGTGAGTGTTGTGCTTGGACCAGAGAGCATTGCTAAAGTGGTGATTCCACTTGGTAGGGAGAAGCTTAGGAAGAAGTTGTAGGTAGAATTATTTTACCAAGCAGGAGGAGGAGTGTGGAGGATATAACAAATGTCAATCTTTAAAGAAGTTGCAAGAGGCCGAGGTGGGCAACATGATGTTTATCTTGGGAGGAACAAGAGATATGATAAGCTCAATCACCTATTTATCGCATTACAACATATCAACTAGGAATAAGTATGATTCCAAGAGTTCCATGTATGTTAAGTAGTTCCAAATATCACTAGTTTGGTGAAAACATTTGTGAAAACATTTATGAAAGCATTGATGAGTATATGGATGGAGAGATAGGTCCAAGGATTTATTCTCGTGTTGAACCAGTTTTTTCACCATGTGGATAAGAGGAATCCTTCAAATTTAAAAACTTGAAAATAGATTGGCAAACTTACACATACTTAAGATGGAGGAAACATAATGGTAAAGAAGGTCCAAGCCAGGGGTTTACCTATCAATTAACCATTGTCATTTTCCCCTAATAATTTGAAGCCAATCTACACCTAATAAGAATTTATTAAGGTTCTTCTCCACATATAAATTTGGTGCTACATTTCAAGATAAGATGAATTCCTTGTGTTTTAGGACCAAAGATTCCCAATCCCCTTCATCTTTTTTGCTAAATGCAATGAATTCATAAAGTTGTTGTTTAGCCATAAGTGTTGTACCATATCCTAAGGTATTATAATGGAGATTCAAAATTGCAATAACATTAGGAAGCTCATTTGCACTATTATTAAGGAATTATGTGGCAATGTGATGCCTAAGATAACCCTCAAAGGTTAAGCTCAAAGAAGAAGGTAGCAAAGGACACAATTGCTTAGGGCATAAAGGAAACCATTAATAAAAAGGAAAATATTAGAGTTGGTAAATAATATCTGGATATGAGAAAGCAATTGATATCCAAACTAAAGTCAATAAAACATTTTTAAGATAAAATATTAGTGAAAGCAATTACTATATCAAAAATAATCCTGACAAAATAAAAATATATATCATCTATATAACCCATTTAGTAATCTCTCAAACTAAAATGAAACTACCTCAGATCATCCAAGTCTACACACACAACTGAAATGTCAATAACATCAAGTGGAACCAAGATCTCCAAGCTAAGAAGATACAACCAACAAACCATCAGGAATATATCCAACACCGCAAATCCATCATTGTCAAAATCTCCCACTGAAAAGTGTAACCAAGCTATCCATGACATCATGATAAAACCACATGTTACAAATCCCATAATCAACTATCTAGGTACTATAAACATCATCCATCCTCTCATCTCAAAGCACACTTACCAATGTACAAATGACCACAAAAAATGCCAACTAATAAAGTCTGCAACAATAATGAATCAAACCTGGTGGATATAGACAGTCCACAACTAATTAATCCCACTACAAGTAAATGGGTAGCTAATCCACAACTTGCATAACTTGTAGATCCAATTATCGAAACGTGCAAACTCATCATCACATTAGTAAACTACAAACTGAGATATTAAAGAGAATAACCATGTAGACCAAATGACAAACACTAAATCAACCTCATATCTAAATTTCCAAACATGTCCACACCCAAGTACCATAGTCAAGGAACCCAACAAGCATCTAGGAGATAAGAAACAACCTCTTGACACCAAACCAGAACACCACAAACCTGATTATGTCACACCAATACAAAAGTGTACCTACATAACCATGACACCATAACCAACAACAATGTTGTACCTACACTTGACTATCACCCACATAAGACTCCAAGTCTCAAACCATGTCCAACCATGTCCTCGAAATTGAAGATAACCTATGTACCTATCACCATCAAAGTCCGACTCTAAAAAACACATGTAAATCTATACCAGGAAGCACCGAACTGATAATCAACTATACCATCATGAAAAACACATGAAAACATGTACTCCCTCAAGGTTTCGCCTCTTGACTCATCTGGATGCTCACATATACACACCCTGAATCTTAGGCACCCACAAGTGTTTAGACAAGTACACAACTCTCTTTGCTCATCAAACTGAGAAAATAACACCACTATATAGCACATAGAACATGCTCTCCAACGCCTATTCGAAATCAAAAATCTGACTTTGTATCCAAAAGTTATGCTCAAAATAGTGTAATCAAGAGCATATGGCTTTCAGGCCTCAAAAATAGGTCAAAACTGTAAAATCAACAAACCAAACCTATACCACTAAAAAATTGACATTTTGGGAAAAAGTTATGCACATTTAAAAACAAGTCATCCAATTTGGCTAGTGGACAAAGCTAGGGTGGCCCCTGAGCGGAGCCACTGGTGGCCCGTGCAGGGGCAGTGGCTAGCCAATGGCACCCAGGCAACGCTCTGCTGATGGTGCGTTGGCTAAGGGCGATAGACTTAATTTCATTTTAATGTTTTTAAAACTTTGAATTTGGTAGATTTTAAAAATAATTTAAAGAGTTTTTTTTTTTGAATGGTGACTAGTCTGGCCCGTCAAACCTGCAAGGCTCGCGTCAAGGGACATTGTCTCGTCGGTGACGATATCCACTAACCGACGGCCAATAGGGGCCTGTCACTAGCAGCAGCAATACCCTCAAGTATGTCGACCTGCCAGTGGCAAGTACGGGGGTCGGACCCCCTGTCACATTTTTCAAACTTAAAAAATCTCTATGGGCCTTTTTAATATATATATATATTTTTTAATTTTCTTTGCAGAAAAATTATCTTTAAAGCGATAAGATATATATATTTTTATTTTTTTTAAGACTGCAAATTTGACAGTTGGGGCAAATTGGGCAAAAAAAATCGCATATTTTTTACAATAACCAAAATAGGGCATATTTTATATGATTTTTCGTCTCTCGACCAACCCAGATCCAACCATGAGGTCTATTTTGTATTAGGAGTTCATGTACAACATCTCCCCCACAAAACCCTCATTTGAATGCACAACCAAGAAACCCTTTTGACCCAACATTTTTCACACCCCAAATCTATGAACAACCCATCATAATAGCAAACCCAAAACCCTCATATCTTGCCATGTCTTTAATTCTCTCATGCAATTCCATAGATTCAAACTCAAACAATATTTTCTCAACCTAGGGTTATCCAACCACAACCATGGATTTGATACCAAATGAAAGGAAACTTGTAGCCACATGATGATAATTTCCGCATAACCCAAAATATAAATCTATGTAAATAAGTACTCAAAATCCATATGCAAGAGAGTATACAACATAGTCATGAAAAGATGACACAAGATATACCCTGGGAAAGCTCTCGTGAGGGAAAAACCTAGCCTTCCAAAAGCATCCATCACTCATGTATTATGCAGTAATAAACATTACAATACATCTTCAAAGTCCTCCATGAACACCATTGAAGCTTCAAGCCGTAAACAAGCACTCCATGTGAACAAGCATGTAACCACATATCCCATGCCATGCTTCAACCCGCACAAATGCTAACATGAGCTAACCTTCAAACTAACCAACCTTAAACAACTACCCTTGTGGTTGCTTTTATAGAAACAAGCTCCCACAAAACCACCAAGTGGTATTACATAAAACCATGTGACTAAAACCATGAGATTATAAAACCATATCCCTGCATTACTTTATTTAAATTACTTCCCCAATATTAAATAAATACATTTTTATGACTCAACTTATGTCCCAATGTTACATGCAACATAAAGTGGCCCCAAGAATATTAACTCCTAGTGATGCATGTTCTTCTAGGTCCCCTAGGTGCACCACATACATAATAAATAAATAATTACATTATAAACATTATGCAAGGTGTACAACATCTAATTCCTTACACTAATTACTCAATATCACAATAACATAGATTTTAAAATCATTATGTGCATTTACATAGTTATCATGTGCATCTATAAATCACTTTACCATCCTACTCTATTCCCACCACGAGCATTTCTCTCTTGTGTTCTACTTATCTAACTTGCAACATCACTAGAAATGCATCAACTCCACGTGTAGCTTCAAGCCTTAATTCCTTCTCTATTGCACCTTATTTCAATATCTTCCCTACTCTCTTACTTCTATGTACAACATTATCCATGCACTCTTCCTTTACTGTTCTTAATTTCAACACCTAATTTGTGTGCACTTGTAGCTCCTTAGTGACCTTATCCATCACCGTTTTATCCTCACACTTGTATTCGCTAGGGATTTCAACCTTTCCTTATTCTCCTAAAATGTTTTCAATATAGCCTCAAAATTCTCATTTATGCTAACAGCTACTTTGACCCTTTCTTCATTATCACTATCACTATCTACCTTTCACAAGTATGACCTCCTTTATTACCACTGTTGAATAGATCCATCCTCTTTTGCATTACCCTTATAATGGATTTATCGTCTCATTTTATCATGTTAAGTTATCTTAATAATTCCTTCATGGTTGAGTATTTCATGAGGTCTTTAGTCCATTTGTATGATATCTCAAACCATATGATGCATCCACATGTATATTGCTGCCATAGTCTATTTGGGACTGTATTTTAATGTTGTAATATCAAGTCTTAGGTTTGTGGTCTTAGTAATTATTTTGAGTTTGTTACTGAAGAGCTATTTCAAAGTGAACTAGGTTTCATCGAGTAAATGTTAAAGAATTCTAATTCAAGTTTCAATGTGAATGATTAAAGGAACTAGTGACGAGAATTGATCCCTCGAAGTTTCACTAGTTAATTGCTCTCAAGTCTCTTAAGATAGTTTGATATCATTGGGATATTTGTTGTGTGAAATGGAGTCTCCTCTAGTATTCACTCACCTAGACCCCAATGTGTTGGCACAATTCATTCACCCCCATGAGGTGAGGATATAAAAATATGATTGTTGGAGTACGGGAAACACTGAGAGAGGGGGGGGGGGCGGGTGAATCAGTGTTTCAATAATCAATTTCAACTAAATAATTCTTCAAAACACTTAAACTCTTTGAAAACAATAAATGTTTAGTTTCAAGAGTATAATCATATGTGATAAACAAACTTCAGATTCTTAAACATGTAAACTCAAATGCTGCAATCTAAATAAAGGAAACAACAAGACCAAAAAGCATCCACAAAAGAATCATAACACAATGTTTTTCATGAGTGGAAAACCCTCATAGGGATGAAAAATCACTCATAAAATGCCTCACTGGATTATCAAAATGCCTCACTGGCAGAGCCTCACTTGCTACAAAATGCCTCACTGACAAACATAAGATGCCTCACTAGCAAATACAGTGTCTCATTGACAATCACAAAATGCCTCACTGGCAACTCTCCATAGTCTTACTGACCAATCTCCATGAAAGAAGAAACACAAATTCGGGGGGTTACCTTGTTACAATACAATCCATTGCTTAAATGATTTATCTCTGCAACTACATTTCTACAAACACCATCATCCCTATTCACACAAATATTGATAAAAAATCCAAGTCTCAAAACTGCCTCTCCTCTTTTATGTTTCACATCACAACCATACACCCTTTTGCATGCGTAAACACATCTTCACTAGACTCTCCTTAACACATCAAATACAAGTATTCAGCCTTTCAATGCATAATCAAAGACCTCTCTACAGACTTCACGCCACAAATGACTAGCATGAATTGTGAACTTTGTTCTATATAAAATTTTATGAACATGACAATTGACAACCATAATATGCTTTTACAAAGCCATGTTTAAATTTGATACATACAGACTTTGACAATACCCTTCAGACACAGCATTTCATTCAACCTCTTGTATAGAGCATTCACAAACTATTCAAGACACCTTTTCACATTTAAGTAATATGTAATCTTTCTCTTATCACATTGAACTTGTGCAGAGAAGAGAGCATTGTCACGCAAAGCACAGCATTCAAACTTCTAT
>CM021110.1:11015231-11046536 GCA_007115665.2 Sequoiadendron giganteum | reverse complement strand
AACATTACCACCAAACGAACAAGTGCTAAAAATGACTTCACCATAATCAAGTACCTCACCATATCCTTTGTTATGCAACACATACCCTGTCTTTGCATAATGAAGTTCTGACAAATACCGTTAAAGCATTGATGTTTTGATGTCACTGATGACTCCCATGCACCAATGATGAATCCCATACACCAACCTTATGAATACCAACCATGAATACTACACCTTTGACATCAATGGCAAAAACCATACCAATGCCAATAATGGCTCCTAGCAAGGTTATGTTGAATGTCATTAAACATTTTGCAACATTTCAATTATTGTCACCATGGTCAAATGGTTTTGGGATAAGAAAAACTAAGATATTTTATTGTGGAGGGACCCTACATACACTTGTAGGTTCAAATAGACTGTTTGTATGTGTCATGGATTATAAGAACTACCCTATCATAGTTTGGTAATTTTTTCGCACTTAGGTCTCTTAAGAGACTTTGTTAGAGGCATGTGACTCAAAACAATCTAGACATTCTGGGTGCAAAATTGGACCTCCCTTAGCATTCACCCACTCACCCTAATTTTTTTTATGTAGATATTTTCGCCTCATGAGGTGAGGATAAAAATATGCCTCCTAAAAAGGTTGTTTTGAATACCATTGATGCTTTTTGCAATATTACAACTATTATCGCCATTGTCAAATAATTTTGAGCTAAGAAAAAATAAGAGTTTATTATGGAGGAAAATGCATGTACCTATAGCTTCAGAAGGAACATTCACAGGTGTTGTAGATCCTAAGAACTGCCATGTCATATTTTGACAATTTTTCACACTTAGATTTGTTAAGAGACTTTGTTAGATGCCTATAGCTCAAAATAATTAGGACACCTACGGTGTTAAAATAGACCTACCCTAGCATTCTCCTACACAACTTTACATGTTGGTGTAGTTCGTTCGGCCCCATAATGTGAAGATAAAAAATATTACTCTTGGCAAGGTTGTGATAAATTCCATTAATGCTTTTTCCAAAATTAAACCATCATTGCCACAATAAAAAAAATGAGATAAAAAAAACAAGAGAGATTATTGTGGAGGTACCCTACATACACTTGTAGGTTCATATGGAACATTCATAGGTGCCACAAATTTTGATAATTATCCCATCATAGTTTGGCTATAATATTGTGCACATAGGTCTCTTAAGAGACTTTGTCGAATGCTTGAAGCTTGAAATGATCGGGATGCTTGGGATAAAAAACTAGACCTCTCTAGATTTCACCCACCTACCCTAACATGTTGGCACAATTCATTCGACCCCATATGAGGCAAGGATAAAAAATATGGCTCTTAGCAAGGTTCTGCTAAACACAAATGACACTTTTACAACATTATAACCATCATCACCATGGTTAAATATTTCAAGAAGAAAAATAATGAGATAATATGATGGAGGGACCCTACATGCACCTATAGGTTTAGATAAAGCATACAAAGGTGCCACGGATTATGAGAACCACTCCATCATAGTTTAGCAATTTTTTGCATTTAGGTCTCTTAAGAGACTTTTTTTTATGCATGTAGCCTAGAACAATGAGGACACTTGAGGTACAAAAAAGGACCTCCCCTAGCATTCACCCATCCACCTTGATGTTTTGGCATAGTTTGTTTGTCCCCATGGGGTGAGGATAAAAAATTGGCCCCTAACAAGGTTGTGTTGAATGTCATTGACACTTTCTATATTGCAACCATCATCACCATGGTCAAACAGTTTTGAGATGATAAAAATTAAGAGAGGCTATTGTGAAGAGAACCTACATGAACATGTAGGTTCAAACAAAACTCCCTTAGGTGTCATTAATTCTAAGAATTACCTTATCATATTTTGTAACTTTTTGCACTTAGGTCTCCTAAGAGACTTTATTGAATGCATGTATATTGGAACAATTGAGATGCGTAGGGTGTGGAACTATAACTCTTTTAGCATTCAACCACCTACCTCAACATGTTGGTAGTGTCTATTTGGGCCCACAAGGCATAGATAAAAAAAAATGGCTCTTGGCAAGGTTGTGCTAAACACATGACACTTTTTACAACATTACAACCATTGTTTCCACATTCAAATAGTTTAGATATAAGATTAACCAAGAGATAATTTTGTGGAGGGGCCCTACATACACCTATAAGCTCAAAAATAATGTCTGTAGGTGCCACAAATTTTAAGAACTACCTTGTCATAGTTTGGCAATTTTTTGTACTTGGGTCTCTTAAGAGACTTTGTCAGATACTTATAAGTTATCAGAATGATTAGGACACTCGAGGTACAGAAAAGAACCTCCTATAGTATTCACCTATTCATCTCAATGTGTTGGTGTAATCCATTTAGTGCCATGAGGTAAGGATAAAAAAAGATGGCTCGTAACAAGGTTGTGCTAAATGCAAATGACACATTTTACAATATTGCAACCATCATTTCCACAATCAAATAGTTTTGAGATAATAAAAACTAAGAGTGACTATTCTATAGGGACCCTACATGCACCTATAGGTTTAGAAAAATCGCCCGCATGAGGCAAGGATAAAAAATATGGCTCTTACCAAGGTTGTGTTGAATGCAAATGATGCTTTTTGTAACATTGCAACCATTTTCGCCACAATTAAATAGTTTCAATGTAAGAAAAAATTAAGAGAGGCTATTATTAAGGGACCCTACATGCACATGTATGTTCAAATTTAATTTTTATAGGTGCCATAGATTTTAAAAACTAGGTCTTGTTATAGTTTGGCAATTTTCACACTTAAGTCTCTCAAGAGACTTTGTTGGATGCCTATAGCTCAAAATGATCAGGATGCCTGTGGTGTGAAAATGAAACTCTCTTAGCATCCACTTGCCCACCTCGATGTATTGGTGTAGTCCATTCGGCCCTATGAGGCAAGAATGAAAAATATATGGCTCCTATCAAGGTTGTATTGAATGTAAATGATGCTTTTGCCTCATTGAAACCATCGTCATCATGATCAAATGGTTTCAAGATAAGAAAAATGAGAGAGGCTATTATTGAGGGAATCTACATGC
This sequence comes from Sequoiadendron giganteum, assembly GCA_007115665.2. Lineage (NCBI taxonomy): Eukaryota > Viridiplantae > Streptophyta > Pinopsida > Cupressales > Cupressaceae > Sequoiadendron > Sequoiadendron giganteum. The sequence continues at coordinate 11,043,478 of CM021110.1, read as the reverse complement.
ACTTGTAGGTTTAGATGGAACATCTATAAGTGCAATGGATTGTGAGAACTACCTAGTCATAGTTTGATAACTTTTTACACTTAGGTATCTTAAGAGACTTTGCTAGATTTTTGTAGCTTGGAATGATAGAGATTATTGGGGTATGAAATAGGACCTCAATTAGCATTCACCTATTGGAACAATCCACTTTTTCCCACAAGGAGAGGATAAATAAATATGTCTTCTGACAAGGTTATGTTGAACACAAATGACACTTTTTAATATTGCAACCATAGTTGCCATGGTCAAACAATTTTGAGATAAAAAATTTGAGAAAGGATATTATGAAGGGACCTTACATGTAATTTTAGTTTTATATTAAAATTCCATAAGTACCAATAATTATTAAAACTATTCCATCATAGTTTGGATTTTTTTGTACTCAGGTTTCTTAAGAGACTGCCATTGAATAATGTAGTATGGAATGATTGGGAGACCATGAGAAAAAAACTAAAGCCTCCCTTATAATTCACCCACCCATTTGGATATGTTAGTGTCACATGGTTAGCTCAATTGATCAAATAACATCAAAATAGAAGAAATTAGGATCTTAATGTTGGACTCAAGGGAACACTGAAGGGAGGTGAATCAATGTTTTGCAAATTTGAACTTTATTAAACTGATATTTAAACCATTTCCACATTAAACCAAAGGAAATATGAAAACACACAAATTAATCATCCTCAACACCATAACACAAGGATTTTTATGTGGAAACCCTATTAGGGTAAAAACCACGGTGGAGGTCAATCCACAATTTGAGTACTCAAATATAAGTTTTACAAAAGGGAGTGCACTTGCATTCAGGCTCACTGCCTTACAAATTGTTCAGATTAAAACCATCTAAAGGATTGAACTGAAGTAATAGCATCTACTTATGCCAGGTTACAGTTCCGGTTAGGCTCATAAATAAGATTTTGGACCTTCTATCTAATTCTGCTCTACTCTGCTCCTCGTATCACAAATCCATGCACAGATGAATTTGCACCACTATTCTTCTGAATTTCACACCACACACTAATATACTTCACATCACTCACATTCGCTTCTCCAAAATGATATAACTAATCTCATATATATATCTGCTACCAAGGATTTGATCATTCATGTGTTGGCTTTCATAAAACATAAAATACTTTCCAACTATCGGCTAAATCCACAACTAATTCTTTATGTGCACCACCCATAGTCGGTCAAAGCATAGTGAGGACCCAAATAAACATATTTGAACATAGAAACATTTAACAAATTACTCCTTAGATATCCGCAGCGACTATATTCACTACGGTCTTTTAGCACGGATAACCAAAAAATTAGTGCACCGGATCTCCTAGATCGTACACCAGTAAATGTGCACCTCGATATTTCTTGAATAAGGCAGTATGAACATCAACATACATTTCTTTGAGATCCACAACTCAAAATAATAGTTCGGTGAAGTATACAGATCAACATCTTTACTTTTAACCGAATGCCATGTACTTCATTTTGTTCTGCCGGTATGAACCAATACTAAACTGTGGACCAGATGAATGACTTTAGGTTTCCATCAATGACAACACTACAAGCCATATGCCAACAATCTCCCCCTTTGGCATTGATGGAAACACTTAGTGAAAAATTACTAAGTGTCAAAACCAATATGAGTACGTTGCCAAACTTCAAAATTTCAAAACATAGCTCCCCCTTAGATTGATGAGGCATTTTGCATTGCTTTCTCTCCCCGTTTGACATCAATCACAAAGCTAAAAGTCTTATGACAACGATTGACAAAACACGTATTCAATTTCCCCTTTTGAGATATAATCAAAATTTCAAAATTGATTCAAAATTTTGAAAAAGAACAATTGCTACTTGAGTTAGAAAATTATCTTGTGATTTTCTTTCATTTTCGAAAGAAATTTCTTCCAAGCTTCTATTGCAATCCCAATGATTATGATCATGTTGTTATTCTTAGATGTCTTGTTGACAATCTTAGTGAGGGATTCTGGGATTGTGATCGCATCCTCTAATTTTTCACCTTTCCTTAGTATCTCAACCATTTGTTCTAGTTTGCATTCAGTTAGGTCCTTCACTTTCCAAAAAGTGTCCACGAGTGTGTGTTTAGTGAATTCAAATTTTGTGTGCTCAGACTGTAGCTCTTGAATTATTTTCTTGATTGTACCATCTTGATCCTGAAACATATCAAAAAAATTTCCAATCCCATTCAATTTTGTTTCAATTTGTTCCAACTTCTCTTTGTATTTCCCCACTGCATGAGGCCAACGGATGCAATAGTTGTATATGTTATTTTTTGCACTTATGCATTGCCTCAACTCATTCATTTTCTTTTTCAACTTGGTTAGTGATACCCTCAACTGGTCCTTCAAATCTAAGATTACTTCTCCTTCTTCTTTGTTTTGAAACTCATAATCAATAGTTTCCTTAATGCATTCAATCATTTCTTCAGGTAAAATATTCTACAAACTCTCCAATTTGATTTGAATGTGCACAACATGAGCACTTAGTACACTTAAGATCATATCTTGATCATATGAGGGTCTGATAGGCCACAATTGAGCAATTTTCTGCATTCCACTTTCCTTATGAATAAGTTGTAGCTTCTCTTTTGTCAAGTCATCTTCTTCTTCACTTGCTTCTAACATTTCCTTTTCTTGTTTTGGTTCGGCTGAATTCGACTCTTTTCCTTGAGTGTCCTCATCGAATTCCTCATCTGGTATATCCACAATCTCCTATTATTTTCCTTTTCCTTCAATTTTTGGAATCTTGCATTCCGAAGGAGTGCAAACACCAATTTATTTTTCTCTTTTCTTCTTTCTGTCCATCCCACTGGAAGAGGAGCCAACTTCAAGTGCTTTTACCGGAAGAGAAATACCAACTGAGCCAAACTTTCCTAGCAAACTCTTAAAGAAACTTTCATACGCTTGATCACAGTTTGCCAAACTTTTGGAGTGTGTGTATATTTGTTTGCACACCGGTTCATTTTCTTTCCACATCACATTGTTGTTCATCAGTAAACAATTCAGAAAGTACATTACTAGGCATATGACCATAGTACCAAACCTGAAAGGGTAATTTATCTCTTTTGTTAATTGCACATTCTCCATCAGTTGATCCTTTAACAATCCGCACAGGTCAAAGTCCTGACCTTCCATTATCATTTTGTGAGAGATGTAGACTACACTAGTTGAGGTTGCTCCTTCTTTGTTTCTAAAAAATATTTTATATGATACTTTGTGCGTAATGTACCTTGTCACAGCTCATTCCAAATCTCCAAATTATTGTGTTTGGCTTCTTTTACCCATTTCAATTCATCGGGTGACAATAGATTTCTTATGGTCTCACTGTTGTATTCATCTAAATTGATAGACCCTTTGATTTGTTCCATTTTTCCTTCTGTACAATCGCATGCCAAAATATATGGAAATTCCAAAACAAGTGAAATACCTGATGAATTTCGAGATTCACCACCGAATTAACTTTACTCCTTCAAGATTCTGTTGTTGAGCGTTTTCCTCCTCTTCTTCGATGCAAAGTGACAAATGAGGGTTACAACTTGCCTTATATAGCTCGCACACTTGTAATAAATTCCTTTACCCTAGGTATTCCAAATACCCTATTTTCTTAGACAGGGAGAGAAAAACTCTTCTGCAGACCTATGATTTCTTTGAGTTTCCTTGTGAGTGTTTTCCAAATCCTTTGTAGATCATTAATACACCTTTTGATAATCTTTTCATGATCCAGTACCAGCTTACAGATTCCAAAGGAATTATCGGAAGCAGGTTTCAGTGCAGAACTATTTCCAGCATCAGAATCATTCTTCCTTACCCATGTCTTCTTCATCTGATCTCTTATTTCATCCATAATTATTTTTCCTTTTTCTTTATCATTTTTCTATGTATTTTTGTCTTTGTATACCAAACCTTTTCTACCCACATTTTTATTTCTGCAAAATCTTGCAATGTGACTGTATCTGTTACAATTGTAGCACACAGTATTTCCTTGTCCAGACCAATCATTCCATTGATTTCTTCTTGATCTGCATTGATTAGCAATATGCCCAATTCTTCCATAGGTATAACATTCAACATTCCTTCTACTAACATAGTAGTTTGACACATTTTTGCATTCAATTGATTTATGACCAAACTTTTTCAATTGAAACACTGACCAGAGAATGATGGATTACTTGATTTCATTTTACTTCAACACTGAGCAGCCATATGACTGAATTTATTGCAAGAAAAATAGTGTCCATTAAAATTTTGAGCATTAGGTTGTCTTACCGGATACCTTCCATCTTTGTTCATCTAATTTCTTTCCCTAAAATTTCTTTGTCCAAATCTAGAACTTTCTCCTTTCTCATATCCAAGACCTCATTTGCCTTTGGCATTCTTATGTCCTTGAGTAAGCTCATCAAGCTTAACAAAACTAATCTCCTTGTATTTTTTTGCAATAGTAAGTTCATCCTTGAGAATAATAATTTGTTTTTCAAGTTCCTCTTCATTGTTTCTGGATTATTGCAATTCATTTTCTAACTGAATTAATTCTCCATTTATTTTTCTGCATTCATCAGATTTTTCTTTTAAGGACTGAGCAAGATTCTCCTCATTCTTCTTCCTTTCTTCAATTTCCTTAGTCAGCTTCATCACCATGGATTCCATCTCACGTCTTAGGGTAGCATTGTTTCTGGCAAGCTTTTCACATTCTTCAATTATTTCCTTCAGGGTTTGATTTAGGTGAGCATCATCCATGTTTTCGCTCTCTTTCTACTTAATCTAGTCACAATGATCCTTCCTCTTTTCCCTCGATTTAACAATCAGATCCTTCAATGTCTGAACGAATTTCTCAGCATCCCTAAGATTTTCTTTTAATTCTCGGACTTCTGCTTTAGATTGATCAAGATCATCAAGTGCCACCAAAAGCTGCTACTGAAGACTACCAGATTCCATCACATTCCAAGATCCAACTCAAGTTTCTAACCTTCTTCTGAGGAACTAGGCTCTGATACCAATTGTTGGACTCAAGGGAACACTTAGAGGGGGGTGAATCAGTGTTCTACAAATTTGAACTTTATTAAACTGATATTGAAACCATTTCCACATTAAACCAAAGGAAAGATGCAAACACACAAATTAATCATCCTCAACACCATAACACAAGGATTTTTACGTGGAAACCCTATTGGGAGAAAAACCACGGTGGAGGTCAATCCACAATTTGAGTACTCAATTATAAGCTTTACAAAAGAGAATGCACTTGCATTCAGGCTCATTGCCTAGAGCTCACTACTAAAAATAAAAAGGCTCACTACCTTACAAAATGTTTATATTAAAACCATCTGAAGGATTGAACTGAAATAATAACATCTACTTATGTCAGGTTATAGTTTCGGTTAGGCTCATAGATCAGATTTTGGACCTTTTGTCTGATTCTACTCTTCGCTTTGCTCCTCGCATCACAAATCCATGTACAGATTAAATCACACCACTATTCTTCTGAATTTTGCACCACACACTAATATACTTCACATCACTCACATGCGCTTCTCCAAAATGGTACAACTGATCTCATATATATATCCTCTACCAAGGATTTGATCATTCATGTGTCGGCTTTCATAAAACATAAAATACTTTCCAACTGTTGGCTAAATCCACAACTAATTCTTTATTCGCACCACCCATAGTCAGTCAAAGCATAGTGGGGACCCAAATAAACATTTTCGAACATAGAAACATTTAACAAATTACTCCTTAGATATCTACAATGACTATATTCACTAAGTCAGCCTTTTAGCATAGATAACCAAAAAAATAGTGCACTGAATCTCCTAGATCGTACACCAATAAATACGCACCTCAATACTTCTTGAATAAGGTAGTACAAACATCAACATACCTTTCTCTGAGATCCACAACTCAAAATAATAGTCTGGTGAAGTATACAGATTGACATCTTTACTTTTAACTGGATGTCCTATACTTCATTATGTTCTGCCGGTATGAACCAATACTAAATTGTGGACCAGATGAATGACTTTAGGTTGCCATCAATGACAACAATAGAAGCCATATGCCACCACTTAAAACATCAATAAACTACAATATTATGATCAAATGAAAGACATACTCAATAAGATTCAATTAAAACACTAAGATGATTTATTTCAAAAGCATTAAACCAAAATTCACCAAATGAATCTAAACTAGTATGCAAGCCTCCTGATCTCATTATGGATTTGAAGAAAACTTGTGGTGTAGTGATGCGGAGTTCTCAAATTCTCTTAATCCATTGTTGCAAAAGCTTAGTTGAAAGTGATTGATTCACAAATTCTCTCAAATTGCTCAAGGAATGGCTCAACAATTCAAGAGAGTAAGGGTGATTTATGAATTTTTTGAATGAAATTCATGTTAAAAGGTGATGTATTTATAGATTTTAAGAATTATGATCAATGGTGAGGATTGAAAATGGCAATCAATGGATGAGAGAAGATTAAGGAGGTGAGTGTAGATCAAGGATTAATCAAGTGGTTGATAATCCATGAGGTGTGGATGAAGGATTAGATCAATGGTTCATAATCCATGACAGACTCAATAATATCCCTTAATTCATGGAATTAAGTTGGAGGGAATAATTTGAATTTGAAAAGGGAATATTTTTTATGCAAGTTGGAGGATTGGAGGAAAATTAGTTAATTTGACAATTTAGAAAATCATTTAATTGCACAAGTTGGAAGAATTAAGAGTCTTGATTAAATAATTGTGAATTATTTAATCAAGTGGGATTTATTAGCATTTCAATTAAATAATCTGACATTATTTAATTAAAAAGGGAGAAATGATGAATTAATCAGATAACCTTAATTATTCAATTAATATGAGAATAAAGTGAATTTAACTAAATAATTGGGAATATTTAATTAAATGGATGAAATAGGTGAATTATGAGAGAAATGGTGTTAATAAGTGGAATCAGGATGTGTGATATACTCAGGAAATTTTTAGGTGTCTACAGTTAGCATAGTCTATTTGGCCCCACAACACACATAACAACCAAATATTCATTTTGACACATTTACACTACTCTCAACTAACAATTTTTTCAAGAATGCATTTGTTCATGGTCTGGTCAAACAGTCTCAAACTAACAAAAACTAAGAGAGTTTATTGTGTAGGAACCCCACATTGATTTTTACATCTAGACCAAACATTTGTAGATTCCATAAACTTTGAGAATTGTTTTGTCATAGTTTCACATTTTTTTCTCTCAAGTCTCTTACCTAGAATAATATAGTCTAGACTGATCAAGATTCCAAGAGAGTGAACAAAGACCTCCCCTAGGATTCACCCACCCACTTAAACATGCTGGCATAGTCCATCCACCCCCATGACACACACAGCTACCAAATTTTCCTTTTGGCACATTTACACTGCTCTTGACTAACAATTTTTCAAATAATGCATTTATTCTTGGTGTGGTCAAACGGTCTCAAACTAATGAAAATCAAGAGAGGTTATTATGGAGGGTGATGAGCCAAGTCTTTGGCACATTTTGATCATACTTTTATAAATACTTTTATGTTTTTATTATGCTAAAACAAACATTCAGTCTAATTATAGGATAGGACATATACCTTTTTATGACTTAAATATGATGAGTATATTATGATAAAAAGTCCCATGATTATTACCTTTAATGTTTTATTAGTCTGATAAATACTTTATGGCTTTTTGTGATCATAAAACCTTCCTGCAGCCATATCTAAAACAATGTTTGCCTTAGTTTAATACTTAATGAATGAATGAATAAAGTAATGGATTGTCTTAAAGGATGAATGTGTTGAGATAACCTTCTCCTCCAGGAAAAGATGGTGAGATATTTTGCAGGTACCATGAGTGGAGGAAGGAATTCAATTTCCACTTGAAGAGTAGAAGACCAAATCCGCAAAGATTGGTTCAACAGCAAAAGATGGGGAGACAGTTTCAAATCATCCGCCATGATGGGAGAGTGTTCTAAAAATCTAAGCCAGACGTCTTGGTGGTGCATGAATCTAGGATGATGGCGCTTTAAGACTATTAAACCAATTTGAATTAGTTCTTGCATTGTCATTCACCTCTTTGCTTAAGTTAGTTAAATGTAATAAATGCCTCCCGTTTTATTAGGGAAGGTTGGTTAGTAGTTAAAATTAGTTTTCAATAAATAGCCTATTCTCCTTCAGAGAATGGGCTAGAAGAACTTGCTATTGTAATACATTTTTCAGTTTCAGAAATACAGTCAAGAGATTGCGCTATGTACTTGTTTACATTGAATCAATAAAGCTTATGAAGTTTTTTGCCTAATCTGTTGTCTACTTTTGGCACTACCTAAGGGGGCCCACTTAGGGAACTGTCCATACTTTTATTCTGCAAGTTAGAGTAGCTGCATTTCCCTTCATAGAAGTTAATGTGACTGTTCCTGCAGCTAGCAAAAACACGGAGCTGTCAACTATTCCTGCAGCCACTAGGTGCAGAATAGTTTTATCTTTCAAGTTTTCATTTCCAAGCAAGTTATTGAGTAAAATTTGTTTCCAGTAATTTAAGTTCTAGTATAAAGCATTTTAGGAATCATGTATGTCTGGAAGGGTGATTAGTGCATATATTGTGCTGACCCATTTCAAGTTTACGTCCCTGGGTTGATGATTAAATGAGGTTCTTTAGTAGGTTATGACTGCCAGTAGTGATGTTCAATCCCTGAGTATAGGAATTCATGTTCCTAGTTATTGAGCTGATTAAAGAACACTACATTTTTGGCACCATTGTCGGGGATAGTGTCAAACTAAGGGCCTATTATAGACATGCTAGTAAAGAGTTTAAGATTTCATTCTTAGTATTTTTAGTTTAGAATCCTGCATCCCAGCATCTCCATAGTTAGTTCACTTTTGCTATATCCATAGAAGAAGAAACCAATTTGGAAGATTCCTTCCTCGGAGCATCGATATTGAAGAAATTGAACCGAACCTATTCCAAGACGACTCATATATGGATGTTGGCCAAGACTTAGTTACCTCATCTTCTTCTTCCTCCGAAGAGACAGAATCAAATAATTCCCTTGTTCTTGTAGTTCATCAACCAGGAGCTAATCTAAGAATGGCAAACCCTGTTTTTCCATTTCCAATCCCTGACTTGCATCACAATAATAACCTCAAGAACATCCTTGCCTCAGTATTGCCAAAGTTTTATGGACTTATTACTGAGGACCCTCATACCTTCTTGTTTGAATTTGACATCCTTTGCAGAAGCTATGATTATAAAACCTCAGCACACAAGTTGAAATTGTTTCCCTCCACTCTAAAAGAGGCAGCCTTGAGATGGTTCATGGGATTGGGAGCCAATGTAGCTAACACTTGGGATGAAATGAAGACTCTGTTCTTGGGTAAATATAAAGAATATTGTAGAGGAAATGATATGAGAGGAGATGACATGTTCAAAATGTCACAAAAGGAGGATGAAACCTTGGAAGATTATGTGTCAAGGTTCTTGTTTAGTGTGCAGAAGAATACTCATCATGAGCTGAATGAAGATTCTCAAAAACTTCTCTTCTTAAGAGGAGTTAATGATACTTGCATGGAGGCCCTTGACCTCATGGCAGGAGGTAATGTCACCCAAAGCGATTGGGATGATATCAAGAAAATCTGTCTGAGTTACTCTAGGGAAGCTGTGAAGAAGGGAAGGGGGTTTAGACCCTCTTCTATAAAAGGAAGTAGCTCTGAAGTATCTAAAGGGGAGATTACTAATCTCTTGTCCGACTTCAAGTAGGATATCATTAATGATGTAGCTACTCAACTAGACACTATGTAAGTTATAAGGAAGAAGGAAGAAGTTGAGGCAATGTTAGCTGAATATTGCCCCCACTGCCGATAAAGGAAGAAAGATTGCAGATGCAAAGCAGTGGCTAGTTTGGAGGTGCAACATCTCCCTACTGAGTTCAAAACCATTGAAGGAGAGGAGGAAGTGTTCTTTGTTGCTCAGCGCAGGCCATGGGCCCCAAGACAAGGTATGCCTCAGGACCCTTTGCAAAATTTTGGTTCATATAATAGTCAGTGGCAAAACCAGTACCCTCCAAACTATGGGCCATACTCCCAACCTCAGTGGAATAACCCTTGGCCAAATGCCCAGCAAAACCATTGGCAATCCCCACAAGGGAATTGACAATCACCACAGTAAAATTAGTGGCAGCCTCCGTAAGGGAATTGGCAGCAGTCTAACCAATGGAGAGGAGGCCAACAATGGTCAAATCCACCCACTGGTTTCCTGCAGCAACCCCAGCATCAATCTATTATGCCACCTCCTACAGCTAATCAAGGTCAAAATCTAAAGCCAACCCAACTACCTGCTCAGGTAGCACCTAATCCAAATAACCAGCAACAGCAGCAAGTCTATTTTACTGATCCTAATCATCAGCCTGCTTATGCTCTCAACCTAAATAATATCAATTTACGTTCAGGAACTGTGCTGCCCACACCATCTCCTCCCATAATATCAGAATTGCCATCTGAGGAGGTTGACCAAGAAGAAGATACCAACGACTTAGCCCAACCGAATGAGCCAGTTCAGATTCCATCATTACCTAAGGCATCCAATAAAGTGCCACCTCCTTTCCCATAAAGGTTGGAAGGTGAAAATGTGAAAAAACAAGAAGAACCTACCTTTGAATTCCTTGACCAACTAAAGCATATATGTGTGAAAATTCTCTTGTTCTAAGCAACCAAAGAGGTACCTATCTACAGCAAAGTCATCAAGGAGGCACGTTTGAAGAAGTTGGGGAGGAAAAAGAAAGACCCTCAAACTATCCATGTCATGGGCCAACTCTCTAACTTAATGCTAGGGAAGCTTACCATCCCAAAATATTCAAACCTAGGTAGCCCTTTTGTGGAGATCAATATTAATGGGGTGCAAATTTAGAATGCTTTAGTGGATCTTAGTGCAGCTATCAATGTCATGACAAAGGACCTGGTTGTAAAACTTAGTATTTCTGACCTAAGGGCTACACCTACAATATTACAGCTTGCTGATAGCTCAACTATCAAACCTGATGGGGTAGTTGAAGACCTGGTAGTCACCTTGGATTCCTGGGAGTATCCTGCTGACTTTATCGTCTTATCTCCAAAGGCATCATTAGGAGGATACCCTGTCATACTAAGAAGGCCTTGGTTGGCTACTGTTGATGCTTACATTGGTTGTAGGTTGGGTAACATGACAATATCTATGGGTATAGCACAAAGAAACTTACCCTCTATTCTCCAGCCCAGCCCCAACTTGAGTCTGGAGAGGTTGTTTGGCCAGATTTGGGAGAAGAAGAGGGAGTGAACTCCTTGGCCAATTTAATGATGATTTCTAGAGACCCTTTCATTGCACAACAAGAAGAAGAGGATATACTGTCCAATATCCTGTTGAATAACTTTGGTACCGAATACTTTCATTGTGAAAAAAATCCATGCTCCTTGCAGACCATTCTTCCTTCATCCACATCAGCTCATAATCTGCAACAACTGACTATGTGCACACTTTATTACCCCAAGAAGTTGACATGCCATTCCTACCTGAAGTATTTATGGTTGATTTAACCTCCTAAGTCGAGGTGGCAACAGGAAAAACCTTGAGTATCAATAAAAACCTCACCAGTGAGTAACAAGAATCTATGGTCAAAATGTTCACCAGTCATAAGTTAGCTTTTGCTTGGGAATATGGTGACATGAAGGGTTTAGACCCGAAACTCTGCACACATCGCATATTCATTAATAGTAAGTTCAGACCTGTCAAGCAGCCTCAAAGAAGAATAAATCCAACTTTGAGAGAAATTGTCAAAGAAGAGTTGCAAAAAAATGTTAACAGCTGGCTTTATCTACCCAATTTCGGATAGTCAGTGGGTTTCCCCACTGGTTATTATTCCTAAAAAAGGGGGAAAATGGAGGGTATGTGTAGATTACAGAGAGCTTAACTTGGCAACAAAGAAAGATTACTTTCCTCTTCCCTTTATTGATCAAGTTCTAAATAATTTATCTAGGAAAAAGTATTTCTCATTCTTAGATGGCTTTAGTGGGTACAATCAAATCAAGATTGCTCCTAAGGATCAATAAAAGACTACTTTTACATGCCCTTGGGGAACATTTGCCTACTCATTTTTGCCTTTTGGTCTCTGTAATGCACTTGCAACTTTCTAGAGAGCAGTCATCAGTATCTTCTCAAACATCTCATATGATTGCATGGAAATATACATGGATGACTTTACTGTTTATGGTGCAACATTTGAGGAAGCTCAAGCCAACTCGAAGAAAGTACTACAGAGATATGAAGATCATAACCTATCCCTGAATAGTCAAAAGCGTTTCATGATGATGTAGAAGGGAATAGTGTTTGGTCACTATATTTCTGCTGCAGGAATATAGGTTGATCCTTCTAAGATTGAGGTTATCTCTAATTTACCCTTTCCTACCAAGCAGAAGGAATTAAGGAGCTTTTTAGGCCATGTTGGATACTATAGGAGATTCATCAAGGACTTCAGCCAAACAACAGTCCCCTTATATAGTCTGCTAAAGAAAGATGCAGATTTTTCTTGGATTGAGGAATGTGAAAAAACATTCCTTAATTTAAAAGTTGCCCTTACACAAGCACCTGTTTTGAAAGGACCTGATTGGTGACTTCCATTTCATATTCATACTAACGCATCGGATTATGCCATTGGAGCTATGTTAGGATAGAAGGGTGATTCAACAGAACATGCACTCTACTACATAAGCAAAAATCTACAAGGGGCTTAACTAAACTACACTGTTACAGAAAAAAGAGATGTTGGCAATCATCTATGCCCTCAATAAATTCAGGCATTACATCATAGGTTATCAGATATTTTTCCACACTAATCATGCAACAATCAGGTATCTCATGAACAAAAGCTCAATAGCCAGGCGACTAACAAGGTGGTTGTTGTTGATGCAGGAATTTGACATTACAATTGTGGACAAGCCAGGTAAAGCAAATGTGGTTGTTGATTTCCTTTCTAGAATTCAAAGGCAAGATGACTCTGCACTTATTGAAGATTCCTTTCTTGATGAGCACCTATTTGCAATCAAGGCTATTCACCCATGGTATGCCGATATAGAAAATTATCTGGCTGCAGGATGAACTCCTCCTCAATTCTCCCCTAAGGAAAAAAGATTATTGGTAGAGAAAAGTTTTAACTTTTCTTGGATTGCAGATTGCATGTTTTATACTGAGCCAGATCAAGTTATAGGAGATGTGTACAGGAGGAAGACACTCATGATATAATGCATGCCAGTCATGATGAGCCGTGTGGTGGACATTTTGCTGCCAAAAGAACAGCAATGAAAATTTTTAATATTGGCTACTATTGACCAACTCTGCATAGAGATGCAACCAAATATAGCAGGAAGTGTGACAGATGCCAAAAGATGGGAAGACCAACTAGATCTGATGAGATGCCTCTATTTCCACAAGTTGTTGTTACACCCTTCGACAAATGGGGACTGGATTTTGTAGGACCAATTGATCCACCTTCCAATGGTAAGTCCTACATCCTTGTATGCACAAATTATGTGACAAAATGGGTAGAAGCTAAACCTCTGAAACATGCTAGGGATAATAAAGTGGTTGAATTCCTCTATGAGGAAATATTCGCCAGGTTTCGTGTCCCTAGGGAAATAGTGACAGATCAAGGAGCACAATTCACTTCTACACTTATCACAGCCTTAGTAAATGAATACAATATACGTCACAGGAAATCAACTCCTTATCATCCCCAGGCTAATGGTCAGGTTGAGGTCATCGACAGGAACATAGAGGCCATTTTGACTAAAACTATAGATTTGCATAGAAAGGACTGGGTCGCAAGGTTACCAGAAGCTATATGGGCCTATCGTACTACCTGAAAGACTGCTATAGGATATACACCTTTTGAAATGGTGTATGGTAAAATAGTTGTGATGCCAATAGAATTCGAACATAAGACTCTAAGAACAACATTAGAGATGGACATGGATTTAACAAATGCACAAAGGGACAGAGTCATGCAGCTCAATGCTCTAGATGAGCTCCGAAAGAATGCCCTGCAGCACATTGAGATGATACAAAACCAGCGAATAAGGTGGCATGATAAATACATCAAGGAAAAGAAATTCAAAGCAGGAGATTGGGTTCTGTTTTATGACTCACGGTATAAAGACAGTCCAGAAAAATTGCAAACCAGATGGTTGGGTCCATATCAGATAGAAGAGGTATTTACCAATGGTGTTGTTCAACTAAGGACCATTGATGAGGTCCGATTCAAGCTATTAGTCAATGGGCATCGCCTAAAGCTCTATTTTAAGCCCATTGACAAGGAAACATTTTTGAGACAGTTCGAAATTTGGCAGGACATCAACGATCCTGCAGCCAAAGGAATTGAGCCTAGGCTCAAATTCCCAGGCCATGCATAAAAGTGCATACTACATCATAATAAAGGGGTTATCTATAAGATCCCCAATATATTCATTCACTTCATCTACAATCCGTACTCACTCTCTCTCTTCCACATCATGATAAATATATCATCAATGTTTCTCTGTGTCACATATTGCAATGAAGAAGGAGGTCACATTAGATAATTACAGCGATTCTCTCCAGGTACTCTCCACTTCACTTTAAGATTGTTTAAGTTGCTTTATTTATTGCATTTACTTTAGTATTAATTAACGCAAACAAATTTCCTATATGGTTGCCATTCCCTTCGGCTCATTCGCATGATTGAGCACGTTTCTCTATGACATAACTTCCGCCATGTCCTTATTATTGCCGCCATAACCTTTGTCCCGTCAGTTGTCAAGAATCCCCAATATTTGAAAACTGTTATTAATAATCAAACAGTCTTTCCTTCCTGCACTAATGAACCTAAATGTATTATGATTATGCATGATTACTCTCTCCCTCAAAACAATTGCATGATCACATTATTTTCCCTATTTTTCTGTCACTTTTGAAGAGTAGTTCAAAAGTTTCGGTTGAGGGGAGGGGCAGAGTGCTGAAGAATTGTAGAAGATTCATTACTTGGGTTGCAGGAAGTTCGGTCAGAAAGGCCAAGTGAGCATTGCTTAAACGCATTTAATTACAGAGAACCAAGGAAATGGGAGGTCAGTCGATTCGGCACGAGCCTACAGACCATGGCATCTTGTTGCAGGATGCACTGCATGTGCCACTATGTAGGCAATATGGGTAGCTCAATTACTTCCTGAAGCTTGGGACTTTCAATACAGACATTGCAGAGGAATTCACAAGGACATTTCGGGATGGGGAAGCAAAAGTTAGAGGCATAACAGTCAATGCGTCAATTGATAGAATTACTAAGATAACCAGATTACCTCAAGTCGGAGAACCATTTCCCAGAGGAAGAGATGCAAAAAGCATCAGGGCTGAGTTCACTCGGCCAAATGACCCTCCTCTACGGGTAGATAAGCAAGGTGTGCAAAGAATGAGTCTACCGCAGGACTGAGTGTCACGGGCGGGATATATCATCAAATATATAACCTATGAAGGTAGGTTTTTAGTCCTGCATTCTCATCACTTTAAGCTTTTGTCTCATTTACGTCATGCCTTGTTGATGAATGTTCCTAAATTCCTTTACAACTTGTTATCCAATAGTGCCGCTGAATATATAAAAGGTAGGGTGAACTCCATATCCCACCACTGCCTCATTAAATTGCTTGTTGAAAAATCCGTTCAGGATACATCAGGGATGACCTGAGAGGAATTCACTGTCCAATTCAACCCTAAAATTCAAAATGTAGGACCTAGGGGTGAACCTCTTACCTTTAAGTGACAAACCTCCTAGTCCATAGGCCAGACCTCTGCTACCATGTCCCCTCCTTAGGAATCATCCGATTCACAGGATGATGTTCCTCTTTCTAAAAGAACTCCCAAGCAGCCGGCACAAGGTCCTGTCAAAATTCCTGAGCCGTCTTCCAAGGATAGGAAGGGAAAGTCACCTATTGTAGCAACCCCTGAGCCTGTAAAAAGAAAGCAAAAAGAAAACTTTGTTCTTGCAGCAAAACCTTCCAAAAAGCATAAGATAGTTCCTACGTCCATAAGAAGGAGCTCTAGGCTCCAAAACTAGGCAGCCTGCCAATCACTTAATACTACTCCTATCACACCACCTTCAGATCCTTCCAGTCTTGAACTGAGAGAAGAAGAACTTGTTATCGAGGAGGATGTGAGTACACCTGGAGGGGCTGGCCTGGATGAGTTGGTTGCCATTGCAGAGTAGCTACAAGAGGGAATGGAATGTGATAAGGAGGAAGAACCAATTGTGTTTTCGTCAGAAGAAGAACATGAAAACATTGACATGACTGGTGAGATTCTTGCTGATCAGGAAGACCAAGAAGGTCAACAATAGGATGATGATTTGGAACAGGATAACCCTGAACAACCACATGATGCAGAGGTAATTAAAGAAGTACAGGAGACACCTGCGGTATGCTATAATCATCGACCACCACTCCATGTCACAAACTTTGCTGCAGGAATGGCATGTTTTGAAGAGCTTCAACAACAATAGACTGCTTCTGCACATGAAATTGAGAGATTACAGAGGATAATCCAGAACAAGAATCTGGAAATTTCTAACTTGAATGACACTCTCAATCAGGTGGTAGAACTTGTTCTACAGCTAATGCAGTGTTGAGCACCTTCACTGATTTATGCAATGTACCTCAAGGAACTGTATTTGAACTTCCAACTGATCAGAGTCTGGAAAGGTAAGAATCCTTCTTTAGATACCCCTGAGGAATTTTATGAAGCATACAGGGATTCACCTCTGCACATCAGGAACCTCCTGTGTGAATTTTATTTGCACAATCTGGTTGTATCCCAAGATAAGGAATGAAATCCCTTATGTTGTGTCGGTGATATTCATATCAGCACTCTTATCTCCTGGATCACCAACGAAATAAGCAGAAGGGAACAGTTCGATAGCCATATGCATGATGAAGTAAATATGCCATTGTCTATGAGAAATGAATCTAGAAATGGAATGGGTATTTACTTTGATTGGAAGAAGTTGTGGAGAGATGAAAGAGCCAGATCACTGATTGAGCCTCTAAAACAAGAGGTATTTTCTCAATATTCCCAAATTGTAAACAGTGATTTGAATGTTGCAACCCTGCACATTTAGAACAGATGGGAGAATCTTTCATTTCAGTTAAAAAAAGCAGAGCCACATACTCCCAATACCTTGTATGCAGCAACCAAAAGGGCAAAGAGGTACATGAGGAATGCCAGAACAAAGAAGGAGAATTGGTTACCCTTGGTTATGCAACCGCCTATTCTCCTATGGCCATTATTGGCTATACAAGGCGACAACAACACTTATAATAGAAATTTAGAGGATAACAGATGGCAAAGGCTGGAGGCAATGCGGGCTCACTTATGGAGTTTCCAGAATGGCGAATGTGGATAGCAATTGAGTGCAGATATGAGAAAGTTTGCCAGAAGAAGGAATGCTATACTTGCTGAAGGGTCGAGCAAGTAGTTGGTTGAGGGGAGTGACGAGCCAAGTCTTTGGCACATTTTGATCATACTTTTATAAATACTTTTATGTTTTTATTATGCTAAAACAAACATTCAGTCTGATTATGGGATAGGACATAGACCTTTTTATGACTTAAATATGATGAGTATATTATGATAAAAAGTCCCATGATTATTACCTTTAATGTTTTATTAGTCTGATAAATACTTTATGGCTTTTTGTGATCATAAAACCTTCCCGCAACCTCCACCACCAAACTTCCTGCAGCCATATCTAAAACAATGTTTGCCTTAGTTTAATACTTAATGAATGAATGAATAAAGTAATGGATTGTCTTAAAGGATGAACGTGTTGAGCTAACCTTCTCCTCCAGGAAAAGATGGTGAGATATTTTGCAGGTACCACGAGTGGAGGAAGGAATTCAATTTCCACTTGAAGAGTAGAAGACCAAATCTGCAAAGACTGGTTCAACAACAAAAGATGGGGAGACAATTTCAACTCATCCTCCATGATGGGAGAGTGTTCCAGAAATCTAGGCCAGACGTCTTGGTGGTGCGTGAATCCAAGATGATGGCACTTTAAGACTGTTAAACCGATTTGACTTAGTTCTTGCATTGTCATTCACCTCTTTACTTAAGTTAGTTAAATGTAATAAATGCCTCTCATTTTATAAGGGAAGGTTAGCTAGTAGTTAAAATTAGTTTTCAATAAATAGCCTATTCTCCTTCAGAGAATGGGCTAGAAGAACTTGCTATTGTAATACATTTTTCAGTTTCAGAAATACAGTCAAGAGATTGCGCTATGTACTTGTTTACATTGAATCAATAAAGCTTATGAAGTTTTGCGCCTAATCTATTGTCTACTTTTGGCATTACCTAAGGGGGCCCACTTAGGGAACTGTCCATACTTTTATTCTACAAGTTAGAGTAGCTGCATTTCCCTTCATAGAAGTTAATGTGACTGTTCCTGCAGCTGGCAGAAACACAGAGCTGTCAACTGTTCCTGCAGCCACTAGGTGCAGAATAGTTTTATCTTTCAAGTTTTCATTTCCAAGCAAGTTATTGAGTAAAAGTTGTTTCTAGTAATTTAAGTTCCAGTATAAAGCATTTTAGGAATCATGTATGTCTGGAAGGGTGATCAGTGTATATATTGTGCTGACCCATTTCAAGTTTACGTCCCTGGGTTGATGATTAAATGAGGTTCTTTAGTAGGTTATGACTGCCAGTAGTGATGTTCAATCCCTGAGTATAGGAATTCATGTTCCTAGTTATTGAGTTGATTAAAGAACACTATAGAGGGACCCCATATCCACTTGTAAATCTCTACCAAACATTCATAAGTACCTCAAACTCCAAGAACTACCCCATAATAGTTTGTCATTTTTTTTTATCTAAGGGCTCTTAAGATATATTGTCTTGGAATAATGTAGTTCATAATGATTAGGAGATCAAGAGAAAAAATGAAGGCCTCCTCTAGCATTTACTCACTCACTTGGATGTGTTGGTGAAGTTCATTCAACCCCACAACATAGTTGAATGTGTATTTTGAATTACCTAGATCTCCTTGCTTTGATGTAGCCATCCAAAAGAGTAGGAGTTTGTATGTTCATTAGTGGGGAATCTTACACATTCATTGAAATAGGAAAAAATATTATTTTTTCAATGTTATAATTATTGATGCAACCATCCCAATGAGTGGGGAGTCTTATGTACATTCATTGAAACTTCAAACTCTATTTTACATGAGCATGTTTTGGCATAGTACAAAATGTTTAAAGTTGTTCTTCAATGTAGCCTTGCTCTTGCATAGAGAAAGTAATTGTATCTGCATCCTTGCCTTGGATTCAATTTTAGATAAATGGAAAGCTACCTAGCCCAAAGTGTCCAATGTAAGGAACTCCATTTTGTTGTAGATGAAAGGTAATAATTTGTTGATGTATTTAAGAACTTTATGCTCTTAGGTGAGTATTCATACAAACACTTCAAAGGAGATCCTCTTAATACCAATGAATATTTTAATATTCTTCGACAATCAAGTGAATCTAGTAATTTAATACTCTAGTGTTGATGGCCCTTGATCTTCATTTGCTTTTTTGTACCCATTCTTGCAAAGCACCCAAGGAAAATAGTTTTTATATATCAATAAGTTGAGTGGTAAAAGAGTATAGTGAATAGAGCTCTTTAATCGACATAAGGAAAATGATTAGGTTAAACCTACCAAGGATATGACGATGATGGGATAGGATGATGATGATGAAGATGGGAAGGGGAAAGGTCATTCCTCTAAGAGGATAATAAGGGAAGCAAATGTCAAACACCCCCTACGTGATGATGAGGGACAAGTGTGAGACTCTATATCATGCACAAAGGGTGGTGGAAGTGAGAGACCGCTAGTAGACTAAAAAATAAATCAATGATGGTACTAAAAAGGTGACACTGGGCCATGCCCCTATGGATGGTTGATATAATAAATCTTTGTTGTAAGCAATAAGTAACATTGATATGAGACATGAAGCATGAGTAGGTCAACACCAAAGCACATGGACTCAAATAATAGATAGGAGAGAATCCAAATTATATTGCATCAAGCAAAAAGTATAAAATAATGGAATTTTAGAAAATATTATTTTATTGCCTCAAGTAATATATATATATATATATATATATATATATATATATATATATATATATATATATATATTAGTTGTAGATATTTACAAAAAAAAATCTTTTACAATCAATTGTTAGGATCAATTTGATCTAACAGTTCCAATTCAAATCTCCAACTAAAGTTGTAGATATATACCACCAACAAGACCTCTACCATCGACTAGGAAGAATATAGTATGGATTGATGGATAAAGTTCCTATATGAAAATTGAGAATAATAAGAAACTATATGCTCATAATGATAATAACTTTAATTGATAATATACTCATTTTATTTGTAAAGAATACCTAATATTATCATAATTTGATATAGCGAACCATGTGGTTTGGCTCTAACCTTTATAGTGTCAAGTATTGCCTCGTGGTCAAAGTCACAAACATTGCATAAATTCTTATTTTTGTGGTTGACCATATTTTTTGATCAATCGAATATTTGATGCAACAAAAAGGTTAGAGTAATGAAGAATCTTCTTATGTATATCAAAGTCCTTAAATAATCACACATCAGATAACTTATTTGGGTACCTTTTAAGTCATGTTTCAATAGCAACAGAAGACTATATTGGATACTCAATATCCTCTCCATCAGTGATTATTTTTTCCCTCTACATAATGACACAAAAAATAATTTTCTGTCATGTCCCCAAAATAGCAACACAAACATAAATAAATAAACAAATGACCTCAAACATTTAAATGCGATTTGCATAAAAAGATGCAAATAAATAACAAAATATATAAAAAAGAAAGAAATTATTAATTATAATTATCACAAGATAGTATTACAATTGTAATAATCAAATATAATATTGAAATACAAACATTAGCAATTTAAATATTATTATTAGAATATAAAAAAATAAAATAACAATATTAATATTATATATAAAATAAATGTGTAATATATCAATATGAAAATATATAAATATGAAATAACAAATAATAATATATAGGCAAATTATTGTTATTACATTCTAGTATTAAATAACTTAATCTCAAAAATAATAATAATAAATAAATATTATGATCATTACACATCAAAGATTTTTTAATAATAAGATATTAGCAAATTAGTTTTATTATTATACTTTAATATGTTCAATCAAACATCAAAATAATATAATAAAATAAGTATATAATCTGAAATATCATAATTAGTAATAATAATATATTATTTTCAAAGATAGATATTATTGTGATAATAAGCCTTCTAAGGCAGCAATTAAATCTAACAAAGAGGTATATTTTATGAAAAGTCAACTCTTTTACCAAACAATACATTCCCCCATGAGTCACCTACCTTGAATGGTATAAATAGAAGGAAGGAAAATAAAGAAGGGAGAGAAAAACATTGAGAAATACAATCTGCAATTCAGAACTGCATCAACAATGATTGGTATGCATTAGAATATAGAGCCATTAAATATGTATATATTATTTAATGAACATATAGGTATATGTGCATGAATGTGGATAAATTTTATAATGAATAATATGAAATGAATAAAATTTATATAAATATTAATATAAGGAGAGAATAATAATTGAATAAGTAATAATATATGAATAAACATATATATGAATGATGAATAATCAATACTAATATAATTGAACAATGAATAATATATGAATAAAAATATATATGAATACTAATTGATATGAATAAGAAATAATTATATATATATATATATGCAATAACGATACTTATAATTAATGATGACTCTTTAATATAAACATAAGTAGATTATGTATTCTTATGAATTGTCCTCATCCTATGATTAAATGTAAGGTTGAAGGAAGACGATTAAGGAATAAGGAGACATGGGAAGACACAACTGATTAGGTGATGCACTCACTTAGCAATAATATTTAGCATATTTTGAATATAAGAAATAGATATTGTTAATCTGATTATTGATATAATGCTTTCTTTAATCTTATCATAATGAGAATCATTCTAGGAAATAATGAACTTAAAAAATCATTGATACATGAAAATGTATTTGATTATAGGTATGAAATAGATGAATGCAAATATATCTGATTGTGTAAAGATTGTCTTCTCCGTGATTGGTACCCTCTTAGGCAGGTGAAGTAGAGTCCAAGTGGAGAGCCTAAAAACCCCCCTCTCATGTTCGTAGGCCAAGGAACGGGTTAGACATAGAGAGGTGGGGGTCCCACCGTAGGAAACTACACCATTATAGGGGTGGTAGGTCGTAGGCCCTTGGATCGTAGGACTTCACCTTGTCCTAATAGGGCAAGTGTCTTTGAGGTACTGACTTGTATGGGGATAGGCAGGGACTAAGCCGTTGGGAAAGGATGATTGTGAGAGGCAACCTCCCGTGCCCAACACAAAGGCTTCAGGGCAAGATCCATACAAGGCACTCCTCTTGCTTGTTAAAATTGTATTTATGATTATGCTTATATTTTGGATATCTAGATATTAATGCTAATAGATATATGTGTTTTTGGAAATTTGGTTAATATGGTGAATGCAGGTTTCAGACCAAGATTACTTCATTAAAAAGAACATTCATTTGGAAGGAAGAAACCCTAAACCTAATCAACAAAGGGATTTTAGGGCAAGTCCGGGTAAGGGACATTACAGTGGTATCAGAGCATCTTTCCTGCCATCCTGTGTGTATTTGAGCTAGTTACCTACTTGCTTGAGCTAGTTGCCTACTTGCTTGAGCTTATCACTTCCATGCTTGAGCTGGTTGCTTATGTTCTTGAGTTGGTTGTCTACTTGCTTGCCTACTTGAGCTAGTTGCCTACTCACTTGAGTTGGTTGCTTGTCTACTTGAGCTAGTTGTTTGCTTGCTTGAGCTACTTGCTTGCATGCTTGAGCTAGTTACTTACTTGCTTGCATGCTTGAGCTACTTGCTTGCATGTTTGAGCTAGTTACTTACTTGCTTGAGCTACTTGTTCGCTTACTTGAGCTACTTGAGCTATTTGCCTGTGTGCTTGAGCTAGTTATCTATTTGAGTTGCTTGCATGTGTGCTTGAGCCACTTACCTATATTCTTGAGCTGCTTGCCTAGGTGCTTGAGCTGCTTATTTGCCTTCTTGAGCTACTTGCTTGTGTACTTGAGCTACCTGCTTGCTTGCTTGAGCTACTTGCCTACATGGTTGAGCTATCTGGTTATCTGCTTTAATTTTTGATTCCTGTGGAGCTCACCATCATGTTTACTTTATGTTTAAACTATGAAAATGTTAATGTTGTTTGTCAAAATGTTGATGGGGGCTAGGAGGCACTAACAAATTAACTAAATCTGAATTATTATTATTAGTATCCAAATGCAATAATGGAGAGTTGTAACTATTGAAGTGAAAAGGTGTGACTCCCTCAAAACTTGGGATACCAAGGGAAAGCATTTCAATACCATCAATTGAAGAATCCGATTCAAAATAGAACCCTAGTTAATTTTGCAAGAGACTTAAATTAGGATCTCAATAATAGTGATGAGGTGGGGAAGGACGTATCTCCTAATATGAAAAGATGTTTGGAAATGTGATTGCTTGAGGACAAGCAATCTTGGGCAGGGTGGACTGTCATGTCCCCAAAATAGCAACACAAACATAAATAAATAAACAAATGACCTCAAACATTTAAATGCAATTTGCATAAAAAGATGCAAATAAATAACAAAATATATAAAAAAGAAAGAAATTATTAATTATAATTATCACAAGATAGTATTACAATTGTAATCATCAAATATAATATTGAAATACAAACATTAGCAATTTAAATATTATTATTAGAATATAAAAAAATAAAATACCAATATTAATATTATATATAAAATAAATGTGTAATATATCAATATGAAAATATATAAATGTGAAATAACAAATAATAATATATAGGCAAATTATTGTTATTACATTCTAGTATTAAATAACTTAATCTCAAAAATAATAATAATAAATAAATATTATGATCATTACACATCAAAGATTTTTTAATAATAAGATATTAGCAAATTAGTTTTATTATTATACTTTAATATGTTCAATCAAACATCAAAATAATATAATAAAATAAGTATATAATCTGAAATATCATAATTAGTAATAATAATATATTATTTTCAAAGATAGATATTATTGTGATAATAAGCCTTCTAAGGCAGCAATTAAATCTAACAAAGAGGTATATTTTATGAAAAGTCAACTCTTTTACCAAACAATACATTCCCCCATGAGTCACCTACCTTGAATGGTATAAATAGAAGGAAGGAAAATAAAGAAGGGAGAGAAAAACATTGAGAAATACAATCTGCAATTCAGAACTGCATCAACAATGATTGGTATGCATTAGAATATAGAGCCATTAAATATGTATATATTATTTAATGAACATATAGGTATATGTGCATGAATGTGGATAAATTTTATAATATATAATATGAAATGAATAAAATTTATATAAATATTAATATAAGGAGAGAATAATAATTGAATAAGTAATAATATATGAATAAACATATATATGAATGATGAATAATCAATACTAATATAATTGAACAATGAATAATATATGAATAAAAATATATATGAATACTAATTGATATGAATAAGAAATAATATATATATATATTATGCAATAACGATACTTATAATTAATGATGACTCTTTAATATAAACATAAGTAGATTATGTATTCTTATGAATTGTCCTCATCCTATGATTAAATGTAAGGTTGAAGGAAGACGATTAAGGAATAAGGAGACATGGGAAGACACAACTGATTAGGTGATGTACTCACTTAGCAATAATATTTAGCATATTTTGAATATAAGAAATAGATATTGTTAATCTGATTATTGATATAATGCTTTCTTTAATCTTATCATAATGAGAATCATTCTAGGAAATAATGAACTTAAAAAATCATTGATACATGAAAATGTATTTGATTATAGGTATGAAATAGATGAATGCAAATATATCTGATTATGTAAAGATTGTCTTCTCCGTGATTGGTACCCTCTTAGGCAGGTGAAGTAGAGTCCAAGTGGAGAGCCTAAAAACCCCCCTCTCATGTTCGTAGGCCAAGGAACGGGTTAGACATAGAGAGGTGGGGGTCCCACCGTAGGAAACTACACCATTATAGGGGTGGTAGGTCGTAGGCCCTTGGATCGTAGGACTTCACCTTGTCCTAATAGGGCAAGTGTCTTTGAGGTACTGACTTGTATGGGGATAGGCAGGGACTAAGCCGTTGGGAAAGGATGATTGTGAGAGGCAACCTCCCGTGCCCAACACAAAGGCTTCAGGGCAAGATCCATACAAGGCACTCCTCTTGCTTGTTAAAATTGTATTTATGATTATGCTTATATTTTGGATATCTAGATATTAATGCTAATAGATATATGTGTTTTTGGAAATTTGGTTAATATGGTGAATGCAGGTTTCAGACCAAGATTACTTCATTAAAAAGAACATTCATTTGGAAGGAAGAAACCCTAAACCTAATCAACAAAGGGATTTTAGGGCAAGTCCGAGTAAGGGACATTACATTTCCCTTTTTCATTATTCTCACTAGCAATAACTGTATAAAAATGATTTGCATTAAATTTTATGAATAAATGAATTCCACTAAACAATTGAAAATACAACATAATGAGTAAACATTGATTTCAACTAATCAATAAATCTATGATACATAGTTGCACTAGGTTTGATACATGATCAAAGTAAACTAATACTTCTGTTTGGTTCAAAAATAGTGCTCATGGAACTTGAAATGTGTTAATTGGAACTAAATGTCTACAAGATCATTCATCCACCCACTCTTTTGACTCACACTCTTCCCAAAAAAAATCCAAACATGAAGAAAAAAATTGTGCAAGCTCTCTTGTATAAATAGTCAATAAACTTGTGTTTGAACTTCTAAACAAGTGCAACTCACTCAACCTTGCAACTATACAAAAATCTCCATACTTTGTAATATTACATTCATTTATCAATCAAAAAATCTATAAAATATAGACTTACCTTCATTACCTAGTCCCATTGTGGAGTTACAATATTACACAATTGTTGTTGCATCTATCAACTTAGCACCACCTTGGCACTTCAACTCCTCTCTTGCTAGGATATTTTTACACATGCTCTTGCACCATTATACCCCCCTTTCCATGTCTAGCTTCGATGAATTCCAAATATATTGAACACCACTTGTCACATGCATCCTCTTCAACCAATAGAACATCCTCAAATTCTTGAATTGTGATTGTTGGAGTAATTAGGAAAATCACCTAATAATTAATTAATCATCAATTAATTATTAGGCCCCTTTTACTTTATTACATTCAAGCTAAACGTAGGAGTGTTTTTCTATTATTAGATTTGGCTAATTATAGGTCATATTATCTCATAACATAGGATAATGATACTTATCATGATTTGATAAAATACTCATCTAGGATTTGCCTTTTGCTTTTATAATCATTCATTTGTATAATTGTATTCATCCAAGTATTCATTATTCAATACAAAAGGTATATTAGATGCTTTATTGGATAAAATCTTCTCTCAAGTTGCATAACAAATTAGTTTCTTGTTCTCTCT
The DNA here is from genome assembly GCA_007115665.2 of Sequoiadendron giganteum. Lineage (NCBI taxonomy): Eukaryota > Viridiplantae > Streptophyta > Pinopsida > Cupressales > Cupressaceae > Sequoiadendron > Sequoiadendron giganteum. The sequence goes on along the minus strand of CM021110.1, from coordinate 11,016,639 downwards.
TTGTGATAGGTGTTTTGATTATAGACAATTTTTGAAGCTGTGGGGTTCACCATCAACTCCAACAGTGATGTGTAGTTATTTGACCATATGACGTGTTGAATATATGTGATATTTTAGGAACTTAAATTATCATAGAAAATTTGAAAGAAACCTTGTACAAACTCCGTGGAAAGAGTAAAATCCTCACTAATGTATAAGTGATACTCTCTTAATATATTTATGTCTTCCTCTGTGCTATTAAGTGTGTGCATGAATGCTATATGTACAAAAAAATAACCAAAATAGATTTGTAGTATTGAGATTGCACTTCATTTTATACTTGTAATGTATAATTCACAACAAAATATACAATAGAAATAATATTACAAGGAAATGTATCCTTGCATAACTGTATTTCTCATCAACCATTGAGCTTTTGTGTGTATGCATGCATACACATGCATATTCTCTTAAAATATTCTCATAGAATTGAGCTACAAATATATCTATTCTCCTTGCTCATCTCTTTAACTCTTTGCCATCCTTTTTTCACAGTTACTTACTACCATGGGGGGCAAATCCCTTCTATTGATTTAAGAAAACCATAGATACAAAAGACAATCATATTACGCAGACTTGTGTGCATATAATGTTATCATTCTAGTGCATGGCTCCAAAGCCTAATCATATTTTCATTAGTAGACATACCTTGATTTGCAATAGCAAAGTCAGGAAAGGTTGCAAGTTATTTTTGAAAAAGCACTCTCAGTAGAGCCCAACACCTTCAGTGAGTTTCTTATTCTTCTTGGCCTCTTTCACCACCATAATGTCACATATGTGTTTGGATTTGGGAGCTTCGTCAAGTGTAGAGATTGCTTGGATTCCATCGTTGATAAATTCTTCCTTCAACAGGTTCTAAGTAAATAACTTTCTTATTAGCTTCCTTTCAGAGGTCATTACAACATTGGTGAGAAACAATTCGATGAGCACTTCATCGATGTGACCACAAAATCTTTGCCATATTTTAACCCATATATTATTGACTTATATTTTCCACAACTAACTTTATTTTCTAATTTATGTGTGTAGTCTACATGTATACATTTTTTCAAATGTTAAAAACCACTACAAGTAGCATGTGATCACTCAAACATGACTTCTACTTTTGTTGGCCATCTTCTCTTTGACATAAGACACTTGAAATAAAAACATCTCAATGATTTAGGTGGGACTTGTATCATACATTCTTGCAAAACATTGTTAGTGTGTAAAGTAAATCATATATGATGATAAAAATCATAATCCATAGAAAATTTAATATGCATCCTACAACAACAAGTAGTGCGTGCATGATTTATCTTAACATAAAAAGGTATGGCCATTTCAAAATACCTTTGATGAATATGTAAATTAAAATCCAAATAGGCTA
>CM021110.1:10844971-11015131 GCA_007115665.2 Sequoiadendron giganteum | reverse complement strand
TTGGCACATTTTGATCATACTTTTATAAATACTTTTATGTTTTTATTATGCTAAAACAAACATTCAGTCTGATTATGGGATAGGACATAGACCTTTTTATGACTTAAATATGATGAGTATATTATGATAAAAAGTCCCATGATTATTACCTTTAATGTTTTATTAGTCTGATAAATACTTTATGGCTTTTTGTGATCATAAAACCTTCCCGCAACCTCCACCACCAAACTTCCTGCAGCCATATCTAAAACAATGTTTGCCTTAGTTTAATACTTAATGAATGAATGAATAAAGTAATGGATTGTCTTAAAGGATGAACGTGTTGAGCTAACCTTCTCCTCCAGGAAAAGATGGTGAGATATTTTGCAGGTACCACGAGTGGAGGAAGGAATTCAATTTCCACTTGAAGAGTAGAAGACCAAATCTGCAAAGACTGGTTCAACAACAAAAGATGGGGAGACAATTTCAACTCATCCTCCATGATGGGAGAGTGTTCCAGAAATCTAGGCCAGACGTCTTGGTGGTGCGTGAATCCAAGATGATGGCACTTTAAGACTGTTAAACCGATTTGACTTAGTTCTTGCATTGTCATTCACCTCTTTACTTAAGTTAGTTAAATGTAATAAATGCCTCTCATTTTATAAGGGAAGGTTAGCTAGTAGTTAAAATTAGTTTTCAATAAATAGCCTATTCTCCTTCAGAGAATGGGCTAGAAGAACTTGCTATTGTAATACATTTTTCAGTTTCAGAAATACAGTCAAGAGATTGCGCTATGTACTTGTTTACATTGAATCAATAAAGCTTATGAAGTTTTTTGCCTAATCTGTTGTCTACTTTTGGCACTACCTAAGGGGGCCCACTTAGGGAACTGTCCATACTTTTATTCTGCAAGTTAGAGTAGCTGCATTTCCCTTCATAGAAGTTAATGTGACTGTTCCTGCAGCTAGCAAAAACACGGAGCTGTCAACTATTCCTGCAGCCACTAGGTGCAGAATAGTTTTATCTTTCAAGTTTTCATTTCCAAGCAAGTTATTGAGTAAAATTTGTTTCCAGTAATTTAAGTTCTAGTATAAAGCATTTTAGGAATCATGTATGTCTGGAAGGGTGATTAGTGCATATATTGTGCTGACCCATTTCAAGTTTACGTCCCTGGGTTGATGATTAAATGAGGTTCTTTAGTAGGTTATGACTGCCAGTAGTGATGTTCAATCCCTGAGTATAGGAATTCATGTTCCTAGTTATTGAGCTGATTAAAGAACACTACATTTTTGGCACCATTGTCGGGGATAGTGTCAAACTAAGGGCCTATTATAGACATGCTAGTAAAGAGTTTAAGATTTCATTCTTAGTATTTTTAGTTTAGAATCCTGCATCCCAGCATCTCCATAGTTAGTTCACTTTTGCTATATCCATAGAAGAAGAAACCAATTTGGAAGATTCCTTCCTCGGAGCATCGATATTGAAGAAATTGAACCGAACCTATTCCAAGACGACTCATATATGGATGTTGGCCAAGACTTAGTTACCTCATCTTCTTCTTCCTCCGAAGAGACAGAATCAAATAATTCCCTTGTTCTTGTAGTTCATCAACCAGGAGCTAATCTAAGAATGGCAAACCCTGTTTTTCCATTTCCAATCCCTGACTTGCATCACAATAATAACCTCAAGAACATCCTTGCCTCAGTATTGCCAAAGTTTTATGGACTTATTACTGAGGACCCTCATACCTTCTTGTTTGAATTTGACATCCTTTGCAGAAGCTATGATTATAAAACCTCAGCACACAAGTTGAAATTGTTTCCCTCCACTCTAAAAGAGGCAGCCTTGAGATGGTTCATGGGATTGGGAGCCAATGTAGCTAACACTTGGGATGAAATGAAGACTCTGTTCTTGGGTAAATATAAAGAATATTGTAGAGGAAATGATATGAGAGGAGATGACATCTTCAAAATGTCACAAAAGGAGGATGAAACCTTGGAGGATTATGTGTCAAGGTTCTTGTTTAGTTTGCAGAAGAATACTCATCATGAGTTGAATGAGGAATCTCAAAAACTTCTCTTCTTAAGAGGAGTTAATGATACTTGCATGGAGGCCCTTGACCTCATGGCAGGAGGTGATGTCACCCAAAGTGATTGGGATGATATCAAGAAAATCTTTCTCAATTACTCCAGAGCAGCTGTGAAGAAGGGAAGGGGGTTTAGACCCTCTTTTATAAAAGGAAGTGGCTCTGGAGTATCTAAAGGGGAGATTACTAATCTCTTGTCTGACTTCAAGCAGGATATCATCAATGATGTAGCTACTCAACTGGATATGATGCAAGCAAAAAGGAAGAAAGAAGAAGCTGAGGCAATGTTAGCTGAATATTGCCCCCACTGTTGACAAAGAAAGAAAGACTGCCAGTGCAAAGCAGTGGCCAATTTGGAGGTGCAACATCTCCCTACTGAGTTCAAAACCATTGAAGGAGAGGAGGAAGTGTTCTTTGTTCCTCAGCACAGGCCATGGGCCCCAAGACAAGGTATGCCTCAGAACCCTTTGCAAAATTTTGGTTCATATAATAGTTAGTGGCAAAACCAGTACCCTCCAAACTATGGGCCATACTCCCAACCTCAGTGGAATAACCCTTGGCCAAATGCCCAGCAAAACCATTGGCAATCCCCACAAGGGAATTGACAATCACCACAGTAAAATTAGTGGCAGCCTCCGTAAGGGAATTGGCAGCAGTCTAACCAATGGAGAGGAGGCCAACAATGGTCAAATCCACCCACTGGTTTCCTGCAGCAACCCCAGCATCAATCTATTATGCCACCTCCTACAGCTAATCAAGGTCAAAATCTAAAGCCAACCCAACTACCTGCTCAGGTAGCACCTAATCCAAATAACCAGCAACAGCAGCAAGTCTATTTTACTGATCCTAATCATCAGCCTGCTTATGCTCTCAACCTAAATAATATCAATTTACGTTCAGGAACTGTGCTGCCCACACCATCTCCTCCCATAATATCAGAATTGCCATCTGAGGAGGTTGACCAAGAAGAAGATACCAACGACTTAGCCCAACCGAATGAGCCAGTTCAGATTCCATCATTACCTAAGGCATCCAATAAAGTGCCACCTCCTTTCCCATAAAGGTTGGAAGGTGAAAATGTGAAAAAACAAGAAGAACCTACCTTTGAATTCCTTGACCAACTAAAGCATATATGTGTGAAAATTCTCTTGTTCTAAGCAACCAAAGAGGTACCTATCTACAGCAAAGTCATCAAGGAGGCACGTTTGAAGAAGTTGGGGAGGAAAAAGAAAGACCCTCAAACTATCCATGTCATGGGCCAACTCTCTAACTTAATGCTAGGGAAGCTTACCATCCCAAAATATTCAAACCTAGGTAGCCCTTTTGTGGAGATCAATATTAATGGGGTGCAAATTTAGAATGCTTTAGTGGATCTTAGTGCAGCTATCAATGTCATGACAAAGGACCTGGTTGTAAAACTTAGTATTTCTGACCTAAGGGCTACACCTACAATATTACAGCTTGCTGATAGCTCAACTATCAAACCTGATGGGGTAGTTGAAGACCTGGTAGTCACCTTGGATTCCTGGGAGTATCCTGCTGACTTTATCGTCTTATCTCCAAAGGCATCATTAGGAGGATACCCTGTCATACTAAGAAGGCCTTGGTTGGCTACTGTTGATGCTTACATTGGTTGTAGGTTGGGTAACATGACAATATCTATGGGTATAGCACAAAGAAACTTACCCTCTATTCTCCAGCCCAGCCCCAACTTGAGTCTGGAGAGGTTGTTTGGCCAGATTTGGGAGAAGAAGAGGGAGTGAACTCCTTGGCCAATTTAATGATGATTTCTAGAGACCCTTTCATTGCACAACAAGAAGAAGAGGATATACTGTCCAATATCCTGTTGAATAACTTTGGTACCGAATACTTTCATTGTGAAAAAAATCCATGCTCCTTGCAGACCATTCTTCCTTCATCCACATCAGCTCATAATCTGCAACAACTGACTATGTGCACACTTTATTACCCCAAGAAGTTGACATGCCATTCCTACCTGAAGTATTTATGGTTGATTTAACCTCCTAAGTCGAGGTGGCAACAGGAAAAACCTTGAGTATCAATAAAAACCTCACCAGTGAGTAACAAGAATCTATGGTCAAAATGTTCACCAGTCATAAGTTAGCTTTTGCTTGGGAATATGGTGACATGAAGGGTTTAGACCCGAAACTCTGCACACATCGCATATTCATTAATAGTAAGTTCAGACCTGTCAAGCAGCCTCAAAGAAGAATAAATCCAACTTTGAGAGAAATTGTCAAAGAAGAGTTGCAAAAAAATGTTAACAGCTGGCTTTATCTACCCAATTTCGGATAGTCAGTGGGTTTCCCCACTGGTTATTATTCCTAAAAAAGGGGGAAAATGGAGGGTATGTGTAGATTACAGAGAGCTTAACTTGGCAACAAAGAAAGATTACTTTCCTCTTCCCTTTATTGATCAAGTTCTAAATAATTTATCTAGGAAAAAGTATTTCTCATTCTTAGATGGCTTTAGTGGGTACAATCAAATCAAGATTGCTCCTAAGGATCAATAAAAGACTACTTTTACATGCCCTTGGGGAACATTTGCCTACTCATTTTTGCCTTTTGGTCTCTGTAATGCACTTGCAACTTTCTAGAGAGCAGTCATCAGTATCTTCTCAAACATCTCATATGATTGCATGGAAATATACATGGATGACTTTACTGTTTATGGTGCAACATTTGAGGAAGCTCAAGCCAACTCGAAGAAAGTACTACAGAGATATGAAGATCATAACCTATCCCTGAATAGTCAAAAGCGTTTCATGATGATGTAGAAGGGAATAGTGTTTGGTCACTATATTTCTGCTGCAGGAATATAGGTTGATCCTTCTAAGATTGAGGTTATCTCTAATTTACCCTTTCCTACCAAGCAGAAGGAATTAAGGAGCTTTTTAGGCCATGTTGGATACTATAGGAGATTCATCAAGGACTTCAGCCAAACAACAGTCCCCTTATATAGTCTGCTAAAGAAAGATGCAGATTTTTCTTGGATTGAGGAATGTGAAAAAACATTCCTTAATTTAAAAGTTGCCCTTACACAAGCACCTGTTTTGAAAGGACCTGATTGGTGACTTCCATTTCATATTCATACTAACGCATCGGATTATGCCATTGGAGCTATGTTAGGATAGAAGGGTGATTCAACAGAACATGCACTCTACTACATAAGCAAAAATCTACAAGGGGCTTAACTAAACTACACTGTTACAGAAAAAAGAGATGTTGGCAATCATCTATGCCCTCAATAAATTCAGGCATTACATCATAGGTTATCAGATATTTTTCCACACTAATCATGCAACAATCAGGTATCTCATGAACAAAAGCTCAATAGCCAGGCGACTAACAAGGTGGTTGTTGTTGATGCAGGAATTTGACATTACAATTGTGGACAAGCCAGGTAAAGCAAATGTGGTTGTTGATTTCCTTTCTAGAATTCAAAGGCAAGATGACTCTGCACTTATTGAAGATTCCTTTCTTGATGAGCACCTATTTGCAATCAAGGCTATTCACCCATGGTATGCCGATATAGAAAATTATCTGGCTGCAGGATGAACTCCTCCTCAATTCTCCCCTAAGGAAAAAAGATTATTGGTAGAGAAAAGTTTTAACTTTTCTTGGATTGCAGATTGCATGTTTTATACTGAGCCAGATCAAGTTATAGGAGATGTGTACAGGAGGAAGACACTCATGATATAATGCATGCCAGTCATGATGAGCCGTGTGGTGGACATTTTGCTGCCAAAAGAACAGCAATGAAAATTTTTAATATTGGCTACTATTGACCAACTCTGCATAGAGATGCAACCAAATATAGCAGGAAGTGTGACAGATGCCAAAAGATGGGAAGACCAACTAGATCTGATGAGATGCCTCTATTTCCACAAGTTGTTGTTACACCCTTCGACAAATGGGGACTGGATTTTGTAGGACCAATTGATCCACCTTCCAATGGTAAGTCCTACATCCTTGTATGCACAAATTATGTGACAAAATGGGTAGAAGCTAAACCTCTGAAACATGCTAGGGATAATAAAGTGGTTGAATTCCTCTATGAGGAAATATTCGCCAGGTTTCGTGTCCCTAGGGAAATAGTGACAGATCAAGGAGCACAATTCACTTCTACACTTATCACAGCCTTAGTAAATGAATACAATATACGTCACAGGAAATCAACTCCTTATCATCCCCAGGCTAATGGTCAGGTTGAGGTCATCGACAGGAACATAGAGGCCATTTTGACTAAAACTATAGATTTGCATAGAAAGGACTGGGTCGCAAGGTTACCAGAAGCTATATGGGCCTATCGTACTACCTGAAAGACTGCTATAGGATATACACCTTTTGAAATGGTGTATGGTAAAATAGTTGTGATGCCAATAGAATTCGAACATAAGACTCTAAGAACAACATTAGAGATGGACATGGATTTAACAAATGCACAAAGGGACAGAGTCATGCAGCTCAATGCTCTAGATGAGCTCCGAAAGAATGCCCTGCAGCACATTGAGATGATACAAAACCAGCGAATAAGGTGGCATGATAAATACATCAAGGAAAAGAAATTCAAAGCAGGAGATTGGGTTCTGTTTTATGACTCACGGTATAAAGACAGTCCAGAAAAATTGCAAACCAGATGGTTGGGTCCATATCAGATAGAAGAGGTATTTACCAATGGTGTTGTTCAACTAAGGACCATTGATGAGGTCCGATTCAAGCTATTAGTCAATGGGCATCGCCTAAAGCTCTATTTTAAGCCCATTGACAAGGAAACATTTTTGAGACAGTTCGAAATTTGGCAGGACATCAACGATCCTGCAGCCAAAGGAATTGAGCCTAGGCTCAAATTCCCAGGCCATGCATAAAAGTGCATACTACATCATAATAAAGGGGTTATCTATAAGATCCCCAATATATTCATTCACTTCATCTACAATCCGTACTCACTCTCTCTCTTCCACATCATGATAAATATATCATCAATGTTTCTCTGTGTCACATATTGCAATGAAGAAGGAGGTCACATTAGATAATTACAGCGATTCTCTCCAGGTACTCTCCACTTCACTTTAAGATTGTTTAAGTTGCTTTATTTATTGCATTTACTTTAGTATTAATTAACGCAAACAAATTTCCTATATGGTTGCCATTCCCTTCGGCTCATTCGCATGATTGAGCACGTTTCTCTATGACATAACTTCCGCCATGTCCTTATTATTGCCGCCATAACCTTTGTCCCGTCAGTTGTCAAGAATCCCCAATATTTGAAAACTGTTATTAATAATCAAACAGTCTTTCCTTCCTGCACTAATGAACCTAAATGTATTATGATTATGCATGATTACTCTCTCCCTCAAAACAATTGCATGATCACATTATTTTCCCTATTTTTCTGTCACTTTTGAAGAGTAGTTCAAAAGTTTCGGTTGAGGGGAGGGGCAGAGTGCTGAAGAATTGTAGAAGATTCATTACTTGGGTTGCAGGAAGTTCGGTCAGAAAGGCCAAGTGAGCATTGCTTAAACGCATTTAATTACAGAGAACCAAGGAAATGGGAGGTCAGTCGATTCGGCACGAGCCTACAGACCATGGCATCTTGTTGCAGGATGCACTGCATGTGCCACTATGTAGGCAATATGGGTAGCTCAATTACTTCCTGAAGCTTGGGACTTTCAATACAGACATTGCAGAGGAATTCACAAGGACATTTCGGGATGGGGAAGCAAAAGTTAGAGGCATAACAGTCAATGCGTCAATTGATAGAATTACTAAGATAACCAGATTACCTCAAGTCGGAGAACCATTTCCCAGAGGAAGAGATGCAAAAAGCATCAGGGCTGAGTTCACTCGGCCAAATGACCCTCCTCTACGGGTAGATAAGCAAGGTGTGCAAAGAATGAGTCTACCGCAGGACTGAGTGTCACGGGCGGGATATATCATCAAATATATAACCTATGAAGGTAGGTTTTTAGTCCTGCATTCTCATCACTTTAAGCTTTTGTCTCATTTACGTCATGCCTTGTTGATGAATGTTCCTAAATTCCTTTACAACTTGTTATCCAATAGTGCCGCTGAATATATAAAAGGTAGGGTGAACTCCATATCCCACCACTGCCTCATTAAATTGCTTGTTGAAAAATCCGTTCAGGATACATCAGGGATGACCTGAGAGGAATTCACTGTCCAATTCAACCCTAAAATTCAAAATGTAGGACCTAGGGGTGAACCTCTTACCTTTAAGTGACAAACCTCCTAGTCCATAGGCCAGACCTCTGCTACCATGTCCCCTCCTTAGGAATCATCCGATTCACAGGATGATGTTCCTCTTTCTAAAAGAACTCCCAAGCAGCCGGCACAAGGTCCTGTCAAAATTCCTGAGCCGTCTTCCAAGGATAGGAAGGGAAAGTCACCTATTGTAGCAACCCCTGAGCCTGTAAAAAGAAAGCAAAAAGAAAACTTTGTTCTTGCAGCAAAACCTTCCAAAAAGCATAAGATAGTTCCTACGTCCATAAGAAGGAGCTCTAGGCTCCAAAACTAGGCAGCCTGCCAATCACTTAATACTACTCCTATCACACCACCTTCAGATCCTTCCAGTCTTGAACTGAGAGAAGAAGAACTTGTTATCGAGGAGGATGTGAGTACACCTGGAGGGGCTGGCCTGGATGAGTTGGTTGCCATTGCAGAGTAGCTACAAGAGGGAATGGAATGTGATAAGGAGGAAGAACCAATTGTGTTTTCGTCAGAAGAAGAACATGAAAACATTGACATGACTGGTGAGATTCTTGCTGATCAGGAAGACCAAGAAGGTCAACAATAGGATGATGATTTGGAACAGGATAACCCTGAACAACCACATGATGCAGAGGTAATTAAAGAAGTACAGGAGACACCTGCGGTATGCTATAATCATCGACCACCACTCCATGTCACAAACTTTGCTGCAGGAATGGCATGTTTTGAAGAGCTTCAACAACAATAGACTGCTTCTGCACATGAAATTGAGAGATTACAGAGGATAATCCAGAACAAGAATCTGGAAATTTCTAACTTGAATGACACTCTCAATCAGGTGGTAGAACTTGTTCTACAGCTAATGCAGTGTTGAGCACCTTCACTGATTTATGCAATGTACCTCAAGGAACTGTATTTGAACTTCCAACTGATCAGAGTCTGGAAAGGTAAGAATCCTTCTTTAGATACCCCTGAGGAATTTTATGAAGCATACAGGGATTCACCTCTGCACATCAGGAACCTCCTGTGTGAATTTTATTTGCACAATCTGGTTGTATCCCAAGATAAGGAATGAAATCCCTTATGTTGTGTCGGTGATATTCATATCAGCACTCTTATCTCCTGGATCACCAACGAAATAAGCAGAAGGGAACAGTTCGATAGCCATATGCATGATGAAGTAAATATGCCATTGTCTATGAGAAATGAATCTAGAAATGGAATGGGTATTTACTTTGATTGGAAGAAGTTGTGGAGAGATGAAAGAGCCAGATCACTGATTGAGCCTCTAAAACAAGAGGTATTTTCTCAATATTCCCAAATTGTAAACAGTGATTTGAATGTTGCAACCCTGCACATTTAGAACAGATGGGAGAATCTTTCATTTCAGTTAAAAAAAGCAGAGCCACATACTCCCAATACCTTGTATGCAGCAACCAAAAGGGCAAAGAGGTACATGAGGAATGCCAGAACAAAGAAGGAGAATTGGTTACCCTTGGTTATGCAACCGCCTATTCTCCTATGGCCATTATTGGCTATACAAGGCGACAACAACACTTATAATAGAAATTTAGAGGATAACAGATGGCAAAGGCTGGAGGCAATGCGGGCTCACTTATGGAGTTTCCAGAATGGCGAATGTGGATAGCAATTGAGTGCAGATATGAGAAAGTTTGCCAGAAGAAGGAATGCTATACTTGCTGAAGGGTCGAGCAAGTAGTTGGTTGAGGGGAGTGACGAGCCAAGTCTTTGGCACATTTTGATCATACTTTTATAAATACTTTTATGTTTTTATTATGCTAAAACAAACATTCAGTCTGATTATGGGATAGGACATAGACCTTTTTATGACTTAAATATGATGAGTATATTATGATAAAAAGTCCCATGATTATTACCTTTAATGTTTTATTAGTCTGATAAATACTTTATGGCTTTTTGTGATCATAAAACCTTCCCGCAACCTCCACCACCAAACTTCCTGCAGCCATATCTAAAACAATGTTTGCCTTAGTTTAATACTTAATGAATGAATGAATAAAGTAATGGATTGTCTTAAAGGATGAACGTGTTGAGCTAACCTTCTCCTCCAGGAAAAGATGGTGAGATATTTTGCAGGTACCACGAGTGGAGGAAGGAATTCAATTTCCACTTGAAGAGTAGAAGACCAAATCTGCAAAGACTGGTTCAACAACAAAAGATGGGGAGACAATTTCAACTCATCCTCCATGATGGGAGAGTGTTCCAGAAATCTAGGCCAGACGTCTTGGTGGTGCGTGAATCCAAGATGATGGCACTTTAAGACTGTTAAACCGATTTGACTTAGTTCTTGCATTGTCATTCACCTCTTTACTTAAGTTAGTTAAATGTAATAAATGCCTCTCATTTTATAAGGGAAGGTTAGCTAGTAGTTAAAATTAGTTTTCAATAAATAGCCTATTCTCCTTCAGAGAATGGGCTAGAAGAACTTGCTATTGTAATACATTTTTCAGTTTCAGAAATACAGTCAAGAGATTGCGCTATGTACTTGTTTACATTGAATCAATAAAGCTTATGAAGTTTTGCGCCTAATCTATTGTCTACTTTTGGCATTACCTAAGGGGGCCCACTTAGGGAACTGTCCATACTTTTATTCTACAAGTTAGAGTAGCTGCATTTCCCTTCATAGAAGTTAATGTGACTGTTCCTGCAGCTGGCAGAAACACAGAGCTGTCAACTGTTCCTGCAGCCACTAGGTGCAGAATAGTTTTATCTTTCAAGTTTTCATTTCCAAGCAAGTTATTGAGTAAAAGTTGTTTCTAGTAATTTAAGTTCCAGTATAAAGCATTTTAGGAATCATGTATGTCTGGAAGGGTGATCAGTGTATATATTGTGCTGACCCATTTCAAGTTTACGTCCCTGGGTTGATGATTAAATGAGGTTCTTTAGTAGGTTATGACTGCCAGTAGTGATGTTCAATCCCTGAGTATAGGAATTCATGTTCCTAGTTATTGAGTTGATTAAAGAACACTATAGAGGGACCCCATATCCACTTGTAAATCTCTACCAAACATTCATAAGTACCTCAAACTCCAAGAACTACCCCATAATAGTTTGTCATTTTTTTTTATCTAAGGGCTCTTAAGATATATTGTCTTGGAATAATGTAGTTCATAATGATTAGGAGATCAAGAGAAAAAATGAAGGCCTCCTCTAGCATTTACTCACTCACTTGGATGTGTTGGTGAAGTTCATTCAACCCCACAACATAGTTGAATGTGTATTTTGAATTACCTAGATCTCCTTGCTTTGATGTAGCCATCCAAAAGAGTAGGAGTTTGTATGTTCATTAGTGGGGAATCTTACACATTCATTGAAATAGGAAAAAATATTATTTTTTCAATGTTATAATTATTGATGCAACCATCCCAATGAGTGGGGAGTCTTATGTACATTCATTGAAACTTCAAACTCTATTTTACATGAGCATGTTTTGGCATAGTACAAAATGTTTAAAGTTGTTCTTCAATGTAGCCTTGCTCTTGCATAGAGAAAGTAATTGTATCTGCATCCTTGCCTTGGATTCAATTTTAGATAAATGGAAAGCTACCTAGCCCAAAGTGTCCAATGTAAGGAACTCCATTTTGTTGTAGATGAAAGGTAATAATTTGTTGATGTATTTAAGAACTTTATGCTCTTAGGTGAGTATTCATACAAACACTTCAAAGGAGATCCTCTTAATACCAATGAATATTTTAATATTCTTCGACAATCAAGTGAATCTAGTAATTTAATACTCTAGTGTTGATGGCCCTTGATCTTCATTTGCTTTTTTGTACCCATTCTTGCAAAGCACCCAAGGAAAATAGTTTTTATATATCAATAAGTTGAGTGGTAAAAGAGTATAGTGAATAGAGCTCTTTAATCGACATAAGGAAAATGATTAGGTTAAACCTACCAAGGATATGACGATGATGGGATAGGATGATGATGATGAAGATGGGAAGGGGAAAGGTCATTCCTCTAAGAGGATAATAAGGGAAGCAAATGTCAAACACCCCCTACGTGATGATGAGGGACAAGTGTGAGACTCTATATCATGCACAAAGGGTGGTGGAAGTGAGAGACCGCTAGTAGACTAAAAAATAAATCAATGATGGTACTAAAAAGGTGACACTGGGCCATGCCCCTATGGATGGTTGATATAATAAATCTTTGTTGTAAGCAATAAGTAACATTGATATGAGACATGAAGCATGAGTAGGTCAACACCAAAGCACATGGACTCAAATAATAGATAGGAGAGAATCCAAATTATATTGCATCAAGCAAAAAGTATAAAATAATGGAATTTTAGAAAATATTATTTTATTGCCTCAAGTAATATATATATATATATATATATATATATATATATATATATATATATATATATATATATTAGTTGTAGATATTTACAAAAAAAAATCTTTTACAATCAATTGTTAGGATCAATTTGATCTAACAGTTCCAATTCAAATCTCCAACTAAAGTTGTAGATATATACCACCAACAAGACCTCTACCATCGACTAGGAAGAATATAGTATGGATTGATGGATAAAGTTCCTATATGAAAATTGAGAATAATAAGAAACTATATGCTCATAATGATAATAACTTTAATTGATAATATACTCATTTTATTTGTAAAGAATACCTAATATTATCATAATTTGATATAGCGAACCATGTGGTTTGGCTCTAACCTTTATAGTGTCAAGTATTGCCTCGTGGTCAAAGTCACAAACATTGCATAAATTCTTATTTTTGTGGTTGACCATATTTTTTGATCAATCGAATATTTGATGCAACAAAAAGGTTAGAGTAATGAAGAATCTTCTTATGTATATCAAAGTCCTTAAATAATCACACATCAGATAACTTATTTGGGTACCTTTTAAGTCATGTTTCAATAGCAACAGAAGACTATATTGGATACTCAATATCCTCTCCATCAGTGATTATTTTTTCCCTCTACATAATGACACAAAAAATAATTTTCTGTCATGTCCCCAAAATAGCAACACAAACATAAATAAATAAACAAATGACCTCAAACATTTAAATGCGATTTGCATAAAAAGATGCAAATAAATAACAAAATATATAAAAAAGAAAGAAATTATTAATTATAATTATCACAAGATAGTATTACAATTGTAATAATCAAATATAATATTGAAATACAAACATTAGCAATTTAAATATTATTATTAGAATATAAAAAAATAAAATAACAATATTAATATTATATATAAAATAAATGTGTAATATATCAATATGAAAATATATAAATATGAAATAACAAATAATAATATATAGGCAAATTATTGTTATTACATTCTAGTATTAAATAACTTAATCTCAAAAATAATAATAATAAATAAATATTATGATCATTACACATCAAAGATTTTTTAATAATAAGATATTAGCAAATTAGTTTTATTATTATACTTTAATATGTTCAATCAAACATCAAAATAATATAATAAAATAAGTATATAATCTGAAATATCATAATTAGTAATAATAATATATTATTTTCAAAGATAGATATTATTGTGATAATAAGCCTTCTAAGGCAGCAATTAAATCTAACAAAGAGGTATATTTTATGAAAAGTCAACTCTTTTACCAAACAATACATTCCCCCATGAGTCACCTACCTTGAATGGTATAAATAGAAGGAAGGAAAATAAAGAAGGGAGAGAAAAACATTGAGAAATACAATCTGCAATTCAGAACTGCAGCAACAATGATTGGTATGCATTAGAATATAGAGCCATTAAATATGTATATATTATTTAATGAACATATAGGTATATGTGCATGAATGTGGATAAATTTTATAATAAATAATATGAAATGAATAAAATTTATATAAATATTAATATAAGGAGAGAATAATAATTGAATAAGTAATAATATATGAATAAAATATATATGAATGATGAATAATCAATACTAATATAATTGAACAATGAATAATATATGAATAAAAATATATATGAATACTAATTGATATGAATAAGAAATAATTATATATATATATATGCAATAACGATACTTATAATTAATGATGACTCTTTAATATAAACATAAGTAGATTATGTATTCTTATGAATTGTCCTCATCCTATGATTAAATGTAAGGTTGAAGGAAGACGATTAAGGAATAAGGAGACATGGGAAGACACAACTGATTAGGTGATGCACTCACTTAGCAATAATATTTAGCATATTTTGAATATAAGAAATAGATATTGTTAATCTGATTATTGATATAATGCTTTCTTTAATCTTATCATAATGAGAATCATTCTAGGAAATAATGAACTTAAAAAATCATTGATACATGAAAATGTATTTGATTATAGGTATGAAATAGATGAATGCAAATATATCTGATTGTGTAAAGATTGTCTTCTCCGTGATTGGTACCCTCTTAGGCAGGTGAAGTAGAGTCCAAGTGGAGAGCCTAAAAACCCCCCTCTCATGTTCGTAGGCCAAGGAACGGGTTAGACATAGAGAGGTGGGGGTCCCACCGTAGGAAACTACACCATTATAGGGGTGGTAGGTCGTAGGCCCTTGGATCGTAGGACTTCACCTTGTCCTAATAGGGCAAGTGTCTTTGAGGTACTGACTTGTATGGGGATAGGCAGGGACTAAGCCGTTGGGAAAGGATGATTGTGAGAGGCAACCTCCCGTGCCCAACACAAAGGCTTCAGGGCAAGATCCATACAAGGCACTCCTCTTGCTTGTTAAAATTGTATTTATGATTATGCTTATATTTTGGATATCTAGATATTAATGCTAATAGATATATGTGTTTTTGGAAATTTGGTTAATATGGTGAATGCAGGTTTCAGACCAAGATTACTTCATTAAAAAGAACATTCATTTGGAAGGAAGAAACCCTAAACCTAATCAACAAAGGGATTTTAGGGCAAGTCCGGGTAAGGGACATTACAGTGGTATCAGAGCATCTTTCCTGCCATCCTGTGTGTATTTGAGCTAGTTACCTACTTGCTTGAGCTAGTTGCCTACTTGCTTGAGCTTATCACTTCCATGCTTGAGCTGGTTGCTTATGTTCTTGAGTTGGTTGTCTACTTGCTTGCCTACTTGAGCTAGTTGCCTACTCACTTGAGTTGGTTGCTTGTCTACTTGAGCTAGTTGTTTGCTTGCTTGAGCTACTTGCTTGCATGCTTGAGCTAGTTACTTACTTGCTTGCATGCTTGAGCTACTTGCTTGCATGTTTGAGCTAGTTACTTACTTGCTTGAGCTACTTGTTCGCTTACTTGAGCTACTTGAGCTATTTGCCTGTGTGCTTGAGCTAGTTATCTATTTGAGTTGCTTGCATGTGTGCTTGAGCCACTTACCTATATTCTTGAGCTGCTTGCCTAGGTGCTTGAGCTGCTTATTTGCCTTCTTGAGCTACTTGCTTGTGTACTTGAGCTACCTGCTTGCTTGCTTGAGCTACTTGCCTACATGGTTGAGCTATCTGGTTATCTGCTTTAATTTTTGATTCCTGTGGAGCTCACCATCATGTTTACTTTATGTTTAAACTATGAAAATGTTAATGTTGTTTGTCAAAATGTTGATGGGGGCTAGGAGGCACTAACAAATTAACTAAATCTGAATTATTATTATTAGTATCCAAATGCAATAATGGAGAGTTGTAACTATTGAAGTGAAAAGGTGTGACTCCCTCAAAACTTGGGATACCAAGGGAAAGCATTTCAATACCATCAATTGAAGAATCCGATTCAAAATAGAACCCTAGTTAATTTTGCAAGAGACTTAAATTAGGATCTCAATAATAGTGATGAGGTGGGGAAGGACGTATCTCCTAATATGAAAAGATGTTTGGAAATGTGATTGCTTGAGGACAAGCAATCTTGGGCAGGGTGGACTGTCATGTCCCCAAAATAGCAACACAAACATAAATAAATAAACAAATGACCTCAAACATTTAAATGCAATTTGCATAAAAAGATGCAAATAAATAACAAAATATATAAAAAAGAAAGAAATTATTAATTATAATTATCACAAGATAGTATTACAATTGTAATCATCAAATATAATATTGAAATACAAACATTAGCAATTTAAATATTATTATTAGAATATAAAAAAATAAAATACCAATATTAATATTATATATAAAATAAATGTGTAATATATCAATATGAAAATATATAAATGTGAAATAACAAATAATAATATATAGGCAAATTATTGTTATTACATTCTAGTATTAAATAACTTAATCTCAAAAATAATAATAATAAATAAATATTATGATCATTACACATCAAAGATTTTTTAATAATAAGATATTAGCAAATTAGTTTTATTATTATACTTTAATATGTTCAATCAAACATCAAAATAATATAATAAAATAAGTATATAATCTGAAATATCATAATTAGTAATAATAATATATTATTTTCAAAGATAGATATTATTGTGATAATAAGCCTTCTAAGGCAGCAATTAAATCTAACAAAGAGGTATATTTTATGAAAAGTCAACTCTTTTACCAAACAATACATTCCCCCATGAGTCACCTACCTTGAATGGTATAAATAGAAGGAAGGAAAATAAAGAAGGGAGAGAAAAACATTGAGAAATACAATCTGCAATTCAGAACTGCATCAACAATGATTGGTATGCATTAGAATATAGAGCCATTAAATATGTATATATTATTTAATGAACATATAGGTATATGTGCATGAATGTGGATAAATTTTATAATATATAATATGAAATGAATAAAATTTATATAAATATTAATATAAGGAGAGAATAATAATTGAATAAGTAATAATATATGAATAAACATATATATGAATGATGAATAATCAATACTAATATAATTGAACAATGAATAATATATGAATAAAAATATATATGAATACTAATTGATATGAATAAGAAATAATTATATATATACATATGCAATAACGATACTTATAATTAATGATGACTCTTTAATATAAACATAAGTAGATTATGTATTCTTATGAATTGTCCTCATCCTATGATTAAATGTAAGGTTGAAGGAAGACGATTAAGGAATAAGGAGACATGGGAAGACACAACTGATTAGGTGATGCACTCACTTAGCAATAATATTTAGCATATTTTGAATATAAGAAATAGATATTGTTAATCTGATTATTGATATAATGCTTTCTTTAATCTTATCATAATGAGAATCATTCTAGGAAATAATGAACTTAAAAAATCATTGATACATGAAAATGTATTTGATTATAGGTATGAAATAGATGAATGCAAATATATCTGATTGTGTAAAGATTGTCTTCTCCGTGATTGGTACCCTCTTAGGCAGGTGAAGTAGAGTCCAAGTGGAGAGCCTAAAAACCCCCCTCTCATGTTCGTAGGCCAAGGAACGGGTTAGACATAGAGAGGTGGGGGTCCCACCGTAGGAAACTACACCATTATAGGGGTGGTAGGTCGTAGGCCCTTGGATCGTAGGACTTCACCTTGTCCTAATAGGGCAAGTGTCTTTGAGGTACTGACTTGTATGGGGATAGGCAGGGACTAAGCCGTTGGGAAAGGATGATTGTGAGAGGCAACCTCCCGTGCCCAACACAAAGGCTTCAGGGCAAGATCCATACAAGGCACTCCTCTTGCTTGTTAAAATTGTATTTATGATTATGCTTATATTTTGGATATCTAGATATTAATGCTAATAGATATATGTGTTTTTGGAAATTTGGTTAATATGGTGAATGCAGGTTTCAGACCAAGATTACTTCATTAAAAAGAACATTCATTTGGAAGGAAGAAACCCTAAACCTAATCAACAAAGGGATTTTAGGGCAAGTCCGAGTAAGGGACATTACATTTCCCTTTTTCATTATTCTCACTAGCAATAACTGTATAAAAATGATTTGCATTAAATTTTATGAATAAATGAATTCCACTAAACAATTGAAAATACAACATAATGAGTAAACATTGATTTCAACTAATCAATAAATCTATGATACATAGTTGCACTAGGTTTGATACATGATCAAAGTAAACTAATACTTCTGTTTGGTTCAAAAATAGTGCTCATGGAACTTGAAATGTGTTAATTGGAACTAAATGTCTACAAGATCATTCATCCACCCACTCTTTTGACTCACACTCTTCCCAAAAAAAATCCAAACATGAAGAAAAAAATTGTGCAAGCTCTCTTGTATAAATAGTCAATAAACTTGTGTTTGAACTTCTAAACAAGTGCAACTCACTCAACCTTGCAACTATACAAAAATCTCCATACTTTGTAATATTACATTCATTTATCAATCAAAAAATCTATAAAATATAGACTTACCTTCATTACCTAGTCCCATTGTGGAGTTACAATATTACACAATTGTTGTTGCATCTATCAACTTAGCACCACCTTGGCACTTCAACTCCTCTCTTGCTAGGATATTTTTACACATGCTCTTGCACCATTATACCCCCCTTTCCATGTCTAGCTTCGATGAATTCCAAATATATTGAACACCACTTGTCACATGCATCCTCTTCAACCAATAGAACATCCTCAAATTCTTGAATTGTGATTGTTGGAGTAATTAGGAAAATCACCTAATAATTAATTAATCATCAATTAATTATTAGGCCCCTTTTACTTTATTACATTCAAGCTAAACGTAGGAGTGTTTTTCTATTATTAGATTTGGCTAATTATAGGTCATATTATCTCATAACATAGGATAATGATACTTATCATGATTTGATAAAATACTCATCTAGGATTTGCCTTTTGCTTTTATAATCATTCATTTGTATAATTGTATTCATCCAAGTATTCATTATTCAATACAAAAGGTATATCAGATGCTTTATTGGATAAAATCTTCTCTCAAGTTGCATAACAAATTAGTTTCTTGTTCTCTCTTTGTGATAGGTGTTTTGATTATAGACAATTTTTGAAGCTGTGGGGTTCACCATCAACTCCAACAGTGATGTGTAGTTATTTGACCATATGACGTGTTGAATATATGTGATATTTTAGGAACTTAAATTATCATAGAAAATTTGAAAGAAACCTTGTACAAACTCCGTGGAAAGAGTAAAATCCTCACTAATGTATAAGTGATACTCTCTTAATATATTTATGTCTTCCTCTGTGCTATTAAGTGTGTGCATGAATGCTATATGTACAAAAAAATAACCAAAATAGATTTGTAGTATTGAGATTGCACTTCATTTTATACTTGTAATGTATAATTCACAACAAAATATACAATAGAAATAATGATACCAAGAGGAAATGTATCCTTGCATAACTTGTATTTCTCATCCAACCATTGAGCTTTATGTGTATGCATTGCATACACATGCACTAATTTCTCTTAAAATATTCTCATAAATTGAGCTACAAATATATCTATTCTCACTAACTCGCATCTCTTTAACTCTTTGCCATCCTTTTTTACAGAAAGTTACTACCATGGGGGCAAATCCCTTCTATTGATTTAAGAAAACCATAGATACAAAGAACAATCACCAATTACTTAGACTTGTGTGCATATAATGTTATCATTCTAGTGCATGGCTCAAAAACCTAATCATATTTTCATTAGTGAACATACCTTGATTTGCAATAGCAAAGTCAAGGAAAGGTTGCAAGTTATTTTTGAAAAAGCACTCTCGGTAGAGCCCAACACCTTCAGTGAGTTTCTTATTCTTCTTGGCCTCTTTCACCACCATAATGTCACATATGTGTTTGGATTTGGGAGCTTCGTCAAGTGTAGAGATTGCTTGGATTCCATCGTTGATAAATTCTTCCTTCAACAGGTTCTAAGTAAATAACTTTCTTATTAGCTTCCTTTCAGAGGTCATTACAACATTGGTGAGAAACAATTCGATGAGCACTTCATCGATGTGACCACAAAATCTTTGCCATATTTTAACCCATATATTATTGACTTATATTTTCCACAACTAACTTTATTTTCTAATTTATGTGTGTAGTCTACATGTATACATTTTTTCAAATGTTAAAAACCACTACAAGTAGCATGTGATCCTTTCAAACATGACTTCTACTTTTGTTGGCCATCTTCTCTTTGACATAAGACACTTGAAATAAAAACATCTCAATGATTTAGGTGGGACTTGTATCATACATTCTTGCAAAACATTGTTAGTGTGTAAAGTAAATCATATATGATGATAAAAATCATAATCCATAGAAAATTTAATATGCATCCTACAACAACAAGTAGTGCATGCATGATTTATCTTAACATAAAAAGGTATGGCCATTTCAAAATACCTTTGATGAATATGTAAATTAAAATCCAAATAGGCTAATAGTAGTGGGGTGCTTGAACGAATGCGATAAGAGATGACTCTGTTAGACGAGCGTTGCCTTAGGATTGGCGGTTGTAGGGGTTCCTTCAAAGCGGTGGTGGGGGAGGCTTGGGCCTCCCCCACATAGGTTTTCTCTTAGTACTCCTATTAAATGTGCTCCTTGTTCTTTCCCTCCAAGTAGATCGTTTCTTTATGTTTTCTTTATTCTAGGTTCTACATGCATGTTGGTTTCTTATGTTCTTGGCCTGAAATGCCTTCTTGTGTGTGCTTGATTCAATGGAGGGGGGTACAGACCCCCCCAGTTGTCTAGGATTAACCCAAATAAAATGAATGGAGGTGCCACTGCCTCTAAGTCCTTTAGAGACATTGTGGTCAAAGAAGCATCTCCTTGCCCTTCAAATGCCAAGTTCTTCATCGTTCCAAATGACTGCGAGGAGGTGAGCATGATCGATGGGGGTAAGGAAGGTAAGTATCCTCCTAGCTACCCATAATTTGAGATCATTTCCCCAAATGATGATATGAAGAATACAATTTATAGGGAAATAAGTAAACTCTTTAGATCTGGTATTTTTATGGATGATGTTGATACTGGTAATGTGCCAACCAGGAAGTTTCTAGGTAATTTGTTTAATAATATTTGGGTTAAAAAGATGAATGTGAAAATCTCCCTGTGTAGAATGATTCAATGTGGCTTGTTTCTAGTTTTTTACAAAAACCACAAAATGCAAGAAAAGATTTAAAAAAATTCTTACTGGAGCATAGGGAAATGCATCTTTAGGGTCATTCCTTGGTCCCATGGGGCTAATGGGGATGAAATCCTCACATTGTCCTGCCCTAGATGGCTGCTCGTGAAAGAGATTCCATTGGATCTTTGGTCCTTCATCCCACAAATGCTTGCTTCCTTCGGGAGTGTTATGAGAGTTGATAGGCAAAAAGTTACATTGCCTGATATGAATGCTCGGGTCCTTATTTCGTTAAACCCAGGTGTAGAATTGTCGAGAAAGTTGGGCATCTTAATAGATGGCTCATTAAATTTCTACGTGTTCGAAACCCTAGCTGGTTTAAATTCCTATTACCTCTATAAGAAAGAAGGTCATATTCACAAAAATTGCCCTATCATAAAAACCAGTTCGAAGCATAACCATGTTGCTCATGGTGAAGGGACTGCTAGTCAGGCTTCTCCTTCTAGGTGGAGGTTGTGTCTTCTGGCTCAACCCCTAGCGCTGGAATTGAATCAATCACACTTGTTGTTGCCTCTTGGGTTTCTTCTTCTGCTTTCCCACCTCTTTCCTCTCTTCCATCAATTCCCTTGCCCACCTCTCCCGTTGCCAAAGTTCTCCCCCCGCTTCTCTTGACCCCACGACACCCACTTCATGCCTTCCTTCCTTCTACTCTGCCAACTCTTTTATTCCACTCCAAGCCAAGGCTGCCTCTCCTCTTGTTGGTTCCCTTACCTCCCATTCTACTCCCACCTTTGATGTTACTCCCTGCACTCCAGTTACCTTAGATGTTGTTGCTAATGCCCCCTTGCACTTGGGCAAGCTTAACGCTCAACAAATTGTGATGAACAAGATCAAAAAGAATATAGAATCTAATAAGAATAAAGACAAGATGGAAAAAATCCTGAAATAGAAGCTTATTATGATGAGGTTAAGAATAATGGCATGTGTAATAAGAACTTCTCTGGAAATGTTAAGCATAATGAGACTATCAACACAATTGGTTCTATTGTCAAAGATATCATTTCTAATTTTGAAGACAAGATTCAAACTCCTATGAATCGATAGGATAATGCCAATTGTTTGGGTCCTGCTCTTGGTCGAGAACAAGGGATTGAAGAAGTGGAGAACCATAGTCCCACCCAAATGGATGGAACTATGTTGCATGTTCACTCAAATATGTCTTCCCGCACAACTAGTAAAATCCCCAAGAATAAACTCTCCCTCTCTTAAAAATGTTAACAACAGTTGTAAGGTTGGCTCCAAAGATGGTAGGGGTTTGGAGGATTTATCCCCATGTGAGGCAACTAAAACCTTTATTGAATGTGGTGAAGTGCTCCGTCAACCTCTAAAAGAGAGCATGGAGTCCCTAACCGAAATGATAAAAAATTGGTCTATTGACAAGACCGAGAACTCTAAATGGCTTAATAAGATATTTAATCCCCACTGACCCTGTTGACCCATGTAGGTAGGTTGGCAATAAGATCCCCATTGAAGGGATAATGGATTCCCAAGAGGCTGGTGACATTTCTCCTAACACAAATGGCATTAAAGGCTCAGATAGGTCTCCTAACATCCAAATGACTACAACTAGAAATGAGCTTGATGTTGCTCCTGGGGATGAGCAGGAAACTGCTCCATAACCTCCCAGTGAGCCTAAGAAAAGGGGAAGGAAAAAGAAGTCAATATCACTCAACAAAGGTAGCATTAGTATAAGCAAAGGTAAAAGGAAGAAAACAAGCACCATCTTTCCAACCCCTTCCTCCAAGAGGTTGCAAAATGAAGATTTAGGTTCAATTTTTTTTGACATATTCAAGAATGCCAAAGAGTCCCAATGACAAGGCCATGAATGATGATGCCTAATTGGACCTCCTGGAATGTGAAGAGGATAGAGTCCCCATATATAAAGTATGTTATAAGAAGATTCCTTAAATTGGAAAAGAACAAGGACTTCATTTTCATCCAAGAAGTAAAGGTTGTGGGTTTCACCCTCGAGACCAACTTAAACTTTATTTGGGGCAATTCAACCCATGTTACCTCCAAGCATGAGAGAGGAAGGGGGGTACTACCATTTTAATTTCCAATAATTGGACTCAACACCTAACTAGTTCTAGGGCCTCCCCATGTAACAGGGTTGTGTGGGCCACATTTGAGAAGGGTGATATAAAGATTGGGGTATGCTCTGTGTATGCAACCAATGACTACAAGGAGAGGATTGAGTTGTGGAGATGGATGTTTGACCTCCTTGATATACCTTGGATTGTGGGAGGTGATTTTAACATGGTTGAAAACCATGAGGATAAGAAAGGTGGCCTTAACATGGAATGGAAAGGCGCAAAGAAACATTTCTGGATGAGGCTGAAAAATAAGCTCAACCTCTTTGACCCCTTGGAGGGGATGAAAGCAAAGAGTAAGTCACTTTGGTACACCTGGTGCAATGCACATAAAGGGGGAAAAAGGATATACTGAAGGCTTGATAGGTTTCATGTTAACAAACATTTCTTCACTTTTGAACCCTTTCATGATGATAGTAAAGTTAGGGTCCACCCCTACACTCTCTCAGATCATCACCCAATTAAGGCCAACATAATCTTAAACTCAGTAGGAAGGAAAATCCCCAAGAGCAAGGATAATTTCATCCTAAATGTCAAGCTTTTGGAAGATGAGGACTGCAGGGCTACCATTGCTACTTTAAGGGCAATCAACAAATAGGTGCTTAGGGGGCTTAACCCGATTAAGAGATGGAACCAGAATTTTAGTGGTTGGAAGATGTTGTTTTAGAACATTGGCAAAAAAAGGGCAACAAACACAAGAAGGTAGGACAACCTTCTTCGGGAAGATATTTTTGAGGCTGAGGCCAAAATCCAAGATCCACATAATGAAGCACTCCATGAAAAGCTCGATGGAGCCAAAATTTCATTAAGAAGGCTACAAACAAACAAATTCCAAGGCCTTAAGGTTAGATCTAAGCTTAATTGGTTGAGTTTTGGGGACAAAGGCTCAAATTTCTTCTTCAGGTATATTAAGGAAAAGAGGAGAAAAGACCAAATTGACCAAATCTGCCATAATAGAACTACAATGACCAATCAGGATGAAATCATTGAGCACTTATTCACCTAAGAGCTCTTTCACTCTGAAGGGAATAAAAAAGAGTGAATCAATTCCAGGGAAATAATAAAAAGATTAATTCCCAAAAATATTTATGAAGAGGATGCTACTATCCTCTCTAAACCAATATCAAGTGAGGAAATCAAGAAGGCCATTAAAAACATGAACAATGACAAGTCTCCTGGGCTAGATGGGCTCTCAATGGAAATTTACAAGGCATTTATTGATTGGGTTTGTGAGGACTTGCAACAAGTCTATATGGAGGCCCTTACTAAAGGCTCCCTTGGAAAAATCATTTATAAAGGGATGATCAAACTACTGCCCAAGGAAGGTGACAAAACTTTGATTAAAAACTGGAGACCAATCACTCTTTTGAACGTGTCATATAAAATTTTGGCAAAACTACTAGAAATGAGGATTGCTAATATACTCCCTAAGTTCATAAACACCACCCAAACTGGCTTCATCAAGGGAAGTTACATACTAGAGAATCTAATAACCAGTTGGGAGGCAATGGAATGGGCCAGACATAGCAATCAGAACCCTACCATGGTTCTACTAGACTTTGAAAAAGCCTACGATAGAGTGGAATGGTCATACATAAAAAATAACCCTTGAAGCCTTTGGGTTTCCCCAAGCTTTATTTGACATGGTTGGCACCCTCGTGAAGGATGCTACCGCACAAATTAAGGTAAATGACAACTAGATTGAAGTCTTCTCCCTAAAAAGGTCAATTAGACAAGGGTGCCCCCTGGCCCCTGCCCTATTTGTCATTGCTTATGATGCATTGCACTACCTCCTAAGGGACTCTACTTTCTCCCCCAGGGTTAAGGGTCTAACCCTACTAGATCAAAGTGAGCTCCTTAATATCCAATTTGCAGATGACAGTGCACTATTTGTTGACCTGAAAGAAGGAAACTTGGACAATCTATTAAACAAGCTCAACCTCTTCTGCGTAGCCTCGGGTGCGAGGGTCTCCAAGGAGAAGTCCATAATGCTTGGGTGGGTTGAGGCCCTCCTAACTGGTTAAAAAATTCGAAATTTCAGTGGGGTGGCCCCCATAAACAAATAAGGTACCTTGGGATTCCATTCTTAGTCTACCACAACCTCAAAGAAATGTGGCTATGGATTAAAGGTAAAATTAAAAAGAAACTTGACAGTTGGAATAGGCAGTACCTTTCCCTAGCTGGAAGACTCCAGGTGTGTCAAAAAATCATGTCCTCCTATACTGTTTACTTTGCTTCAGTTTGGTTTTTTAACAGCTATCAAGTGAACGAAGTGCATAAAAGAATTAGACAGTTCCTATGGTCTGATGGTAAAGGGAAAAATAAAAGGCATTCGGTCGAGTGGGAATGGTGTTGTTTGGATAAAGCTCATGGAGGGCTAGGTCTTAAAGACCTCAGAAAGCATGGCATAACTCTGGCTGTGAGATGGATCTTAAAGGCAATGAACCATGGAAACTGCTAATAAGGAACAACATTAAGCAAGTTGTGCCCAAACTAGAAAAATCTTGGAAAGCATTACCATTTAGTGACCTTATTGTCGAGCACCAAATTGTGCCAGCAGGTTCAGTGGTCTTCAGGAGTGTCTAGAGAGCTCGGGAGCTCATCAAAGGTAATGTCAAATGTCCTCTTTTCCTTGAACACAATGCCAACTTCATCCACCCCAGTAGATCTATTTGGTGGAATTTGGAACATAATGGGAAGCCATTAGCCCTCTTACAAGGGTGCTCTGCTAAAAAGTGGGCACAAGCTGGCATTAAGACCTTCATTAGTATACTGAGGGATGGTGTGTTGGTGGATTGGATTCAACTAAAAGAGGACTTCAACCTTCCTCAGTCTGCTTTTAGGACATATTCTATACTAAAAGACGCTTGTAAGGAACTGCTCTTAAATCCTAAAATCAAAGAAATAGCCTCTAATCAAATGGAGTTTAATTGGCAAGGAATCACCCCTTTGTGTGATGTCAAGACTAAAAGCATTTATAAAGAGATAATTAACTCTAAACCCCCCATTGAATATTTAAACTAGGTCTAACACACTAATATGGATAGTAACTCTTGGCAAAAATGTTTTGTGTACTTATGGCATAATAGTGTGGATGCTAAAAGTCTTGTTTTAGATGGTTGTTAATGTTGCATAAACTTCCTTTCAAGGTGAACCATGTTGACGTTGATATTTGTAATATTTGTAGACTACCTGAAACTATCTTCCATATATTTTTTTATTGTTTATATGCAAATGAAATCTGGAACTTGTTTTGTAATAGTCAAAATATCTTAGGGATGAATGGCAAGGTTAACTGGAAATTAATTTTATTGGGGCATGAGCTCAATCTAAGTAAATAATTATATTTATTCTAGCATCTCTTATCTATTGAAATTCTTTGGTTCATTTGGAGGGCAAGGAATGAGGACAGGTTTAATGGGAACTAGAGAATACTTACCAAGTCTTCTAAAAGACTCACTCTTTTTAATGTTGCATTGCAGGTGACTACTACAATGGAGGTTTCTGAAAAGAAGTTCCTAAAGTTGCTCAAGGATGGAGCATTGCTTCCAAATTAGAATGAGGTTAAATCTGGTCACACCTGGCAACAAGAGCATCCCAACATGGCGATCTTCAGGAGGGCCTTGGAAATCTTACAAAAAGAACTTTATGAGAAGAAAGTTAGTGCTAAGAGGGAGTCTGAAAGCCTTTAAATACCAACAGTTTATGTATTCGGTAGTCCAATTTTATAACATATATATCATGTACCCTTTTTATAAAATTGTGTTGAGTGTGCAACAAAATTTACTAAGGACTAAGGCAGTCTATATGTTGATTTTATGAACCTTTGCAAAGATTATCTACCTGTATAGGTGCAAGCCTTCCACTGAGTGTAGCTAACCTCATATGGTTCAGATGTTCTTCCAAACTGTGTTCCTCCTAGTTGTAACCACATTGTAACTTGTTGTGTAAACTATTATTAATATAAAAAATACCTTTGACTAGTTCTAATTTGAGGATAAATTTAAATAAAATTATGTTTGAGTCATGTCTAAAAAAGTGTTTAAGACATGGTTCACAATTTTTAGATCCAATTCTCCTTCTCACAACATCTCTTTGATTGGGTGGAAGTCTTGTACTATCTTTCCAAAATTGTTCAATTAATGTTGTTGAGGCATCAACAACATGTTAAAATTATTGTCATTGATGTCATGGACAAGGATAATACCCAGTATACCGCCATTGATAATACCAATAATGATGTTCAGATACAAATCTATATCTTCACTCTCAAGCTCGATAATCAGGTTATCATCATTCAAATTTATAAGAAATCAATTTGAACTCTCAGATCATCATGTTCAGATTTGAAGATCTTTTGATACAATCGAGCTTGTTCAGATTGGTTAAATCAGATTGATATAGTTGATATATTATCAAGCTTGAATGTCTATAGCATATACTTTTTGCTAAAGAAAATAACAAACTGATTATAATATTATTCTCACAAATATAATATGTATCTGTTAAGATTGAATAACACGATAAAAAGTGCGGCTGCTCAAAATCTAATAGACGTGTTTAGAAGTTAACTCAACTTGACTTTTGATCAAAAGATGCGAATAAGTCAAAGGCGTCTTTCAAACAAGGGATGCGAATGAAGTTTTTTTCTGAAGGGACATGACGTCTTTTTCTGAAGAGACGTGCAACAAATTCTTAACAAATACGTCTTTGCTTGGAGCGATTAAGAATGCATCTCCTTTATGAATAGTCGGGTCTGTTTGCAAGACGTGTTTCTGAAGAGATACACTCTTTTTAACATTTGAAAGGACATGTCTGCTGCAAACTGCTTCTAAAAGGTGCAACTGTTAACAATACAAGACAGATTTTGAAAGGTGTTTTAAGAAAAATCTGAAGAAGATCCTTGGGTTCATAAACAAAAATTCAATAAAATTAAAGAAGAACAATTAAGGTAAACACAAAATGAAGAGGTATGAATGAGATTTGAAGAGGCAGAGTCATGTTGCTTCATCAAAGTGTTGCAATCTTTGAACAAGTTATATATTCAACTTTCAAATCAAGTTTGAAGAGAGTGGTTGTTTTTTGAAGATTAGCAGTTCAGTCAGATTCCCATCTCCTTGTGTGGGCTGAAGGTGATATTATTTATCACATAGAGCAGATTGGAGAGTTGGGTTTGTGCAGATCAGATTGAAGGCAGTCTCACTTCCATCAAGTCAAGGATTGGTGCCTTGCATTAGGGGTTGGTGCTCCTTGTAGGCAGGTGTCTACTAAATTTGTAAAGGTCTAGGTGTTCCTTGTAGGCTACATTCTACTAAATCATCTTGGTGTAAATCTGTAGGTTGGTGCCTACTTTAAAAATATTATTTCAATAAAGTTGTGTCAATTTGGGAAATTGGTTCATATCAAAAATTGATTGTAAAAAGTTTGAAAAGATTAAGAAATAAAAGTTTGTGATTGATTTACTGATTCACCCCCCCCTCTCAGTAAATCTTTTGCGCTCTTCACAACAACCTTGTCTTTGCATGAGAGTTTACCTAAGAATGCCTATAGTATATTATTATTGGGATCCTCAATTGTTTCATGTCTCCCAATAGATTTCAACAGTGTTATTCTACTTTTCTTTAGAGATCTTATTTTTTTGATCAAATGATATTTTTTATACCATTACTTATTATAGTTGATGTAAGAACACATTGGGTAATATTGCTATCTTTAGTACATGAGGTTGAACTTATTGATTAGTAGGCATCAATTAGATATCTTACAATAGTTTTTTCACCATTGGTATTGGATGATCTCAAACCAAGGATCTTTGTAATGTCTCTACAATTAAGATTTTATCATTTCAACAAACAACTGGCACCTTCTAATTTCACTTAAACTTTTAAAAAAGATTTTCCATATTTTATTAGCAATTATTCTATAAGTGCATTCGATAATTTTATTGGGTATTGGTTTCAAAATATTTTCATCTATATCAATTAGATACTTTGGTCTTTTACAAATAATTTTAGCAGGTTTGATGATTGGCATGCGTTCTTGCTTTGTATTTGGTAAATTTGTTTCATCATTTCTTATTTCAATAGGTGTTTTGGGACTTGTTTCTACATTAATATCAATTATTATCAACAATGTATTTTCTCCTTCATATTTTCTCATTTGACGTAGTCTTTTCATGTACTTCCTTTGTTTTTGTTTGTCTACTTCAATTTGCTCGGATGTTCCTTGCTTATTCCTTCCCATGGTAACTGTCAGTTGTTCCTAAATAAATAAAATTGTCAATATATGCTAATACATATTTTAATTATAATAAAATTATCTCAAAATTAAAAAATATTGATCACAAATAGACTCTTAATAGACAATTAAATGATTATCACATACAAATTAACAAATTATCAAAATACTTAAAATTATCAACAAAATTAACAACCAAAATTGTTAAACATACAACAATCAAATACTTGTTCAAATCCAATGCATTCCAACCATTTTAGTCATATAAAATAAAAGGACTCATCATGAAAGGTACATAGACTAGTGGAAAGGATAAGGAGAAATTGTAAATGTAAGTGAACGGGCGGAAAGAGACATATATAGGCAATAATGTGTGATTAAGGAGAGAGGTAAATAGGAAAAGGTGATTAGGAAGAAATGTATCAAGAGGCTTTTAATGAAGGGAGAAAATGAAAGTGATAAAAGGTTTAATGTATAAATAGAACACAAGGGGAATGAATGAATATGAATCATCAAAAGTACATCAAAAGTGCACAAAATGTGCAAGTTACAAGTTCACCAAAATGAAAAGGCATAAATGGGTTATTTTAGGTTTTAAAAAAAAGTAAATGCAAATATAATTATGTAAATTGAGTGTTTTCTCATGCTAACACCTAACAATAAAAGTTAAGCTTGATCTTTAATTAATGCCACACACACATATGGTGAAAAATAGGAACACAAAAATATCAACCTAGGAAACACAAAATGCCATTGAAATGGACAAAAATGCACTTGGAAAGATTTAGAAAAAATAGAATCAAGCTTAGGACTATTTGTAATGGCTCTAAACCAAAATCGATCAGTTTTCAACCTTAGGAACTTACCTCTTAGAATAAATGTGCTTGGGGGTGAGAGAAATCTAGGGTAAAGGACAAGTCCTTAAGATCATGGGGACTTAAAATTTTATAAGTATATTTAGAATTTGACCCTAATCAAAATTCAACATGGACATCCATCACAAAAATGAACATAATATGGAGTAAAATTTCATAAGGTGACATTCAAACTTCAATTTTTTTAGGTTTATTTATAATTTGCCCTCGATCAAAACTCAGTATAGATACCCATCACAAAAATGAACATAACATGGAGTAAAATAGAAAAGCGAGTGTCAAATGAACCCAATTACATTGGAAACCACACAAAAGCATAAATGTAAAGCGATACACATTGTTTCTAGGACATGCCACCTCAAAATTGACATCTACATACTACTAGGAATATGTAAATTATTTTCATTGAATTTTGATTCACTCTAGACTTTACCTCTTGGAACTAGTGCACCAAAAATTAAGAAGTATAGGGGTGTGCCTAGTATTATGCCTCAAATTTACAAGAATTCCATGGGTGAACCTAGGATCGAGAAGAGGTTTGTTGTCTCTATTTAACCTAAAAATATAAAGTGGATTTTTTTAGCCTTCTAAAAACTTCTCTAAATTGACACTTTGCTAGGTTCTTCGCTAATTCTCCTCAAATTGACTTGTAAGAATAAATATCTTAGAAGGAAGCACCTGCAAATGATGCATAAGCAATAATGAAAGGGAGTACTTGAGGAGAAGAATTAAAAAAGTTATTCACAAAATAGTGATATTGACATGGAAATCCTTACAAAAATATTTATAGTCACAAGGAACATGTATGAACACATAAAAATTAAATTTTAATAAGATACAAATGTTCTATTTGTGAGTTAATAATAATCAATTAGTGCTACTACACAAGAGAATGAGAATTTGAAATTCTATCAACAACACCATGAAATAGTAAGGAGTGACCATTCTTGCCATGCT
Organism: Sequoiadendron giganteum; assembly: GCA_007115665.2. NCBI lineage: Eukaryota > Viridiplantae > Streptophyta > Pinopsida > Cupressales > Cupressaceae > Sequoiadendron > Sequoiadendron giganteum. The sequence continues at coordinate 10,983,531 of CM021110.1, read as the reverse complement.
AAAAAGAGGAAACTAGGGGATTCTATGAGATAATATCTATCACAATAATTCTAAAGAAAGAAATGAGCTTGGATCATTGCACAGTGATTGGGGTTTAGAGGATTGTATTAATGTAGGAATATTTCTCTTTAATGTTTGTTTCCCTAGTGGCCAAGGACTATGGAGTTTCCTATGCATCACATTTGTTCTTGTTTTTAATGTAATCTTTGTGTGGTTGTAAAATATGTCCTGTAATGTCAGTTATAACAAATCAAACACGCCTTCATGAAATGCATTATATAAAAGGAAATCGAAATGGCAGAAATAAAAGTTATGACTATCCTCTTAATTCATCCCATGGTTCTCTAAACTCAAGGAACCCTGCAAGATCATGCTCTCAGATCTTATTAGTCCTGCACATGAACCTACATAAGATTGACAACTTAAGCTACGAGATGCTATAATGAAAGTCTACATGTCTATATTTTTGGCTTTTCAAATATTTGATGCTTGAATATTAAATGATCCTATGATGAGATGATGATAAAATCTAGATGCTAAGATGGAGGATGATAATCTAATAGAAAAAGAAAGATGAAATGAACTAAGTTATCCAAAATAAAATTGCCATTATAACACTATATGAACTAAAAATGCAAGATTAAGCTAACAAACTCTCCAAATTCTCTCACAAATACACTAAAATTCAGCAGCATAAGCTTATCCAAATCTTCATGTTGAAAAGTTGTAGCAAAGAGTCCTATTTATAGATTTTCTAAGGCTCAAGGTGATGTGGCAACAATGGATGGTCAGGATTGCGATCCTACGGCATCAACGGTCGAGCAGGAGGAGGTTGGAGAGAATCAGGGAGATGGTTCCCTTCAACAAGAAAAATTGCCACGTATTAAAGGGAGTCACGGAGAAGGAGGAGCCATGTGTCTCAGTTAGTTCCAAATTTGTTGAAGATATTTCATATTTTCCAATTTATAAAATTCATTTTTGTGAGACACATGATGAGGTGGCAGGTGAGTTGGAAGTGGTTAGAGGAAGTATGTAGAAATGTGCTTAAATTGAATTAAAAAATCAATTTAAAAGAAGATGGTAAATTAGCAAGATGCCAAATTAATTCATTTGTGCATTTTAACCAATTTTAGAAGAATATGCTAATTTGAATTTAAAAGTTCAAATTTAAGAGGAAGAGGGAAAATCAATTAAATAACAAATTGATTTAATTTGTCCATTTAACTAATTTAGAAAGAAAGTGAATTTTGGAAAAGAAGAATTAGAATATGAACCATATAAATAAATTTGACAATTTATTTATAATAGTAGAAGAATTAAGAATATTAATCAAATAGCAAGTATTCAATTAATATAATGCTCTAGACCATTTTTGCGTGCATACAATCTTTTATCTCAAACAAATATTTTGCTATGGAAACTTCAAAGTTAAAATTGAGTCAACATATATAATAAAAGTTGAAACCAAGTTGAATTGCACACACTTTTGAAATCATTAGCACTCTTATTTTTTGATTTACATTTCTCCAAATAAAATAATAAAAAATGATTACAATAAAAAAATTCCCCTCCACGAATAAAAAAATAATAATTTCCCCTCCAAAAATTATGGATAAATTAATTTATGAAATTGAAAAACTCTAAATGAATAAGATGGACAACAAAATCTTTTAATGCACATGAGGAAATTTCCAATTCCACTTGAAAGACACATCCTCAAAATCTAAAAAGTAATAAGTACAAACTCCTAGGTATTTAGACTACCAATATTTTAATTTATCTAATAGTTTTTTTTTCAATTACTAGGAGACACTTGCTCCATGAAAATAGTACCTAGCCCCTCTATAGAACCACTTCCTAGGTGTGTAATGGGTACGCCAAGGAGGTGTGGAAGGTCAATTAGAGAAAAATTTGGTTTATTTTTTGCATACTTTTGTGTAGTGTACATGAGGTAAATTGGTAGATCATTTAGAAAATGATATTGTTTATGCATTATTACTACTACTACTACTACTATATTATTAATTTTTTAATATTTTTATTATATAATAATATTATTATATATTTTTATTTTATTTTATGTATTAACTATTATATTCACCACACTAATCTCAGACCTAAGTAATTTACTATGTCTAGTTATAAACTTCTCTATAAATTTATATTCAGTTGTTTATGCGTTTAGATTAGATGTCTTAAAATCTATATTTGTCTAAAATTATTTCATTTCATTATTTACCACTTATTATTAATTGTTTAATCTAATCACATGTAACTAGAATATGCAAACATATACTCTCTAACATATTAACATGACAAATTGTCTTAGTATATACACCCCTCTCTATAGAGAATTGTCTCCTCTCTTTTTATTTTCCTAATCTCTCAAAAGATCAATTAAACTGTCAGATTTTGTATAAATTAACTTAATGTGATCTATATAGAAATATATTAATTCTTAATTATACTATTTTCATATTTATTTTTAATAGTTTTTCTTATAAAATATAATATATAATAATAATAATAATTTAACCTATATATACTATTATATATAATAATAAATATAATTATATTATATATAATTTAATCTTATTATATAAAATATAAAATATATTAATTATATTTTGTATTATATAAAAATATTATAATTATTAATCAATAATTATAATAATTATATATATATATACTTAATAGTTTTGTTAAAGAATATAATATGTAATAATAAATAGTATAATTATAATAGCATAAAGTTTTCACAGTCCATGATCATTGAGTGCTAGTTGCTTCTGAATTAAAATTGTGCAGATTTTTTATATAACATTTCAGATCAAACTCCATGATCCATCATCAGGATGATATGCAAGTAGAAAGAGAAAGGAATGTGATCCGAAACGTTGATATAAAAAATTTACACAGTTTCAATCTAGAAACAACTAGCACTTAGTATAATTATATATTTAAAATTATTTTTTATTATATAAAATTTACATTATATATTAATTATTCTAATATATAATTTATGTCGAAGGTGTATCCAATTTGAAAGATATCAACCTAACTTTAAAAATCCTTGGTTGAGCTCTCCCTACACGACCTAGCCTACGATTGAATTCATCTAAGCTGTTGAATTTTCACCGACTTTTTTTTCCGCTGCAAGACACTACATCAATCGTCCATTTCTTCAAAACACAATGAACACAAATCTTTGATTTATCCATTTCATTTGTTGTTGTTTCGCAGCTCCGTTTTGACAATCAGCCAAGTTACAAACTCTATTATTCCATGGTTATGCTTGCCCCTATGCTGATGCTACTACTCCTGGCTTTGCTACTGTTGAGGATTTTGGTGATAATTCCAAATAGTCTTTTACATGTTCTTCCAAAATAATCAGGGCAGCCAAAGTCCATAATTTGTTAGAAAAGGTTATTACTTCCTTCTGCAACAATTTTTGAAGGTGACCATAATGTTTATTGTGAAGCAGGTTAACTAAAACTGGACTTGACCTTATTTGTTTGTGCTCAAATCAAAGACAAAGGCACAAAATCAATGAAAAGATGAAAGCCCTACATAACCTCATTCCCAAATCTAGTAAGGTCTATTATGCTTTTCTCATTGCTATGTAGAACCTCATTCCCAACTCTAATAAGGTCTATTATGCTTTTCTCATTACTGTGCAGATGTTATAAATTCATTGTTTGTTTTTGGAAACTAAACAGTATTTTATTAAAGCACTTTTTTCCTAGTATTAACTGTTCATCAAAGTAAGGCATGATATTTTGTAGTCCACATTCTTTCAATGGGTGCTTTTGTAACTTACTGATCAACCAGACTCCTCAACCTTTGCGAGCATCTTCCTTGGTTGTGCTAAAATGGGAGCTTTGGAATAGGCTATGCACACCCATAACGGGATAAGGATACAAGGATTTTTTTAGATGTTGCAGTTGCAACTGCCCTGTTTGACATGTATGCAAAATGTGGAAGCATATACAAGACACACAAACTGTTTGACAAAATTTCTCAAAGAAATATATTCTCATGAAATGCCCCTAATTGAAAGATATTCACAAATGGATTAGTTGAAAAGGCTTTACAAACCTTCAAGCAATTGCAATTGGCAAGTGTAAAGCCAGACTCTACAACCTTTTCTAGCATCCTTGCAGTCTATACCGAATGGGAGCTTTGGAACAAGGTATGGACATGCACCAAAGAATAAAGTATAGTAGAATTTTGTTAGAAGATGATGTTGCAACTGCGCTAGTAGATATGTATGCAAAATGTGGAAGCATAAACAAGGCACATGAAGTGTTTGACAATGTGCCTAAAAGTGATGTGGTTTTGTGAACTGAAATGATTATGGGATATCCACAAAATGGATTTGTTGGGAAGGATTTAGAAACTTCCAAGAAAATGCATTTGTCAAGTTTAAAGCCAATTTTTGCAACCTTTGCTAGCATCCTCCCTGCCCATGCCAAAATAGGAGCTTTGGAACGTCATGGACATCCATCGAAGCATAAAGCATAGAGAAAATTTTTCAGATAGGTGAAAATGCAAATTTAATGCAACCTATGTGTTATACATCATGGTTAGATCATACCTGAATGTGGCCTTAACCTAGCTCGGTTAAGCACCAAGACTCTACATATCGTGGTGAAGTCATGGAGAAATTTGTATCAGAGGTCATCACAAAGTTGCAGTTCAGTTTTGTGTAGGCGACTACCCAAATCGATGATGACAACCCCTCATCTTTCGTTGACTTACAATCTGTTGATGTTAATGACAATGGGAGTGTTGATTTGGAGGCAACAACGGTTCCTAGATATTTGGTCTCTCTACCCAATTAATTTTTTTTTCATTTTCAATGATTTAATTTTGTACCCATCTTGATTTTGGCCTGAAAAACCCTTTTTATAGTTTTGACAGTTTTTGTCAAACTCTCAAAGATTGTGGTTTTGTGCAGGGCCTCTGCCTCTAACAATAGTCAGAACAAAGGATTTTCCCTTTTCAAAACCCACCAAGATTTTATTTGCAGTGCATTGATTTTTTGTACTTGGTTTCTTGGATGTGTAATTTGCTCAAATATATCTTTGAAATCTAATTTGCTCCTTGAATGTGAGTATTGTTTTCACGTGTATTATTCATCTTCAATATGCATTAAGTCCTAGTGTAATCTAAGTTTCTTTCTTATAGTTTTCATTATATTATTTATCAAACTCATGTTCCTGTTAGTGCATAATTTGAATCAATTGTAGTGATTGATTTTTGCATTCTTATTTGGTTCACTGGAGCCGTCTGTTGCCATAAATAAATTGTTGAAATCTACCCCCCTCCTTGATTGTAAGTATTGTCCGTTCTTGTTTACTTTTTTGTATGAAGTAAGTCTTCCTGATCTAAGATTCCTTTTAATAGCATCAGTTACATCCCAACCTAACAAACAACATCACATTTCTCTTGCTTTTGATTATATAGTGATTGCATTTGCATTTTCGTTGTATGTTTTTGGTGATTTCTTTATGCCATAAATAAATTTGTGAAATTTACCTTTCACCTTGATTGGAAGTATCAATATTTTCTTTTCTGTATTTGAAAAAAAAGGGAATGTTATTTCACCTTTGTTGTAAAACATTGTTGCAATTTGACACTTATCAAAACCTATTGTCCTCCTAGGATCTTTACTTGGTTTTATGTTTTGGCAGAGTAATAAGGCGTCCATGCTCGATGAAGGGATTGACTATCTTAAGAAGCTTTGGTTGCAAGTGTAGGTAGGTCCATCACTTACTGCTAAATGATGGTAGACTTACATCGTGGCATACAATAATATTAGTTCTTTAACAGTTTAAGTCCTAGGCAGTTTCCATGAAACAATTACTTGGTCGCATTTTCATGCCCGTTCTTCGTGCCATCAATACTTGCACATTTCTTAGTTGATATGAACTATTGGTAACATTTTTTTATTTTTGTTGCACGTTAATAACATAATAAGTTGAAATATTCTTTTATGGACCAACATTTTTTGTTTTTGGTGGAAAAAATCAGCCATCATTGAATAGTCAGTATAGTCATGATTGTCAAGGCATCGAAACTAAGCTTATAACAACTGCGGTCAATTATGTTGATTGATTCATTCCTTCCAGAACTTCAAACTTTTGGCTATTATTGTTTCACTAGGGTGCAATTTTATAGTTATATTTGGTACCTTGTAAAGGCTTAAAATAATTCTCTATAGAGTTTTTATCATTGATTTTCAAGTAGCATTTTACCTGCTTGTTGAAATAGAGGGCAATTCAATCACAACCATGGAACAGTCAGGGACATGTTTGGCAGCTACCTGGTGATAACAGATTTGGGAGATGCTACTTATGTGAATGTAGGAAAGCTTTGAATCGACAAACTAATGAAATAGTACGAATAGTTTCCCTTAATTTAAATAAATTATAACTGTTTTACCCCTTGTAGTAAGTCTATACATCAAGTAATGTGTAGCCATTAATGAAAAGTTTCTACCATGGGAAGTTGTGATGCAGGTTTAGGTCCACCAATTTTATAATATTTTGATACTATATGCATTGGCTTTCATACGTTATCTACATGTTAGCATAGAGGGAAATCTATGATGGCCATTGGTTGATTCTATGTATGCTATTTTTTCCAAAATGATCCCAAAGCTCCTTTTCACTTTTCATCCAATAATTCTAATTATAGCTTGTCTAATTTTTGGAGTTATCCTTTTTCTAAACTTTGAATTGTTTTCTTTCCATCATTTATCCATATATTATTTTTACTATTTGTGTGCCTTTACTAGACTCCAATATAGTTGCATGGATGATAAAAGGTTTGATTAAGAGAAGGGCACTGTGGATTTTGATCAAGATTATCTCTTAGACATAGGGTTGTGAAACTGGAACAACGACAAAATGCAATGCCTGTTTAGCATGGAAGCTTCCTTTTTTGTCACACTTTGTCTGATAATGGAGATAAGTTGGAAGCAGGAAGGAAAGTATTCTCCATTGGAACTATTTTATGATTGTTATGTATGCTTCAATAAGTGGATTTTGATTTTCTTTTGCTAAAACTGCTTTGGTTAATTTGCTCCATGTTTTTATCCATTAAGTTCAAGATCTTGTCTACATTGAGAATTTTTTGGTGTAATTTTCATTTACCATATCTATTATTCTCCAAGCTTTAGGTTTCCTGCGAAAGGGAAACGTTCTTCACACTATGCTGGTATCATATAAGCAATGCCTTTATTGATGCTTTTTATTTTTCTGTATGATTGATTATCACATTTGGAAATTTGAGATATTGTTTACATGAGATAAAATGGGGAACTTTTGCAAAGTAGTTATTTTTGCAAAATTCTTTTGGATAAGATTGAAATTTACATTCTCCATTATTTGGGTCTCCTTACTGGATTCAGCATCAGGGAAAGTCTTTAAACTGTAGTAAGACCCAAAACTTTAGAACTTAAAGAAAGTATGCAGTCTAGTTCATATTTTTTTGTAAGTTGAGACACTATGGGTCATTTATGGGAATTGTATTTGTGCATGGTTGAATTAGTTCTTGTTGTGAGAATGTTAATTCACCTTAGTTCCAACATTTTATTTTTGCCATCATAGTGGATGGTTGATGGTTGCACTTCGGGTCCTTCAAAGTTTAAACATCAAATTTTGTATTGTGTTTGATTACTTTTATCCTAAGTATAGTATTAAATTGGATATTTTTACCTCTGTTAGAAAATTAATCTTTACTTGGTAAAGGTTATTCTTTATTTGTAATCATTTATTAACTTGTAGGAATATTCTAAAGAAATCCCTACAAGTCTTTTGTCTTTTTGTCTTCTCACATGTGTGAGAATGACTCATTTTATTTTTAATTCTTTTATTAAGGAATATTTGTAGCCACCTCCTTAAGAGGTTCTTGACATATTGCACACACATAGATGAATGGTGGCATTCATTGAGTTGAGAGATACATTCTAACTCCTCTTCTCACCTCTATTTATTGAGGTGCCTCTCCTCTCATTCTTCATATTCAATCATGCAAACTTAAGGCTTAAGTGCTCTCTCTCTCTCTCTCTCTTTGTATCATTCTTAGGCATTTTGCCTCCATTCATAATATTGGGTTTTTTCTTTTTTTTTTCCCCTTACCAAATTCTTGTGTCTCCTTTGCATTTGGTGGTGCTTGGTTTGGCTTCTCTATATCTTGGTAATCTCTTTCCTTCAAACAATGCTCATTAGTTAGTACTTTCCATTGCTCATTTATTTTTCCTTTCATGGTATCAGAGCCTTGGTATTACTAATCTTTTTTTGAGCTACATTGTTGAAGGTTTGCCAAGTTTTAAAGGCACACAATTGAAGGCACTCTAAGAGAGGAGGAGAAGAGCCAAAGTCTATTTTGCTCCTTGTTTGATATTTTTTTAACTTAGTTTTATTGTGCAGGAACTTAGTTTTAGTTGTTTCATATTTCAAAAAATATATTTTTAAATCTACATGCATTTAGTGTTTTAAAAAAACAATAACCCAATAAGGATCTACTTGTTTTCTAACTCTTTGTGCGTGATATATTATTGAAATTTTCTATGTTTTTTATAATATTAGTTTAAATCTAAAAAAAAAATTCATTATTTTGACATATTATATTCAAATTTGCATGTTATATTCTTTTACAAATCTACATATTAAATCTTTAAAAAATTCACTATTTTTATATTTTGTAATAAAATTCAATTTTTTTTGGGGCTCTAGCCCTGATTGTAGCTAAGTTTTTCCTAAAATATTTCATAATATTTTCTTTAAAAAAATAAATTATTTTGTTTCAAAAAAAATCATCCCTATTAATGCATTTTTTTTTTTGTAAAATCAAAATAAATCAAATCTTTTGCAAAATAATAAATATGCATTTTTTTAAAATCTACTTTTAAAAATTAAAATAAAAAATCCCCTTTACTTTTTTATTTATTGATAATAATAAAACATCAAAAAATCTTTAACAAATAATAAATAATATTGCAGGTTTTGTTTTTTGAGAAAAAACAAAAGAGGTTGCAACCCTTGTTGGCATTCTCCAACACTCTTAGCGACCTTCCCCTGTGCATGCCTTCTTCTGTGAGTGCCTTCCCTTTCTTTTTTATCTTCCGCCCATCACTTATTTATTAAAACTCCTTTAATTTTATTTTTTAAACCCTAAAATAAATCCCATCCACCTCAAGTTTAATTTTGTTCAAATTCCATTTTATTCCCGCCTGTGTCTTTTTTAAGGGCATTAGGGGAGAGGAGCTGATACGTAGGCGGGGGCCCGAACGTGCGATGGGACATGCGCTCGTTGGGGCCCACACCTATAAGTTGGTCCTCCACAAGGTAAGCTTAATTTCATCCATAGATAGGCTTGATCACATCAAACATAAATCGGATATAAAATGCACACAAGTTAGCATTAATTTAAAAACTTAACAAGTACATGGTGGCAACCAAACATGATGAAGTGTATCCAACTTATATCTGACATTGAACAAGTACCATTCCGACATGGAATTAAAACAACCCAAACACTAAGACATGCACCCTTCCCCGTAAACTATTAAACCCAACTTTCGCACCAATACAGGCGTCACTTTCACATTAGTCACAAGTACAAAAAATAAACAAGATGCCAACTCAACAACTTTGAAGCCCATCTGACCCATCTTTGAACAACTAGCGAACCCATTACAAGATTGTTTCCCATCGTAGCATAACCAAACCAACACGGAAATGCATTCGCCTGTCCCATCTACCATGAGATCTACAACATGTATCAGCTTGAATCTGTCCCATCTTGCCAAGTAGGGTGCGCACGTACTGGAGCCAAACACAAATATCCCACCTGCATCCATTTAACACTCCTGTAAGGCCGCCATTATTCAAAACAAAAGCATGGAAATAATTTCAAATAATCCACCAAACCAATCAAGTCAAGAATTAAAGGCTAAAATCAATCAAATCTCCAATTCATATGAAACAAAACTCAAATTCAAAAGAGGACAGCAAGTTATTTCACCACACCAAACAACCATCAATCAAATTCAAATAGCCGTGAAAACCAACAAGTATTTAGTTATTCTGCAGTGAGCGACATAAGAAAAGGAGGAGTGACAAGCACAAAATTGAACGAGTTAACATCAAGGGGAGGCAACAACTCAGATTCCAGTGCACCAACATCCATATTGTACTAGGTTTTCCTTTTCACACTTGTTCTTCATTACAGCCATTAACAACATCCATATTGATCTTCATTACACCCATTACAGTCATATTACATGTTTCTTTATGTATCGGTAGGGTTTATATTGCAAATATTGCAGTCATAGGTTAGCATAGTGTTCCATAGGGTTTATAATGCATATATTATAGTCATGGTTTACCATTTAAGGCTTTCCCTAGGGATTATATTGCAAATATTACAGTCATAGTTTACCATCTCTATTTCCCTAGGGTTTATATTGAAAATGTTACAGTCATAGTTTACCCTTTCTGTTTCACTAGGGTTTATATTGCAAATATTACACTCATAGTTTAACATTTCTGTTACATAGGTTCTGCATTATCATTCACTCTACTTATCGTAGTCTCACATCGTAGTCTCATAGGTTCTGCATTATCATTCACTTTGCTTATCGTAGTCTCACATCGTAGTCTCATAGGTTCTGCATTATCGTTTATATGTTACATATTGGTCATGGTTTACCATTTCTGTTTCAATGGTCCTGCATTATCATTCACTCTAATTATCTTATTCTCATAGGTTCTGCATTATCATTGACTCTACTTAGCATAATCTCACAGGTTCTGCATTATCATTCACTCTGCTTATCTTATTCTTCTTTCAGTTCTACATTGTCATTCACTCTGGATATCTTATTCTCATATCTTCTGCATTATCGATCTCTAAAGTTTTTGTTGTTCAAACATGAGTGTGCTTTTCAGTTTCTTGTGCATGAGAATGTTAATGTTGTAAACGCTTAAAAGGTTATGAGATGTTCTTCAAGTCTAACTCCCTTGCATAGCTTGTAATTTTTTGCTTCTTACTCCTCTACTTCCTTATGTCGCTCACTCCAGAATAGATAACTCAAGATAACAAAGTCCTATTATAGAAGATAATCTCAATTGAAATGAAAGAAACTAAAAATATAACACATACACAAACTAAATAATCTTTTGTTCAAGCATCACTCTCTTCATACATATAAAGATAACTGTTAAAGCATTTGTGTTTCATAGTTTACCATTTATCTTTCCTAGGTTCTGCATTATCATTTACTCTGGTTATCATATTCTCATATGTTCTACATCACAAACTAATTATTCTTTTGTTCAAGCATCATAGGTACATAGATGTATTTCATAGTTTACACTCTCTTCATACGTACACATAGATGTATTTCATAGTTTACCATTTATGTTTCATAGGTTATGCATTATCATTGACTCTGCTTATCATATTCTCATATGTTCTGCATTACAAAGTGATTGTTTTTCTGTTCAAGCATCACTATTTTGATTCTAATTATTCTGTGTAGATGGCCAAGGGCAATGCAGTGGTGACCCGTACTGGGAACAAAAAAAAGAAAAGAGCCATGACAAGGCTTCCTGCTGAGAAATGAGGATGCAGATTCCCCCCTAAAATAGATCATGTTGCACAAGTAGATGAGGTTTCTACTCCTCAAATACCGTAGATTGAGGTTACTACACCTCAAATACCACAGAAGGTAAAACAAATACATAAGTTGTGGTCTGAGGATGACATGAAAAGGGCACTCTATGACATTGAAGAGAATGACATGTCGATAAGGGGGGCTTCCAAAAAGTGGTCAATCCCAATAGCCACATTGTCCAAATGGCTAGGGGGTCTAACAACAACTTCCAAGAAAGGTCCGCCAACAGTCCTCATAGAAGAGGAAGAAAATCGCATTGTGGAATGGTGCGAGCAAATGGCTTATATTGGTCATGGTCTTGAGATAGTCAATCTTAAGTCTGAGGTTGCTCAAATATGTCAAAATAGGCCAAACCCTTTCACCAATGGCTTCCCAGGGAAGTCCTGGTGGACAGGCTTCAAGCACAGACATCCTCAACTCGCATTATGAACTGCTGAAGGCCTAGACAAACATAGGGCATTCAATCTTAGACCTGATGTTGTATATGCATTCTACAAAACACTGTCTGCAGCATACAAAGCCATGCCATATGGTCCTGATCGCATATGGAATTGTGATGAAACTGGCATCCAAGCAAGCAAAAATTGGTCCATGAAGGTGCTCACAAGAAAAGGTAGCAGGAATGTCTCTTACATTATCCCAAAGAGCCATGAATGGATAACCATTCTATGTTGTGTCAATGCTGCCGGGCAGAGCATTCTAGGATTCTACTTGTTCAAGGGGAGTGCGAACATAGATAATTACATCATAGATTGTGAACCAAGTGCTTGCATGGCAGCCCAGCCACATGCATGGATGACCAAAGACTTGTTCATAGATTTGTTGACCCACTTCAAAACCTCCATTCCAGGCGGTGTCTCGCCCATGAACAGGGTCTTGCTGACCTTTGATGACCATGGAAGCCACGTAGCGCTCGAAACCATCCAAGAAGCAAGAGATATCGATATAGATTTGTTAACATTGCCATCACACACATCACATAAGCTACAACCGTTGAATGTGAGTGTGTTTGCACCTTTCAAAGCTTACTTTAAATCAGAACGTGCAGAATTTTTGTCAAGGTTTCCAAACATTGAAGTGAGGAGGAGAGAACTTGCAATGTTAGGCAGCAAAGCAATGCAAAGAGCTTTGACAGTTGACAACATCAAGGCTGGGTTTAAAAGGACTGGTATATGGCCGTTGAATCCCGATGCACTTGTCAACAACATGCATCCAAGTGAGACATTTGTGGTCAGCGAGGATGTTGACGCAGTTGAAAACATTCTCAGCCTTTTTGGACTTGGCGTGTCAAGTGATGATGTCCCAGTAGTGCAGTCCACTCTTCCAGATGGACACATGCAACTTGCAACAAAAACACAACACTCACCTCATACATGTCCTGCTGAATCAGTTGCACAAGTGGTGGTTAATGAACATACCCCTCCCATGGTGGATAGGACCGTTGATCAATTCAACGAAAGTTTAGATCTTCCATCACAACGAAGCCAACCATCCTGGTTGGTTAAGGGAGCAATGAACTTGGGCATTCATTTGGAAGTCCCAGAACAAGAGGATACCTATACTTTTCCATCACCACCATCAGAAATTGACCTTTCTCAAGTTGTCCATTACTATGCTCCTTCTTGCAATTCAGATTTACAAGCCAATGAAGATGTACCACAGGGCTCACAGGTAGTCGAGGAGGTCATTGGCACACAGTCAGATGGGACACAAGAAACACAAACAATTTTGCACATCAGCAAGTTCCTCAAGTTGCCTGTGCACTCTGTCCGTCAAATGAAATCCAAAGCAGGTGCAATTCGGATCAGTAGACAGTCTCAATTGTTGACAACAGATGACTACATGAGGCTGTTATTGGAGCAAGAGCAAAGGAAGAAAGAGGTGGAGGAGATAAAAGCAAGAAAGAGACAACAAAATGCAGAGAAAAGGGAAGCAAGAATTGTGGTAGCGGAGTTGAAGGAGAATGCCAAAATTGAGAAGGATATACTATGAAAAGAAAAAGAGAAACAAAAATTACAACAAAAAAAGGATAGAGATGCAAAAAAGGAGCAAGAGAGGCTTCACAAGGAACATGATCGAAAGGAAAAAGAGATTGAGGAGGCACAGAGGGCTTTACAGAGAGAGAGGTGGTTAAGGAACACTTCTAATCTGTTGTCTCAAAGTAATGGAGTCTTTTGTGATATTCTCAACATTAATATCCCTCAGTTCTCCACAGTAATGAATTATTCAAGCCTCTCCCAATCTGACTTTAGGGGCAGTCAATATTGATATCAATTTGGCACTCGGGATGTACAAATGTCTTCACCATCGCCCCCAACACATGTCACTTGCACCCAATTTACCACTCCAAGTCCCACTCATGTATGTGGTAATCCACGTCAATTGGAAGGGGACGAGAACATGGCAATTGGCACCCCAACCAGCCAAGACCCTTTTCACAACAACAACAGCTAGATTACAAATGCTAGTTTCATAGACTTTAGAAGTATTGATATTTACAAATGCACCGAAATTGTGGAGAGTTGTAATTTTTTGATAAGTACAGATTGACCGTTATTGTTTTGTTTTGTGAAGTAATCTGATGAGATTCAAAAAAGTGTCATATATAATTTGCAATGTATGCTTCTTTGTTGACATTTTTAAACATATGAGAATTACAGATGCATCGTTTTTGTTTTGATTTGCAATGTATTAGGATCATATTGCAATGTGTGTTCTATGTAATTTGCAATGTGTCATTGTTTTTGTTTCAAATGTTTGCTTCTTCATTGACATTTTGTCATTTTCTATTCCTTTTTCCAAATATTTTGCCACGTGGAAGGTCCAACTTTGTCCACGCGTCAAAAAAAAAGGAAAAAAGACCCGTCGACTGACATAGACGCACCTCGGGTGCCACTACCTATGTGGCTTGACGTCCGAAGGTGACAGCCTTGCCACATCAACTCCTCCTAGTCCGCCACCATAACAATCCACTACTGAACATTTATCACTCGCCGCCACTTCCTATTCCTATCCACTGTCTGAAATAAATGTTGTCACCTCTCCTAAGCTCCACGCCACCCCGCAATTTTATTCCAACCAACCTATACATATACATATGCATATGTACATATGCAGTAAATACTGCATATACATATGCATATGCATATGCATATACATATGTATATGCATGCATATACATAGACATATGCATACATATACATATACATATTAGACATATGCATATGTATATGCATACATATACATACTTATGTGTATATGTATATGTATGTAGATATGTATTTGCATATGCATATCTACATACATATGCATTTATTCCGAAACGAATTGCATTGAATGCTCCCAGTGCCTTGCTCTTCTCGCCATTCAACCAACCTTTCATTTTCCCGAGTAAACATTCTGTCTTCACTTGCTCATCGGTACCTGCTTGTTTCGTCGTCTGCAACCTTCGCCGTCTCACGACAACCTGCAATGCTCGAAGACCGTATCTTGTTTGGGTAGAAGCCGATACGAAGATGGGTAGACGCCAATTACCGAACCTCACCAGTAGCTCCACTTCCGCCATGCAAGCAACAAACGGGTTCCTCACCGCCATGAATGGGTTCCATATACATATACATATACATATGCATACATCCACATACATATATTGTATATGTATATATATATATATATATGCATACATACACATACATATACATATGCATATGTATATGCATACATATACATATCTATATACACATATACATATTTGTATACAATTAAGTTGTGCAACTATTCTATCTTTTTCAGGTGCCATTGATGAATTTGGGGGTGTTAAATTTTTCATAGGTGATGGCAACCTATGTTGCACGGGTCCACAACTCCATTCGAATTGTGAAGTGTTGCATAGGTAACCATGAGAAGCCTTCACAAAACCAAGTCCCCTAAGTCGTTTAAATACAAAGCTATGGACACCTATGTGAAGTGCTACATAGGCCACACATGTATATACATAAAACATAGACATACAAATATACATATAGGTTATGCTTTATCATTTCAATCAACTAAGCAATAGAGACATGTTTTAGGGAGACTTGATTTTATGAACGCTCGTTTGATGGCAACCTATGCTGCATGGGTCCACAACTCCATTCGAATTGTGAAGTGTTGCATAGGGAAGCATGACGAGCCTTCAAAAAACCAAGTCCCCTAAGTCATTCAAATACAAAGCTATGGTAATCTATGTGAAGTACTACATAGGCAAGCATGAAAGGCCTTGGGAAAACCAGGTCCCCTAAATACATGTTGTAAGAAAGCTTTAGTGCTCAATATTGATCTATGGTAATACATGTGAATACTTGAAGGTTTTCACGGCTATTTGAATTGGGAATTATTTGAATTTGATTGATGGTTGTTTGGTGTGGTGAAATAACTTGCTGTCCTCTTTTGAATTTGAATTATGTTTCGTATGAATTGGAGATTTGATTGATTTCAGCCTTTAATTCTTGACTTGATTGGTTTGGTGGATTCTTTGAAATTGTTTCCATGCTTTTGTTTTGAATAATAGCGGCCTTACAGGAGTGTTAAATGGATGCCGGTGGGATATTTGCGTTTGGCTCCAATAAGTGCGCACCCTACTTGGCAAGATGGGACAGATTGAAGCTGATATGTGTTGTATATCTCATGGTAGACAGGACAGGCGAATGCATTTGCGTGTTGGTTTGGTTATGCTACGATGGGAAACAATCTTGTAATGGGTTCGCCAGTCAGTCAAAGATGGGTCAGATGGGTTTCAAAGTTGTTGAGTTGGCACCTTGTTTAAATTAATGCTAACTTGTGTGCATTTTATATCTGAGATATGTTTGATGTGATCAAGCCTATCTATGGATGAATTTTTTTTGACATTGTGGAGGACTGACGTATAGGTGCACACCATATAAAGTTGACACCCTCAAATTAATAAATGGCACATATAAAAGATACAATTGTTGTAGGTCTGAATTTATGAATATAGACATATACATACACATACACATATACATACACATAGACATAAGTGAATTAAACACGACTATAGAGAAGTATAGGAAGAGGCAGCGAGTGATAAATGCGACGCAGTGGATTGTTAGGGTGGTTGACTGAGAGAAGTAGACATGGCAAGGTTGTCCACTTAAGACCTCTTCACACATCTATACACACACATTTACATATAGACATACACATTCACACATACACATTTACATATACAAATACATATTTACATATAGACATAAATATAGACATACACATACACATACACATAAACATAGACATACACATAGACATACACATAGACATAGTCATAGACATACACATAGACATAGACATACACATACACATACACATACACATACACATATATATATTTACATATCCATACAGATTTACATAGACATATACATAGACATATACATAGACATAAACATACACATATTCATAGATTTATTTACACATATACATAGATTTACATACACACATACATAGACATAAACATATACAGATTCAAATACAAAGCTATGGTAATCTATAAACATATACATAAACATAAACATATGTATATGTATATGAATATGTCTATACATATGCATATATATATAAGTAAGATGCAAAGACCTTAAGCATATACAAGTTGGATACACTTCATCATGTTTGGCTGCCAGTGTGTAATTGTTTTGTTTCAAAATAATTACAATTATGTGTGCATTTTATATCTGATATACATATCCATATGTCTATGTATATGTGTATGTATATGTCTATCTATCTGTCTATGTATATGTCCATGTCTATGCCTATGTATTTGTCTATGTCTATGTTGATGAAGCAGAACCTAAAAAAAATAGAACAGCCCCCATATATTTCCGAGACACAAAATTAAGGTACAATAATTGGATGACTAATATGATGGAAAATAACCTATGCAAAAGATAACACCCCCAAAATAACCAATGGCACCTAAGAAAAGATAGAAACATTTGCATTACAGACTTATTGAAGGATATGGGTTTTTTTTTCATTTAAATGTTATTGGTTCACGTGGCCTGCCATGTGGACAGTGTGATTTTGGGTGCATACATATCGGCTTCTCTCCCCTAATACATAAGCGAGGGTCGTAATGTGCAATGGGACATGCGCTCGTTGGGGCCCACACCTATACGCTGGTCCTCCACAACGTAAGGTTAATTTCATCCATAGATAGGCTTGATCACATCAAACATAAATCAGATATAAAATTGATGGAGCATTACCCAAAATCAGAATCAATGATAATGCAAAACCTATGAGAAAACAATAAGGAGAGTGAATGATAATGCATAACTTGTGAGATTACGATAAGCAGAGTGAATGATAATGCAAAACATATTGAAAAGAGATATGATGTAATATAAGCTAGACAATTATTTGAGTTTTGCTTCCCCTTTGACATCAAATAGTTTCTTATTTTTTGTAGTTAGGATATTGTTTTCACTATGTACCTAAGGTAGAGGATTAGTTGGTTGATTGTGATAATGAATTTTAGGTGAGAATAAGAGATTGGATGAGACTATCATTAACACATGTTATAATGTTTAATCTAAATTGGGATACCCAAGGCATGAATAAGGATGAGTCTGATTCAATGGATAAAATATACTTCGATCATGTATAAACGATGTTCATTCTCGCTATCAATTCGAATTATAAGAATGTTAAACAAACATAAATGGGAGAACAATAGTTGCACTAAAGAGGAAAAATGAAATGGATACTAAAAGGACAACGTAGAAATAATATTCTAAGGAAAAAAACTATAGATAGGATCCTTTTCATAGCTTTTATTTCTATCACATATGAGAATTGAGACCTATATGCTATGGGATCATATCCTTCTTTAATGAATCTCTAGTGGCCCTTATGGTTTATTGGGGCTTTGTGGTCCTATTTGTATTATACTATCACATCCCTAATTATAATTGAAACAAATCAAACAATGATACAAAGTGTAATAGAAAATTGAGACATGTAAGATTGATTCTAATGGATGAACAAACTAACCATCCATCTATACCATAGCATTGTTCGAAGTTATATATACATTTGATAATGTTGTATGAAATTATATTTCAGTATCTATATGAGAAATGGTTATAGCATAAGTAGGAGTCAACCATCATCATAGTTAGCTGTAAGGGAGAGGGGCCAATATTTACAGTCACTTTAATTGAACAACAAACAAAGCGTACATCCAATTAGGTTGTATATATACACATATACATATATGCATATGTATATGTAAACGTATATATGCATATGCAATGCATTTTGAATGGAGAGTGTAAGGAATGGAAGGTACAATGCATAGCTTAAGGGAGAGTGTAATGGTGTTCTTCTTTCAAATTATGCATGTTCCATCCATTCGCTACACTCTACATCTAAAACAACTTCATTTTTTGTTTGCATATGCATATATACATATGCATGTACATATGCATATATGTATATACAATTGCATATGTATATGTATGCACATACATATGCATATACATATGCCTATACTGCATATGCATATACATATACATATCAAATATTGATAAAAAGTGTAAGAACAAAATCATACATGTAAGATCGAGTGTAGCTGATGAACAGAGAAACCATTAATGCCATCATGAATAGTATTTGGTATATCTTAGGCAGATTAGACTTATTTCACCATAAGTCCACAATTGTAAATCTTATATCCTAAGGTGATGAAGGGTAGGTTTGCAAGGAAACATAAATTGCATGTTATAGTATGACATCAAGAAATACTCTTAGAAATAATTGAATGATACAAACTGAAACAACAATGTTATACTTGTAAGAGTAAGAGCTATCAAGAAGAACATATTGAATAAGGATGAGTCTGATTCAATGGATAAAATATACTTCGATCATGTATAAATGATGTTCATTCTTCCTATCAATTTGAATAATAAGAATGTTAAACAAACATAGATGGGGGAACAATAGTTGCACTAAAGAGGAAAAATGGAATGGATACTAAAAGGACATTGACTTGCAATTCAATGGAGTTCTTGAAGTGTTCCATTGCAGGTATTGCATATGGTGGAGGTTTGACAGAGGTGTAAATAGCAATGACATAGACATAGACATACACATAAACATACACATAAACATACACATAGTCACATACACAAAGACATAGACATACACATAGTCACATAGACATAGACATAGACATAGACATAGACATAGTCACATACACATAAACATACACATAGTCACATAGACATAGACATAGACATAGACATAGACACATACACATAAACATAAACATACACATAGTCACATACACAAAGACATAGACATACACATAAACATACACATAGACATACACATAGTCAGATAGACATAGACATAGACATAGACATAGACATACACATAGACATAGACATAGACATATACATACACATACAAATAGACATACACATACACATAGTCACATACACAAAGACATAGACATACACCTAGTCACATACACATAAACATACACCTAGTCACATGCACATGCACATGCAGAACGTATGAGAATATGAGAAGCAGAGTGAATGATAATGGAGAACCTATGAGAAAACGATAAGCAGAGTGAATGATAATGCAAAACCTGTGAGATTATGCTAAGCAGAGTCACTGATAAGGTAGAACGTATGAGAATACGAGAAGCAGAGTGAATGATAATGCAGAACCTATGAGAAAACGATAAGCATAGTGAATGATAATGCAAAACCTGTGAGATTATGCTAAGCAGAGTCAATGATAATGCATAACATATGAGAATATGAGAAGCAGAGTGAATCATAATGCAAAACCTATGAGAAAACGACAAGCAGAGTGAATGATAATGTAGAACCTGTGAGAATACGACTTGCAAAGTCAATGTCAATGCAAATCCTATGAGAATAGGATAACCCAAAACTATGACTGTAAAACTTGCAAAATAAACCCTACCGAAACATAAATGGTAAACTATGCGTGCTATATTCTCAAAATAAACCCTACTGAAAGAGATATGAGGTAAATATGAGTGTAATATTTGCAATATAAACCCTACAGAGCAAAACCCATATAAACAACTTGAATTATTACATGTCGAAAGAAGAAAACAACCAACTGCATTAATATATTTAATATAAATAGAGAGATTCTTGAACAGAAGATTAATTTCCAGAGATTTAGTGTGTTTATGAACACAAATAATGCAGTGTTCATAAACACTCAACTTCAACAAAATAAACGAAATTTGCAACACCAAAAAACATATAAAACAAAGCGAAATTGCAAACCAAACACAAACAGAAGAACAATGGCTAGCCTTAGTGAGCAAGCTCACCTGGGTTGAACATGTGACGAACCCCTTGGTTGCTTGCGGTGACCTTCATGGCGGCGAGGAACCCGTTCGTTGCTTGCATGGCAGCGAGGAACCCGTTCATGGCGGCGAGGAACTCGTTCATGGCAGCGAGGAACTCGTTTGTTGCTTGCATGGCAGAAGTGGAGCTGCTGGTGATGTTCGGTAAGTGGCATCTACCCATCTCCATATCAGCTTCTACTTAAACAGTATATGGTCTTTGAGCATTGCAGGTTGTGGTGAGAGTGCGAAGGTTGCAGACGACGAAACGAGCAGGTACCGGCAAAGAAGTGAAGATGGAATGTTTCCTCAAGAAAATGAAAGGCTGGTTGAATGGCGAGAAGAGTGAGGCACTAGGAGCATTCAATGCAGTTCACTTCGGAATAAACACGGGGTGGCGTGGAGCTTACGAGAGGTGGCAGCATTTATTTGAGACTGTAGATAGGAATAGGAAGTGGCGACGAGTGATAAATGCTCAATAGTGGATTGTTAGGGTGGCAAATTGGCAAGAGTTGATGTGGCAAGGCTGTCACCTTCGGACGTCGAGCCACACAAGCAGTCGCACCTGAGGTGCATCTGTATCGGTCGACGGGTCTTTTTTTTCATTTTTTTCAACGCGCGGACAAAATTGGACCTTCCACGTGGCAATTTTTTTTTAAAAAATTGAATAAAATAATTTACTGTTTAATTAGCCTTTTTCTATAATGGGTTTTTAAAAAAAATGCTATTGGTCCACGTGGCCTGCCAACTAGACCGTGTGGTTTTGGGTGCTTACGTATTGGCTCCTCTCCCCTACCTACTTATTTTTTAAGTTCTTTCAATTTGAACTTTTTTAGAAAGTTATAAAAGGTTTTTAAAGAAAAACTAAAGAAGTAAGGAGGCTTTTCCACGTGGTATGGGTAAGTTTTAAAAACAATAAAATTTTCATTTAAAAAAATTAATACAGTTTGTTTAAAAATAAATCCTTTCATCTTTTAAAAAAAATTATATTAATTTTTTTTTATATATCACATTTTAAGTTTTAATATTAATCTATTAATTTTTTAAAAAATATTTTTAATTTAGTACTTTAATAATATTATTTTTTCAAATATTATTGCTTTAATTTCAAATTTATTACTAATCTAATATAGAATTAATATAAATTTTTCAATACAATATTTGGTATAATTATTATTTTTTTGGTCGTCAATAAGAGTTTGTTTGTATTGATTAAAAAAGAGATTACATCATAAGTTTAGTTTATCATCTTCAGACCAAAAACTATCAATAACCATAAGTTTCAGCCCTGAGGCACATTAACATGCATAAATAAAATCTTTTCTCTATCTTTGTACTCCTAGCATACTTCAAAATTTAGGTTAACCTTCAAAGAGCACCTTTTGCTTTAATAAGTTTCTAAACCCTAATTAGTGATCACCCATTTCACCCCTTGTACAATTCGACCACCCTCTAACTCTAACTTTAAGAATCATAATGCTAAATTCAAACAAAAAATAGAAAAGGTCTATTTTCTGATTTGCACTACTCGATTCCTCCTCGACCTTGCACTTTGCTTTCATCTTTTGTGTCCTTTGGCTCTCCTCCTCTTTTTGCAACAACTTCGCTTCCGCCTTCGCCTTCGCCTCTTCAATTATGGCTTTGACCTTCATCAACTCAACAAATAACTTTAACGCCTTCCAGCCAAGCCTCGCTTCTTCCTTGTAACGTGCTTTAAACTTCCCTTCTAACCAATGAATAAATGGTATGCAACCCACAAAATCTTCAAAGTCTTCAATCTCTACCCCTTCATTGATGTCTAACCCCACACCTGGGATAGCCCATTCTAAAATTGTTTCCAGACCCACTAAGAAATCTAGATGCACCGACATTTCCATCACTTTAACAGTATCCACCATTTCTTTGATATCAAAGCCCCATGCTGCCATCAAAGAGTACATGTCCATGTTCATCTTGTACCGGTGCCTTAAAATCCCAAAGTCCCTACCCAAAATCATACGCACGCACTGCACCAATCTTTCATTGTTAATGAGAAACATTCCCATTAACCTCTTCTCTGACGCATCTCCATAAAATAGACTAAGTTGTTGCTTTGAGAGAAATGTGAAATTAGCCTCTATTTGCGCCCTGTTTCAACAATGTCGTCATCACAATTCTCCTTAGTTTTTCCTCTCCCACACCAAACACAACTGAGATCACCAAGACCGAGGGCTGAAGATTTTAATCATCTTGATTGCCTCATTCTAAGTTTAATGCCGCTCGTACTTAGAGGCCACCGCCAACCTTTCCATTTGTACTCTCATGTTATCAAATCTACTTCAAACTGATCCCTTTCTTTTCTATTAAATTCATTGTACTCTTCCACTTCGTTTTCTCATTCCGCCAACTCCACATTCCTTAAGTCTTCTAGTTTTAATTCACCAACTTCTCTAAATGTTAAGGCCCATTTAGAAAGGACATCACCTTCAATGTTCCCTGATCTTCTAATGTGGCTTACTGAAAAGTTTTCACATGAAGTTAATTCTTCTCTTATTTTCTCAATTACATTTTGGAGATGCCACGCATTTATGGTTCCCTTCATCACTGCTTGGATAATTATTAAAGAGTCCCCCTCTAAATGAATTTTTGAGGCTCCCAAACTCTTAACAAGTTTAATCGTCGTTAAAGCTGCTAAGGCTTCTGCTACATTATTTGTCCCTTCCTCCAACTTCTTCGTTCCCAATGCTAAAAAATCTCCTTTCCAATCTTGAATGATGAATCCTGCCCTTGAGGGGCCTGGGTTCCCTTTTGATGCACCATCAAAGTTAACTTTCCACCATCCTTCTGAAGGTCTTTCCCATGTCACCACCTCAAACACTTTTGTAGCTGGTTTAACCCTACCACGCCCCTCAACGGGCAATATTTGGTATAATTATTTAATTGTATAGTTATTTTTAGATTATTTATTTTGCAATAGCAAATCTAAAGGTGTTATTTATTTTTTCAACACCTTAATTTTATTAAAAAATGGTTTTTTTTTAAAGCAAAGCTTAATTTAATCTAGTTTTATTTCTTGTAGTAATTTTTTTTTTGCACTTAAATATTTTATCATGTCTACTTTAATTCCTGAAATTAAGTTAAATTCTTCTAACTATCACTCTTTGAAAACTCACATCTCTTTTATTTTTCGTTTTAAACATCTTTTGGATGTTGCTACAAATCCCAAATCAAAACCTGGTCCGTCTGCATCCCAAGATGAACAAGAAAAATGGAAACTCAAGAATGAGGAAGCCCTTGGCCTCATATGTATTTCCATGCCACCCAAACTATATGTTCACATTGGGACATGTACAACAACCTATGAAGCATGGGACAAACTCAAAACTATTTATGATAGTTCAAATGAATCTAGAAAAATTCAACTTCAAGATCAACTTGAAGGTTTGAGATATTATGATTTTAAATCTATGAATGATTTTTTATTAAAGTGTGATGCTTTGAATAGTCAATTGCATGGTTTAGGAATAAAATTAGACGATCTTAGATTAATTCATCTTATTCTTAAAAAATCTCTTCCTAGATAATTTCAACAATTTATTACTAATATTCATGCTCAATTAGCTATTCCTTCTTTAGCTACTCAATTGACTTGTGATATTTTTTGTAATTTATTAAGACAAGAAGAAGCTAAGTTAATTCAGTTTGGAAATCTTAAGTTTAATGAACATGCCCTTTTGTCTAATCATACGCAAAATTTTAATTCTTATTCTAAACAACAACATTATAATACTAAACCTCATTATAATAATGGCAATGATCCTAGGAAGAATACTTCTTCTAAGAGACCTCATTGCACTTATTGTAATAAGGATGGTCATTGGCAAAATACTTGTTTTAAAAATAAAATTGAGAAAAAGCCTATGCAACAAAATAATCAACAAAAAAAAACCTAATAATAATAAGTTTCATAACAATGCTAACCAATCTAGACATGCTTTTATTTGTAGTTTTAATGTTTCTCAATCTCTTGAATGGGTTATTGATTCAGGTGCATCTCAACATGTTACTTCACATAAAGAAGTTTTTGAGTCTATGTCTAATGTTCCTCTTCAACTTGCTAATAATCATACTTGTAAAGTAGAAGCAATTGGAGATGTGAATGTTCCTAATGGTAAATTGCATGATGTTTTATATGTTCTTGAATTAAAGACTAACTTGATTTAGTTGCTAAGTTTTGTCAACATTATAAAATAGAATTTTACAAAGATATGTGCTATATTATTGATCCAAAACAAGGTCATTGCTAATGCTAAGTTAGACAACAACAAAAAATTCCCCAATTTTTTTGTTTTTTAAAATAACTACACATGTACTTTATTATTGGACTTGATCAACCCAATAATAGTGTACTTGTTTTATTCAATTATATTTGGAATATGAGAAGGGGATATTCATGTAGTCATGAATGCATGAATATCATCTTAATGACTTATTTATACTTAATAATCCTTCACTTCGTAGTATGCAATTCCCATTATTCCATCACAATTTTTTTAATATTAATTTTTATAACTTAAGGTGGCTTGATTTGTGGCTTTTGATCTATTACAATATTTAAAACTAACCTAGTGTTTCCTTCCCAACTACAATTATGTTGTTTTGATAAAGGGAATTTGATATTTTATTGTGTCTCATTAATCTGATATTGTGCCTTATTGATGGATTTATTTTATCTATATATTTATGAAAATTAAAAACTCATTGGAGTATTTGCCTTCTTGATGGAGTTATTCCATCTATATTTTTTTTTTACAAATTAATCACTATATCAAGTCTCGATGGAGCCTTTATATACATATTTTATGTGCTAGACGTATTTGCAGTAATGTTGCATAGGGAGCCTTATCTATAATGCATCATATTTTTTATCAAGTCTCATTGGAGTTTTTTTGGGACCCATGGAAAATATTTCCATCCAATTTGATGGTATGCACTTATTTATGATGAACTTAGATCTATTTTCTTAATTGATGGAGATCAAGTTCTTGAAAATTTTATGTTTCATTATTTTATTGAAGGCAAAATGGTTTTTATACCATTTTTAGGACTATTTTTCAAAGTCCTTTGATATTTAAAATGAAGGCTTAGATTATAATGAAACATTTGCTCCAGTAGCTAAAATGCTAGCTATTAAATTAGTTTTTGCTTTAGCTTCTCGTTTGCATTGACCTATTCATCAAATGGATGTTAAAAGTGTATTTTTTTACATGGTGATTTACATGAAGAAATTTATATGTTTCAACCTTTGGTTTCATTAAGAAAGGTAATAAACATCTTGTTTGTAAGTTGAAGAAATCAATTTATGGTTTAAAAAATTTCCTAGATAATGGTATTCCAATATTAATGCTTTCTTTCTATCTTAAGGTTTCATTAGAAGTAAAAATGATCCAAATTTATATATTAAGAATAGTGAAAATGATATTGTGATTCTTATTTTATATGTTGATGATTTAATTATCACTTCTAGTTCTAACATTTTGATTAGTGATGTTAAGTCTCAACTCAATCAACAATTTCAAATGACTGAATTATTTTTTGGGTATGCAAATTTGGCAAACACCTAAAGGTACTTTTCTTTCTCAACAAAATATGCTCAAGATCTCTTAGATAGATTTAAAATGAATGATGCAAATTGTGTTTCTACTCCTTGTGAATTAGGAACTAAATTAATGGTTGATATGGAAACTCCTTTTGTTGATCCTACTTTATATAGGCAATTAGTAGGAAGTTTAAATTATCTAACTCTTACTAAACCTGATATTTTTTATAGTGTTGGATTGGTTTCTAGATTTATGTCTAGAAACCACAACAAACTCATTTTAAAGTTGCAAAAATAAATTTAAGATATGTTAAAGGAACTCTTAATCTTGGTCTTTTTTATGATGCAAATTGTGATTTTTCTTTAAAAGGTTATACTGATTCAAATTTAGGAGGTGATCTCAATGATGGGAGATCCACTTGTGGTTATTATTTCTTTGTTGGATTAGGTGCAATCTCATGGAATAGTAAGAAACAACAATCTACTTCTCTTTGTTCTACAAAAGCTTAATATAAAGGTTGTACAAATGCATCTAAAGAAGCACTATGATTAAGAAGATTACTTGAAGACTTGAGTCTACCTCAAAAGGATCCTACTCCTTTGTATTGTGATAATCAAAATGCTATTGCTTTGACAAAGAATCCAATTTTTCTTGCAAGGACCAAGCATATTGCTCTTCAACATCACTTCATTAGAGAGCAAATTGAAGACAAGCAAATTCATCTTTTGTATTGTAAAGGTGAAGATCAAGTTGCAGATATTCTCACCAAAGCTCTTCGTAAAGATAAATTTTTCTTTCATTGTAAAAATATTGGATTACAACCTATTGAAGGGTTTGATGTAAACCCCCCAAGTAAAGCTTAGTGGGGAATGTTAGAAGATTAATCTTTACTTGGTAAAGGTTATTCTTTATTTATGATTATTTGCTAACTTGTAGGAATATTCCAAAGGAATCCCTACAAGTCTTTAGTTTTTTTGTCTTCTCACACATGTGTGAGAATGACTGATTTTATTTTTAATTTCTTTATTAAGGAATATTTGTAGTCCCCTCCTTAAGAGGTTCTTGACACATTGCACACACATAGATGAACGGTGGCATTCATTGAGTTGGGAGTTACATTCTAACTCCTCTTCTCACCTCTATTTATTGAGGTGCCTCTCCTCTCATTCTTCATATTCAAGCATGCAATCTTAAGGCTTAAGTTCTCTCTCTCTCTCTATCTCTTTGTATCATTCATAGGCATTTTGCCTCCATTCATAATATTAGGGTTTTTTCTTATTTTTTCCCCTTACCAAATTCTTGTGTCTCCTTTGCATTTGGTGGTGTTTGGTTTGGCTTCTCTATATCTTGGTAATCTCTTTCCTTCAAATAATGCTCATTAGTTAGTACTTTCCATTGCTCATTTATTTTTCCTTTCAACCTCATGTTTGTTGGTAGGTTGCTATTAAGAAAATGAAGAGAATTTTTTTTTCTTGGGAAGAGTGTTTAAGTCTTTGGGAGGTGAAGGTATGTGATATAACTGTAGAAACCATGAGGATGTTCAATATTTTTTTAAAAGCAAAAGTGGCATAGCCACGATATATTATATTATAAATATATATAAAATTTTACAAACATTGGTTCAAATTAGCATACCGGTAGGAAATAACAAGGAAGAAAACCTTTGATTATAGCTCAAGTAATTATAAAAACATTTTACAATAAATCCAAAAAATGGGGACACAAAGTTGTATCAACCCCAAACCCAACTGAGAACAAACTCTCATGACCCAAAGTAACATTATACAATTTTCCTTTGACATATGCAACCCATTTACAAATTTACATATGCAACCCATACACAAATTTACATATACAACCCATATATAATTTACATATGCAACCCATATACAATTTACAAATTTTGGAATTTACCTATGATAAAACTTACATATGTAGCCAATTTACATATGCAACCCATATACAAATTTACATATGCAGCCCATATACAATTTACAATTTCTGGAATTTACCTTTGATAAAAATTACATACGAAATATGCTCGATACCCATAGCTTTAGCCAAAATCCCCATACCGACGCCAAGTCAAAACAACCATGATTGCCAGATGAAGCTTAAACTTGTGAACCAAAACGACTTTAGAGAAGTACAAGACCCCAATGGTGTAATCAATAAAAAGTATGGCATGCAACTGACACGTATCTTGACGCCAAGTCAAAACAGGCATGACTGCCAGATGAAGCTTAAGCTGAAACACACAGATAAACAAATTAACAAAAATCAATTAAAACTACTTAATGGTCACCATTGTTACCATTAACATCTGAAATTTGGAGAGGGGAATCATTAATATTCAGAATTCTAGAGAATTGAACGCTAATCAAAGCACATGGACCTATAGTTGGACTCCCTACAGAAGATCGCATGGGCAACAGTGAAGTGGGGCACAACGCTCTTGGAGCTGGGAGGATATTTGTTCAAGGGGCTAAATTAGTAGATTTTTCTCTTGAAACAGGAAAACTCTACAATGGGGAAGGGTTCAATATTGTTATCCATTCAATAATTGATAGTTTTGTTTAACAAATTACAATAATAATATATTTAATATGCATGAGGTTCTTTTGATAGAGCCTCATGAAATTGTGTCACCCGAACATTATCAAGCTGAGGGAGGTTATTTGGGAAAATTTTGAACTCTATTTTGTGTTTGAATACATGTTACTGTATATTTATCTTTCTACACAGTTTATTTTCATACAATTATTGCCAATCATGTTAATGTTTAAAAATTACAAGGTTTTTAATATTAAACTATTAACTATTCCATGCTTTTTCTGTTTGTCTTATAACCTAAATAGAAATGTGATTTTCTATTTTACAATGATAGTCAAAGTTGGTTATATTTTCTCTAGGTAGGATAGTCAAACATGCATTTCCTTCTTCAAATAAAATTGTTAATAGAAGTAAGTTCCAATTGCTTTATTTGACATGGTCTGAAACTTTCTATGATATAAATTGAATCTGCAAGATGTACAGGGGAAGTATGAGTGCCTTGTGCTTTTGTGATGAAACATATACATATTGCTTTTATATTTGGATGGATCGAATAATCCTTGTGGCATTAGTATTGATAGGATTAGATGAACCAATCCCGACATTGTTAAGGAAACAAGGCATCCCAAAATTATGATTGACTCTCAAAAAATTCTCAGTGTTGGTTTTGAAGTACAAACTAGTTGCAAAAGATTGGATTTTGTAAACCATTTTATTAAGAACACAAAGGGTTTTGTGACATGCAATAGTTAACAAAACAGAGTATTGCTATAGTAATAAAGAAAATAAAATGAATCTTTGAGAGATACACAAGTATTACAATGATGTTAATGATGAATTCGAATCTTCACATACAACGAAGGAACACCAATAGTTTAGATTTCTCAATAAAGGGAGAGCGGAACTTTGTGCAACCACGTAACACAGTTGTATCTTCTCTCTTTAATTTGTTTATAATGCAGATTGCAAGTGCTTAATTACTTAAAAAACAAGAAAACATTTAAAAAGTTGAGCACATGGTTAAGTGGCTAAATGAGACCATGTTTTAATTATGATGTAACATTTCTGTTTATTGTTTAACTCAATGTTTATACAGTAGATTATAATACTATGATAAAATCAAAGAAAGTAACATTATGTTCACTTAATTAAATGATCACTTTTTAGTATAGATAGTAATTATCTTTTTCCGTAAAAAAAATTGCTAGTTTAACATATAATTAATAATTAACATACGTAGGGTAAAGGATGCCTTAACATTAAAACTAAATGTGCTCATTATTACGATATTGGCCGTAATTTTCATTTTAAGAAACATACTCTAAAACCCTCGCCGAAACTTAATTTCAGGCTGCAGCTCGCCAAATTGGAGGACTGAAAGGTCAATACCAGCGAGGAAGAGTTTGGAGGAGCGGAAGCCATGCCTACTGTTAGCGTCGGGCGGGATCGCCTGTTTGAGGCTCTGGGACAATCTTACAGTAATCATTATTAACCAAACAATGCTTTCATATAATATCATGAATTCTCATTTATCTTTGGCAGCTTCGCTTAAATTAAAAGTAGGGTTTCTGATTGCTATGATTTTACAGCGCAGGAGCAGTTCGAGGAACTCTGCTTTGACTTTGGAATTGAACTGGACGACGTTGTGAGTAACTAAATCAATGATATACAACGAAGCTTTTAAATGCCTCTTGTACTAGTTTATTTTTTATATTCATATCTATTTCTATTTCGTAGGGGTTGAAGTTTATTATCAGAACAATAGATTCTGTCAAGAAATTCATAGCGGAACTTCGCATTTTGATAATTTGATTTTAATTGTTCATAATGCACATTACAAACACTTTCAGACTACTGAGAAAGCGGTGTTGAGGAAGGAGAAACATTTGAACGAGGAAGCTGCTGAAGACGAGGAAGTTATATATAAGATAGAAGTTCCTGCGAATCGGTGAGTAAATAAAGGGATTTGTTTTCTTGCGACTGAAGGTTGCAGTTTTTTTTGAATAATTTAACAAGTTAATGAAATAAAAATACACCTACCTCAGGTTCTGCTGTAATACATCTTTGTCAATTCTAGCAACAAGAAGTAAAAACAGCCACTCATTTAAGCAATACAACAGTTTTCTTATCATCTCAAGTCCACCATTGATACTGGTTTATGTAAAACTATGAGTTATTTCATTGCTGCCAGTAGCCCTGGGATATCTACCCACTTTGGGGATTTTTCCCGGGATGTGCCCCTTTCAGTCTGTTAATTGGGAAAGGCCTGCCATTCCTGACATCCCTCTGATTCCCTCCGAGGTCCTGGAGATGTCAGAACATTCCCTGTTAGTCTCAATTTTTGAATCTCACAAAAAAAAATTAAAATAAAACATGGGATGGTGGAACTAAGAACAATGTAGTCCCGAAAAAGATTAAAATAAGATTAATCAGACAGCTAGCCTTCTAGTCAAAATTAATAGCAGGAGATCCAACTTGGATAAGAGCATGAAGACAAATTAGGCCTGTTTTGTCTCGGTCCCATAGACTGTTTAGTTTCGTGGACGTCATTAAAATCTTTCATTCATTCATTTCCCCAGTTTTGTAACTGCGGCACGCTGCTTCTCCCCTAGGTAATGGATTAACTTATTGTAAGGAGTAATAGAGGTCAGTTTCTGGAACAAAGAAAATAATTTTCCCACTGCCTGCCTTATTAAAATGAGTAGCAAGCACGTCCAAACCAGTTCTAGTAGCGTGTTTAGAAATTCAGGCTTGCAACAATAAATATTTCCAGCGGACAAGATCAAATGAAATTACAAATCAACCAATTACCCAAAATAAAGACAAGTGTTAAAAGTGTATTGAGTAGGTATGATAAGATACCCAACAGAGTACCTAAAAAATAAAATGTTTTTTTGGGACCTAAAATTTGCTTCTATCTTTTATGAAGTTTCTCCCGAGATTTCTTTCTGTGGTATAAGCTAGATAAACTGGTTAAATAAAGCCCCATCCAGTCCAAAAATGATGGGAAATGATGGTTTTGTGTTTCCAAAGTCAAGTGTCCACATAGCTTCTCTACAAGGAAGAATAATGAATTAAAGATAACAGCTTTCCACAATCCATAACGTTTCTTGCTTGATGGTTTCTGGATTTGATTGTGTAAATATTTTTTGCATAATGTTTCGGATCACACTCTGTGATCCATCATCAGGATGAATTAGAGAGCTCAAGGAAAAGAATAATAAGTTGCAGACCAAGAAACTAATCATTCTTTTCCTTGAGCTCTCTAATTCATCTTGATGATGGATCACGGAGTGCGATCCGAAACGTTCTGCAAAAAATATTTACACAATCAAATCCAGAAACCATCAAGCAAGAAAGATTAATGAAGGCAAACATTAAGTACATTTGAGAGAGATGAGAGCATGTTTTACTATTGTTCTATAGAGTCTCGAGACAGCGGGACCAAGGGCCTAGATTTGGGGACAGTAGGGGGTCAGCAGTGAGACAACGGTGGAAAAGTGGCGGGATAGTAGTGACTAGGAGTGGAGTCCCCAACGTGGTCAAGGGCTACACATTTTTTCAGAAAACTAACAATGAAGACAAAGAATCTATCCAGTCTAAATGATGAGGGCTACACAGTCTTTCAATGTTCCACAAAGACTTGGCACTTGCTCTTGCTCCCGCTCTTCCTAATATTCCCACTCAATCAATGAAGGCTTGGCTAATGCTCTCATTCTTGCTGTTGCTCTCACTTTTCTTATCCTAATACTATAACTCTTGCAGTTTTTCTCACTTTTTTGTGACTGTTTAGGGTGTGGATGGGGCCCATAAACCATTAGGGTTAGGGTTATTGGCACAAACAAGGAAAAAACTCTGAATTTAAAAAATGCACTTTTTGAATGACCTGCAGGATGCCTGGGCGTTTCTGGTGCTTTTAGGAGATACGACTGAGTCCCTTGAACGTGTTGGGGACATCCTGGCATTTCCTTCTAGTACCCAAAATAGGGTGTGTCCCAGAAACGTATCCTATTTGAGGGAGATGTCTTGGGATGTCCTCTAACAGGTAGTGGTGGTGGTGGCAGGATGGTGGGGGAATGTTTTTCTGGAATCCCTGCATCTGGGGACATGTCTATCCTGGAAATGGCTGGATTTTTAGGGGGGGCATGTCCTTGTGCAACAGTATGTTTTTATATCTTCTCTTGTTTTGCAGTTCTCTAACAATGGGAGCTTCTGGAAGTTGTCTGCAATGTTTGATTGTTGTCATCTAATGCTTGTCCAACAGCCAATAGTGACCTTCCTATGTGAAACAGTGTAAATTAAAATGAAAATTTCATCTTTCACATTGCAAGGTTGTTTGCTCTCTCTGACCATAACACGTCCTAGCCACTTGTACTTACTTTTGGATGCATGTTCAATGATTTTATTATTAAAACTAGAAGCCCACAAATGGCCATTGTTATAGAGAAATTTGCATATGAAAAATTCCTTTTTATCTCCTTACAGCTCAAAATGTGTGCTATAAGCAGATAGCCCTGCATTCTGTCCCCTTTTCCTTGTCGTCAATTTCTATATCAAGTATTCAGTATAATGCTAGAACAGCCGTGGAGTCGCTGATTCTATTATTGGGATTACAGCATCATGTTCAAGAGGTATCCCAGAATTACGCATCTCAGTAAGAAGATATGTAAAAAGCTTATAGACCGTAGTTGTGATTCTCAGCTCACTGGAACTTCAAAATTTTGTATCTTTCATCGATATAAATGAAATTAAAAAATTGTATTATTATTTGTGTCATTATGATTATTAAATGAATTATTGGATCGTTTCTTTTCAATTACTTTTAGCTGTTTTTAAATCTACATTTAAAATATATTTTATGAGCTGTTCCCAAAATCTAGGAATTTTTTTGCCTTTTACTCAAAATCCAGTCCTTTTGACCCCCGTTGCTGGAACCTTGGAGAAACACTGAGTAAAAGTAGGTTATAATATTTGTGCTTTTAGGGTGTACAACCATAGTAGATATTTCTAGTTGCACAGTTAAGCTTGAACAAGACAAAAAATATCTATGTCTGATCCAGCAATAGAATGATAGGAGAAGGTGCCAATTTTCCAATTCCATAGTGATTGCAAGAGGTTCTCAATGCATGCAAATATTATTAGATTTGGTAGTGCCATAAGTTTGATCCAGCAATAGAATGGTATGAGAAGGTGCCAATTATTCAATCCCTAGCAATTGCAAGAGGTTCTCAATGCATGCAAATGTTATTAGATTTGGTAGTGCCATACTCCTGACAGATAACAATAGAGTCATACTGTTAGCTTTGACTACGCCTCCACTTTCGAATACACTGTTGGCTTTGAGTTTGACAATGTTATTTTATGTCCATGCTGTCTCCTCTTGTTTAAGTGAAGAAGCTGGAACTCAACACTAAAATGAGATTATCTTATTCCATATTCAGATTATTGCATTCTTTATTTTCTGCTGTCCTTATAAACCTCCAAATGAAAGACTTTGTGCTTATGTTCCCTCTAAATATTATGTAAAAATAACGTGGAGCTCAATTTCCAATACATGTAGTTAAGTACTTGGGCTTCCGTGTTTACTGTTTTGGTCTCCATAGAGTTATTGACAAAGCCTGCCAGTACCTCCTATTACTATCCCTATTACATAGTGGGATAGTAATAATCCGAACAAGCAACCTAAACAAGACAACAGTTCAATGGTGGTTCTTAAATGAGCAAAACTTATGAACTTGAAATTAAGTGGCATCACTCTTAAACAAGCAAAAGAAACCAATTATGAACTAAGAAATAAATTAACAGAGAAATTAGAACTATGCATTGTAATGGATCCTTCGTGTAGTCTGCAATGTTAAATAAAACTTTTCATAAACTTGTAGTTGTTGACAACCATAGATTGTTTTCTGTTTGTAATCGATAGGCCTGAAGCCTAATTTAAAGAAAATGTTAACAGATATTTTCTTCTATTCTTACAGCTATGATCTACTATGCCTTGAAGGTCTTGCACAAGCACTACGCATATTTATTGGCAAAGAAAAAGTTCCTAACTATAAAGTGATAGATATATCAGTCAATTCTATGCTGAAAATGCATGTCAAGCCAGAGGTAAGCGGTTGGAGCTCAGTATGCAAATTCATGAGTGCAGGAAATGTTGATTTCTCATAGTGTGCTTTTGGTGGCAGACATCGTCGATAAGACCATTTATTGTTTGTGCTGTATTGAGGAATATCACATTTGATGAAGCTAGGTATAACAGCTTTATTGATCTTCAAGACAGGCTCCATCAGAATCTCTGCAGGTACTTATTTCACCATTGATTACTTCATTCCTCCAATTTTGGCATCAACAACTCTGTTAAAAACTAAATTGAAAGCTTTTCTATGATCTTATAGGCAACACATGCATTTCGAAAAGGGTTAAGGCATTCACAGTCCACAGTGGATACAAAATAGTTTCTGGAAAAGATCTGTGATCAAAATTTTCAGAAAATTTTAAATAGCGCCAAAGTTTCACTCCATATCTTAATTACATAACTATTTAGATAGTGCTAAAGTTTTATGAAAACAAATTATTTTATAGTTTTATGATATTTTAATTTTGTTAACTAAATTATGTGGCTTTTTAAATTACTTCATTTTTACTTGAAGAACCTTTTTTTATAGTATTCAAAAAGCTAAATGAAAACAAAACAAATTATTTACTTTATATGTTAATTTGTTAAATACACAGCTATTTTTTTAAATAAGAGATCTTATAGAATATATCTCAGAAAAGGTAACCAAAATTACAAGAATACAAATCAGTAATTTATAGTTTAATGAAAACAAATTATTACATCAACTTTTTTTTTGGGTAGTGAGAATGGCCTATGGGGCCAATTTTGTTATATTTAAAATTCAAAGAGTTTACAGAGTAGCCGCTCCAAAAAAATAGGGCCATATTATATTGGATTTTTAGCAGTGTATAAGAAAATTATATTCTAGCTTTCCAACACTTCTATGTGCTTCTTTGGAGGCAGAGAGAAAATAACAACATATTTAGGAACAAATGTTTGAATCCATACTGAAAGTGAGCTGAACACAAACTTTGCAAAATGAAAGCAAAAAACCATTAGTCCATATACGTGTGCATATCATTATCATCCTCCCAGTTATTTGTTAAGAATGTGAAGGACCAGTCTATTCCGTTTGTAGGGGCAACATTTGTAGCACATTTGAGGAAGTTTATGCCATAACTGGCTTGGTTCCTTTGATGATCTTCACTATAATCTGTGGAGGGAATACTGAATGGGAGCCAAGGTCCAGCTATTGTATTACCATGTATCATCCAAGTGTACCTCCTCGGAGGGGAATCCACATTGATAACAGTCAAATCCAAAACATATTTTAGTCCCATTCTCCAATGAGGTTGGATTAGTGCCATCACCAATGCCTGTATCGTCTCTTCAACTTCTCCTGCATCCAAGATAACTGTTATAGACATAGAAGATATATCTGCGATCACACTATATTAATGGTCTATTACCATAAATGGCTCGCCCATAACAATTTTTATGCCATGTATGATTATGGTCGAGTTTGTTCTGAACACCTATTTTAGTGTTAAATCAGAGATGCCTCTGATTAAGACTGTTGAGCAGTCTTGCATTTGAAGCTATGGCTGAAGTTAAAGAAACCAGAGAACAATATGGCATTATGTATATCATCTAGAAGAATTTGAAAATTTGATTCTCATCATTATCTGGAGATGAATTGGTACTCAAGAGGGCACAGGATATTAAGTTTTGCATGCTTAGCATTCCTTCATTCAATTTCATTATTAATTGCATTGTAAAGATATCATCAGCATAAGACGTGACTGGGTTAAATATGAACATGTCTTACTTGAATATTTAGCCGATAGGCTTTTTATTGTGGACTTGCCAGTTCACAAGCCATCGGGATACCTGTCTCACGCACGGCATACCATTTGACAGCCGTGTAAACTCCTCTCTCCTGCCGGAAACAGCTTCTTGTTAAATAATTTACCTGAGGTTGGTTGCATTGCTGGAGTGAGTAAATGCAGATCGATCTTCTGCAACTAAATAAATGCAGATCATTCAAGTGCAGTAGATAAGAGATTTGGTTTGATCTCTTTTCAAATATTTTATTTGCTTTTAATGCAATACTCACCAACTCACATCCTCGCCTGTAATGTCTTCGCCGCCTACAATGTGTATAAATACATTGCATACTGTAAATGAGCAAAAGAAACGTGTTGCAATCCTGCTTGCCTGCTGCAGCCTTTCGGGATTCCTGGCCAGTTTTACAGACGGTTTTAAGGGCTCTGAGGGGAAGGTATACTACGGCTTGGCCACGCTGAAAGGGCTCTACACTTTCGAATACTTCAGCCCAGCCAGCGGAGCACCTGACCCGGCTAAGTATAAACTACGGGCGGTGGATTTCGTGCACGCATTTCTGTCTCTGCTGGTGTTTATAGGCATAACTTTGTATGACAAGAACGTTGTGGGCTGCTTCTACCCTGGCCTGAAAGTGGAGACCGAGGAGGTTCTGGGCGTGCTGCCGGTGGCCATCGAAATAGTCTGCTTCATGCTTTTTGTTGTCTTCTCCACCACGCACCAAGGAATTAGGTATCCAGTCTCAAATTGATGTTACCTATATCTGGCTCAAATAGTGGAATATCGAATTATTTCAAATGGGATCCTCTTTTTTTTACCGTTTTCTTGAAAAAACTGTGAACTGTAGATGTACAGGCAATTTTTTTGGGAGTTTCTCAATTCTTTAATTTTGAGGCAAATCCAATCCTGTTCTGTAATCATAAATTTTCTGAGATTTTGATATTTCAGATACAAAGTCTAATCGCCCTCCTTGTCCAAATAGTTTCTTGCCGTAGCATCTTTTTTCCAAAGCTTTGGATTTTCGTCATTAATTGCTTTTTGCATCATGCTGCGAGGCAGTCGGTTTGCAGTTGGATTTAGTCTTATTATTTTGTTTTTGAAACATTTATGAAGTCAATAAATTATGTGAGAGATTGGAGCATATTATGGATCATTTAAATTTATTATTATGTTTGTGTAGGAGTATGGAAAGCAAATAAAATAAAAATCAAATGCATTTAGATTTTTTCATGGTCGTGAGGAGTTCCTGGTATAAATTAAAAATTATTATTTTGTCTTTAAATTCTAGTTATAACACTAACACAAAGTTTAATTTAATCTTAATTCTAAGTTCAATTAAAACTCAAATCTTAATCATAACCCTAGTCTTATAACTAGCACTAATTGTATTTAAAAATATAATAGTCACACTAATATTAATAGTAATACTAATTGTGACAGTAACAATAATTTCAATCCTACCTTTAATTTTGATTAACACTAACACCAATTTTAACCCTAACTCTAATACTAACACTAATTCTAATCGTAAAATTAACTCTAATTTTAATTCAGCTTATCTTAACTCCGATGAGATGTTTTTTAAGTAAAAGTATTACTTTTGTTTCAATTTTGATGATTTCATGATTTACCATAACTCACTATTTATGTAATATTAAAATACGTTTAAACATTATCTTTAATTTCCTATCGGCGTATCCCTTGAACCTCTTAAAGGTACAAGTGCTAGTTTATAACATATGTTCAGAAGCTTTCAGTTTAGCGTGAGAATTGCTAGTAATTTGGTCTTCTGGCATATTGACTGCGTGGTTAGCAAGGAAATCTGTGGCCATATTGATTTGACTATACACATGACTATATTGAAATTCGCTAGGTTATCTAGTAATGGCCATATTTGTGTTAGAATATTATTCAGTTTCCAAGTTGGCGAGCCTCTTATCTTGATTGCATTAATAATTATCATAGAATCCCCCTCGATTTGCACTTTCCTAATGTCAAGTTGAACACAAGTTTGTAATCCTAGTTGCAATGCCTATGCTTTGGCTTCACTATTGGTTT
Organism: Sequoiadendron giganteum; assembly: GCA_007115665.2. NCBI lineage: Eukaryota > Viridiplantae > Streptophyta > Pinopsida > Cupressales > Cupressaceae > Sequoiadendron > Sequoiadendron giganteum. The sequence goes on along the minus strand of CM021110.1, from coordinate 10,944,343 downwards.
CTAAGTTACCGATTCGTTTTTGGATTTGGGTATGGGTACGCGAATCCGTTATGGGATTCGGTCAAAATTTTTTTTGGGGTTGGGTACGGTAATACAAAAAACATATAAAAATCAGAAATATATACATATTTGCAGCAGTAATTAAGTTCAGAATACACCACCATATTAATATTCTAATAACATAGCAAAAATACATCACCACTTTCATAGTCAAATATTAAAATATTAGTGATACTCGAATGTCATGATATAAAATTATAAATTAAAGTTCAAACATAAAAATGTCAAGTGTTTACAATCAGCCATTATTGATCATTGATCAATCTGAATCATATGGGTCATCAAAAAAAGCAGCATCATCAGATGCTACATTTTGTGTAGAACCACAAATAGCATCAGTGGCACTTGCACAAGCACTGCCACTAGCACTGACAGTACCACTCTCATGCTTAGTAGCTGCTTCAAGCTCATACTCATCATCAATACCAAGTGCAGCTAAGTGACTTGTGGAAGCATCCAAGTCAAGCTGCTCTGGCTCAATATCCCACCTCCTTGTGTCTCCTTCTTTGTAGGAACTTTGCTTGTGTGTAAGGAGGTGCAAGCTTGAATGCACATACACTAAGTCCTTTGCCTTTTTTGAATGTAGCCTATTGTGTTTTATTGAGTGGATGAAGGAGTATGTGCTCCAATTCCTCTCAAAAGAAGATGAACTAGCAACCTATTTGATGTGCTTGGAGGCAAAGATTAGGGTTGGAATGAATATTTTATTATATAGAAGTCAACTTTTAGTCAAAAAAATAATTTAAAATTGCAAAAAAAGGCACTTTTTCCGCGGCCTGGGCGTTTTAATGTCTGGATTCGTGTCGGATTCGGTCGGGCGTATCCTGGACGAATCCACAGAGGCAAGTCGTATCTGCAGGTGGAATTTCGAACACTGTTTGAATTTGAATCGTATTGAATCCGATACGAATTGTATCGTATCCGGAGGCTCCCAGGGACGAAGTGGTAACATAGATTGGTTCCTTACGGGAGTTTTCTTTGTGCAGCTCCCACTAGTCTTCCTAGAGAATATCTGATCAGGCATCTAACACTTGACAGGCTAGGATTTCCCTTGGATGTATCATCAAAAGTAAGCTTAAAACATTCAATTTGTGGTGGAGTCTATTTGAGCCCGTTTTGAGGATTAATGGAAGAATTAACTTTGTTGCCACCAGTAATTGGGTATACTTTTAGCTCCGACCATTTTTTTCTTAGTTTATTATCCCAATAGTTGAAGGATTTATTGTTCATAGATTGGGAGAAAAGTTTATTGTTATTTATTTTCTCTGTTGTGTTCTCAAATTTAGTAAGGAATAAACTCATAGGCATCTCCTTATCCTAGAAAATATATTTGTTTCTTTCCTTCAAGATTTCCCATACCACCACAGAGAGACTAATTATCCAAATACTTTGCTTGCTTTTGAATGATCGGCTAAGAAGTGAAAAGCTGCTTTACATTGTTTGGGAGAGCACTGGCTCAACTGAGCCTGGCACAGAGCCATTGCGAACATCTAGCCGCAAAGGAACATCCAATCACTAAATGATTGATTGTTTCTTCTTTACCTTCACACATTATGCATCTTGGTGGACTTTGGTAACCAAGCCTTCAAAATTTGTCTTCTGTCAATATTCTTTCGTGAATGGTAGCCCAAGCGAAAGTTCCTGCCTTAGGTAGCATAGTTTAGGCCAGCAAAGGTAAACTGGCCAATCTAGTTTGCAGGTAATACTTTTTTCAAATATGTAACTAGCCTTTGCCAATCCATTCCATCCCTGATGATAATTTCATTGAGAGATGGTAATTTGTATTCCATGTTTTCCTTTCCTGTAAATATATTCTTGAAATGGGAGGTGTTCCAATGTTTCAAACAATTCTTTATGTGATTGAGTTATTTAATACAGAATAAACATCTTTGTGCCTCTCTCCTTAGGTTCAGAATATCACCACTTTGTTATATTGATAACAAAATCGATCTCAAAGCTACATGTTCTCAAATTTGAAGGGTTTCCGGGGCAGCCTGGCATCTTCTAAAAGGACAAGTTGAATTGGAAAATGATCTGATCCCGTCATTGGAAGAATAGAGCTTTCATGAAGAATAGGAAGTCTGGTCTAGCCCCCTGAGTAAAGGTATCTGTTCATTCTCTTACTATGTGGCTGAATCCCAGTCTTCTGCTGGTCCATGTAAAAGTGTTATTTTTGGGTTCTAATTCCACAAGATTACTTTAATTTTGAAAAAGTCTTGGAAGTTTGCTTGGGATTGGGTGGGTTGTGAAAGACGACCTTTTTTTTGTCTAATGGGGATAAATTGGTGTTGAAATCTCCTCTAAGAATGATCAATTCCTTTGCCAAGGAAATCAGGATGTTGGATATCTGACTCCACACCTGTTTTTTCTGAATACAGATTGTGGAACCATACACATTTGTTAGGAAAAGGAAAAATTAGAAGAAAAAATTACAACTTTACTTACCTGCAAGTTCTGTTATGAGAAAATTAAGTCCACCAAAGTAGTTAAGGGGTTCCCGATAATACCCAGACCACCTGAAGAATCATCCGCATCCACAAAACTGCCATTCCAAAGTTTCCACACATGCAGAAGCTGAGAGGCATCCTTTTGAGTTGATCTTTGTTTCTTTTAATAGGAATATATCAGCCCTTGATATATCCATTTTACGCTTGATTAAGCATCTTTTGTTATGGGTGTTTAAGCCCCAAATATTCCATGAAATGATTCTCATTGATTGCTCAGAACCATACTATTTCCCGTGCAATTTAATTTTTGTTGTCCATCAGTCTGCATGCATGTAACCTTCTCCCAGATGCTCTGATTTGTCAATTTTTGATGTCCTATCTTCTTCAATTCTGGGGGAATCCAAAATGTCAACATTGTTTGAGATGCCAAAGAAATCTAAGGCTGTCTCAAATGTTGATTTGTTTTTCAAGGTATTTGGGGTTTCAAAATGATTTTCCAAAAGATGCTGTTTTCTTTTTAGTTAATTCTTGTCAAGTTTCATAGCGTGACCTAGATTGCCATGGAGGCTGCTAACACATTCTCACTACAAGCTCAATTTTCATGGACCCAAAAGTAGTATTGGATAGGTAAGCATTTGCAAGATTTTTGATTCATATTATAAAATTGCATGCAACTAATATAGGATTTACCACAAAGAATATGGCTGGACATTGGTTTTATGGACAGAAGTTTGAATTGTCAAATTCATAGCAAACCCCCCTTGTAACGATAATTATTTTTTATAAATAAAGGAACATTGAATAAGTCAATATGTTTAGAGTCTCAACTGGCAGCTGAACTTGAACTTCACAGGCCTTCTGTGCCCTTGCTCTCTCATCTGTGCTTCTGGTATATTTATAAGTAGAAGTTTACATGTCATGCAGTAGACACAATTTTTTTCCAGAAAATGTTTGGTACTACTGAGAAGTCAAGCTACAGACAAAGAGGACCTGTTTTGAGAGTACAACATTGCAACTTTCCAAGGATGATGAGCTGTTGTCTTGAAAAAACAAGATAAGTCTCATGAAAGACCATGGACCAACCTATTTTTGGCCAAATTGATTGCATAAAATTAGTCTTTGTCTGAAGCCCTGGCTATAATCACGGTTTTAGCAGATGCTTTTTCATAAACAATAAAATACGGAGTGTTTTTATTCAAGTTGAAGGTAAGAATTCGCAGCTATTTGGTTTTTGCCCAGTTAAAAGACAAGCTGATATATGGTCAGAGTGGCATCAATTAATCACTGGTTTTCCTTTTTAATGTAATGATGAATGTAAGTATAGCATTATAAGGAGTACATTTTCTGATCTTATGGGTCATTAGCAGTCGGTCTAAGTTTGTGGTCCCCTGTTTCGACTTCCTGACCATTCCATAAATGATTAATGCTTTGGGTCTGAAATTTAATGTCTTAAATTTTTTAATTAATATGTTTCTCATATTTGGATTAGGAAAAATAATTCTTTCTATAAAAATATAAATTTAAGAATTGGTTGATTCTGATCTTGTGAATAACTTCATGAGAGTCCAGACAATCTTATTACTGTTAGCAATGATGCACACTCCTTGTTTATGAAAGTTGTAGTATATGATGTTTAAGCTGCAGCAAGGGTAATGCTGCCATTTTTAATTTGTGAGTGCTTCATGCCTTGCCCTAGCTGTTCGTAAAAATTGTATTACAATTTTAGTTCATTTACAGAAGGTAAAACATCTATCTATTTTGCTCTTATACAGGAAGAGAACCTTGGTTGCAATTGGAACGCATGATTTGGACACGTTACATGGACCTTTTACATATGAGGTAAAATTCTGTTTAAACATCTAGTTTGGCCCTATTTATGGTATTCTGTCACTTAAATTTTAGTGTGGTATGCTTACCTGCTTATTAACAATTTTTAATTGAGAAAGGAATCACAAGAAGTAGAAATAATAGGAAATCAATTACATCTAGTTGCCATTTTTGAATATTTTATAACTGAAAATGCATGAGCTATGATCCAAGCAAATATCTTGCTGATGTAACAATGAACCAAGATCATCTAGATAGAATGACTTCTATAAGTTGAGTTCATTAGTGAATAATGAAATTGAGATAATTTATTGATTTCAGTAGAAGAGGCAATTTTAGAGGTCAGGTGGCCATCTTCTTTTGTTGAAATGACGCATGTTTTTTCTTGAATTGTGAATAGAATATTTTATTAATAGCTCGAAGATAAACATATATACAGCCATTTCACACTCATATTTGAGTGAAAAAGGACTAATTATTTAATATTTGTAATGTAGGCTGATGTTTTGTTTGGTATAGTAGAAACATAGGACCTATAAAATGTATCATGTATCTGTTGGAACATGTTTGCTGTTGCGCCAAAAGATCGACCTGTTAATGCCTGATATAGATGCCAGAGATAAACGGATCCCTGGGAGGCGGTTAATCCATGCCCCGAATCCGAAGGGAGATGCTGGCGATTAGTCCAACAATCCCCCCCTCAGCATCACCCGAGGGGATTCAAACCCGCGACCATGGCTTTGATACCATTTGTTGGAACACGTTTGCTGTTGCGCCAAAAGATCGACCTGCTAATGCCCGATACAAATGCCAAAGATAAACGGATCCACCGGAGGCGGTTAGTCCATGTCCCGAATCCGAAGGGAGATGCTGGCAATTAGTCCAACAGCATCTGCATGCCATGCAGACAGCTACCCTTTTGAACAGTAACCCTGGAATTACAAAGCACAACCACAGCAAAGTTCATGTCTATCTGCTAAAACTTCCCAAGTTGCTGGTTCTGGTTCGCGTATTCAGTTCGTGGATCCAGCAAATTTCTTTTGGGGTTGGGTTTGTCCATACAAAAAAAATGAAAAAATCATAGATACATTTGCAGCCTAAAAGCAGGAATTAAGTTTAGAATATCACATAGCATCATATAATCAACAAAACCACAATAAACCCAAATGTCATTTAAAACATATACAGTATTGTTTTTTCATTTGTTGCATTAGTTTGTAATTTTCATTATTGTCTTTTCCCAAATTTTATTTTAACCTGTTCATATGAAGGGATTTCTTTGTTTCTGTTTTCATTGTAACTCAATATGTATGGGAAAACCATAATGCATGAGCTCACACCATCTTGGCCATTTGAGATTTGAGTGGTGCTTCATATGTTTCAATTGTCTTTGCTGGATCCTCACTTCTCTCTCTATTTTTAGTAAGCTCAAGTTAGTTGTGGTTGCTGCTATTATTTTGGTGTGTATGCTTAGCATTGATTCTTATGTATTTTTCCACATAAGTTAAAGAAAACAACATATTGTGATAACCTGCTGCTTAGTGCTAAATATAGAAATAGGAAAACAAAGAATTGATGGATTGAATTATCAGATTAGCAGTATAAGGAGGTCTTGAGAATATATAGCTCCTGCTCATGAATAAGGATTTATTGGTAACTATGATGAGCTTTTGGATGTTGTAGGTGGCATAGCTTCAAAAATAGAAATTGGGTATAGAATTGGCAGTCTTATAATTCTAGAGAGTAATGATTACTAAAACATCCTTAATACAATAAACAAGAAAGGAGAAGCCCTATGATCATGTATAAATGCCATAAGAATGTGAGGAAGCCATGAGCCATCCACCTTTGAGAGGTGAAGTTCTCATTTTTTGTTTTTGGCTAAAGATTTCTAGGGTTGGGGATCCTGGACCTGCAAAAAAATAAGTGACATCCTTGCCTTAAATAACACTCATGAGGACCATATCAAAAGCATCTTATCATGCGTACAGATCTGCCTTATAAGCAAGGGGCTTACAAAATTAAATTTCAACTGAAATCTCTCACGATGAAGAGTTGATAGTCATCTTGTACCTTCTCTCATCTTGCAATCTTAGTATTTCCTCTGCTGTTTCCTTGCTTCTTGTCTAGTGCCATCCAATAGCTCTTTTAGTGACAAGATTATATCAACACTATTTAGTAATTATATCAAGCTCTAATGGCGTTGGCCAGTACTCACCACTTTTTTTGCCTTGTGAGAAACTCACCAAAAAGCTTGGTGAATTTTTTTGGCAAGTACTTGCCCTTTTTTGGTGAGTTTTTCCCAAAAACTTAGTGAGTCCAAAAACTCACCGGATGTGGCAGAGACACAAAAAAAACACTGAAAATCTGTGGATTTTTTGCTTATAAAAACCAACACACCCCTCTCACTTCATCACATAGCATTCTTGCATACATTTGAGCTAATTGCAAGGATTTTTTAGGTAAATTTGAAAGACAGATTTGAAGAATTTCAGGACAAGTTAGTAATTTTTTTTCAAGCTTTTAAGTTCATTTTAGCTGCTAAAATCTAGCATGTAGATTGTAAACAATTCATTGTTTCATATTATTTAGCAGTATTTACAATTTTACTTCCAAAAAATTGGATTTATGAGCATTTTTTGTTCATTTACATTGATTCTTTGATTGAAATCAATTTTTTTTCTATATACAAATTATTTTACTGATTTATACTTCTTTTAGGAATAAAATCATTAGGATATAATGAATTTATGCTGATTTATACTAATTTATGCCGATTTATTGTAATTTATGTTGAATTTATGCTTTTTTTTTGTATTTTAAAAATTAAATATGCTGTACTTTGTGCTTGTAGGTTAGATACAATGGTAGATAGAGAACTCTTGGCTGTTGGATTAAGCTCCCTCTTTGCATCGGGCTCAAACTCAAGCTCAATCTAGTTGATACCAATTATTGGGACTTGTCCTTGTGGAGCCAAAGACCCTGCTTGGAAATATGTTGTCTAGGGATTGAAAATTGGGATAGTCGTTTGCATAAGATGCCAGAACCTATATCATCAAGGCATCAATTGCCTCAAATACCATCTTGCAAGCATTACTTATTGTGATGCCAAGCCTCGTGACAAGATCACAAAGAGATAAAACGAGAGATGAATGCACACCTTGCATTGAATTGATGGAAGAGGAAAAACTACAAAGGGAGAAGACAAGAGCAGACATAGTAGCATCCATAGCTAGTGCTCACGGTCCTCAATTGCAAACAGAAATAGATGAATATACAACATTCAAAGGCATAGTGGACTTTGTTTGTGGTCCAAGCTTTCGAAGCACATCAACATCCACCTCATCTATTTCAAGTGGACCACCTACACGGTCATTGCATAGCTTTTTTGTACCTAGAAACATACTTGGAGTACAACTATCATTGGAAGGCATAGGGTAAAACAAGGAGGTGCAGTGAGAAGTAGATAAAGCATGTGCCAATTTTTGGTATATCAACAACCTTCCCTTCAATCTGGCAAATAGCTTGTACTAGGAGATTTTGGTAATTGCAAGAAAAGGTTGCAAGGCACTCTCTTGAAAAGACTTAAGTGGGAAGTTGCTTGTGGATGTAGTTGAAGATGCAAAATTAGTTGTGGAAGAACAAAAGAAGCAATGGTGAAATATGGCTACATCATTCTTTCACATGGGTGGATGGATGGAAAGAACCACACCCTTATCAACTTTTTGGTAGCTTCAAATGGTGAGGTAATTTTTATGAAGTTAGTTGATGCCTCTGACAAATTAAAAAATGCAAATGCTTTTAGTCTAATGTTGGAGGAAGTTGTCTTAGAGGTGGGCGTAAATAATGTAGTGCAAATTATAAATCACAATGTAGTACTGTATGTGGTGGTTGGGAGGTTGCTCTAGGGGAGGCATTAGTCACTTTTTGGACCCCTTGCACAACACATTGCCTTGACCTTCTTTTAGAGGGTGTAGGAAAATTGATTGGGTGAGACCAATTGTAGAAGTTGCAAGAAACATAACAAAATCTATTTAAATCACCTTTTGGTGTTTAGTTTGATGAGAGGTCACATCAAAGGGAAAGAGTTGGTGGGATTGCGTATCTAAATGTTTGCAATGAGCTTCCTAACGTTGCAAAACATTATTGGTTTGTCGACTTATTTGAAACAAATATTTGTGAGTCAAACATGGCTAGACTCATCATATTCAAAGCAACCTAAAGGAGAGAGGATCAAAAGGATAGTCTATGATAATCTCTTTGTACAAAGAGCTACAAAGATTGTTAACTTCAAAACTTCAATTTAAGATTCAAATTGAATATTTTATTTCTAAACTTTAGAAGTATTTATTTTCATTATAGATTTATAAGTTTAATATGTTCGTATTTGTAGGTGTCAGAGCCCTTGGTTAGAGTTTTGATCTTGGTAGATGGGGATCAAAACTTGATGGGGTACATTTTTGAGGCCATGGATAGGGCCAAAGAATCCATCCAAAATTATTACAAGGGAGACAAACTTAATTTGATTCCATTTGTGAGATCATTGATTGGAAGTGGAACAATCAACTCTACCAATCCATTCATGCAGATGGAGAATTGTAGAATTACAAGAGTGGTAGGGGGAAGCTCTTTTCTTCGGCAGTAGCTATCCGAGCAAAAACCACTTAGTCACCAAGTAACAAAAATAGGTGTCTTTACATGCATCTTACAAGTTACAAATTTCAAATTTACAACTATTGATAAACTTATTTTGTAGGTTCTTGTTGGGAAGATTGGGGTTCAAATATCCCAAATATTCAAAGATTAGCCCTTTGCTTTTTGTGTCAACCTTGTAGTGCTTATTCTTGTGAGTGCAATTGGAGTTTGTTTGAGGCCATTCACACAAAGAATTGGAATAAATCATCTCAAAAATGCCTCAATGACCTTGTTTTTGTACAATACAACCTTCAACTTTACACAAGAAAGGTGGAGGACCAATCATAGAAGGTCATTGATTTGGATGATGTTGATTCTTATAGCAATTGGATAGGGCATGATGAGGAGACCCCATCGTTTATTGCAGATGAGATTCTTTGATTTTGAGAGGCAGGCAATGGAGGATGTGTGTGCGACAAAAGGAGCTATTGGATTGGCATTGGATGACATTGTGGGGGCAGAGGATGAATCATTTCCATCTAGTAGAGGATGGAGGTCAAGTTGGAGCCACAAACACAACCTTCTATGCTGAATGAGGATTTGTGACAGAGTGCAATGATCGAAACCTCTCCACAAGTTCTCACTAGATTAGGGAAGAGGAAGATGTAAAATGTTGTAATATGCAATAAATTTATTATGATGATGATTTTCAAAGGCAATCATGATAAATTCATAATAATTGCCAACTAACTATTGCATTAGTATTTCACATGATAATGCAATTTTGTACTCAATTTGTATTCAAATGAATGAAATTTAATGGAAAACAATTTTGTACTCGTTGGATACAATTTTTCATTGAATTTTGCAAAAAGTTGTGCTTTTTAAAGAAATTTAAGCAATTATTTAAGTTGCCGAGTTTTTTGCTAAGTTACGAATTTTGGGTCTGCTGTTTTTTTCGCCGAGTTGCAAATTTTGGGTCTGCTGAATTTTTGCCGAGTCAGAGTCTACCAGCTATGATAGCAAGGGCTAGAGGTTGCCCCAATTTCTCACCATTGAATACTCAGTTCTTTGGACTGCACAGTTGGAGTTTTCATTGCACTAGCCAATGTATTAAATTCTCAAGCTAGAGGAGGAGCAAGAATTCTGAAGTAAATTTGAAGAAGTGAAATCTGAATTTATCAAATAAATTATAGAAACATGTGACCGCTTTAAAATCACAATTATTGAAAAAGCCAAGTAGACACACATTCCTCTAAGGCTTAATCTTTCCTTAGCCATAGTGGGTGAATTTGAAACAATTTCCATTTTTTAAAATGAAATACTAGGAATCATGTTTATAAATAGTCAGCCTATTACCATGCAGAAGATAGCCGAGACATCCAAGTACCAAGTAAACCATTATGGAATTCCTAGCATAGCTTCCCAACCTTGGATGCTCCCCAGGGAGCATTATCTCTCACTAGGACTCATGATGGCTCAGACTCCTCCATTTCAAATGCAGACAGATATTCGAGGAGATTTCCTTCCAGTTGTCACTGGCTCATACCTTTGGACCTCATATTCTCTTTTCATTGCTATTTGTAAGTGTCACAATACTTTGTCATATGTGCTTTTATCATTTTGATTCTGGGATTCTTTCTTCTTAGAACTTTCTATTGTTAACTGCTGTAATGTCTAGCCCCATTGACCCACTTTTGGTCATCTGTGGACATCAATGTAATTTCTTTCTTTCTTTATTTCTATGTTTAAATAGCTTAGAAGACTCCTCTTTAATGTTTGTCTCTCCTTTGTCATACCACACCCCATCAAAACTGAGGCAAGCAAGCTTTAGACCTTTTTTTAGTTAAATCCCTCATTTCATTCGTTTGTATGCAAATGAAGACAGAGACAATTATAGTGATGATGAGCAGCAGCTGCGGGTGATCTGCGTAATAAATATTGTGTGCCTTTAAATAGTCTCCCTGTACATACATCATATACCAAACACCTATAATCTCACAACCCATGAAAACTCTGTTAATCCAACACAAGTTTCCAAATCTCAAAACTCAAAACAGTTCTGGTTGCCTCACTGACAACCTTATTCTAATTATAGCTATAGTCATTAGAATAGGTCCTAGGCTTTTGACAAAGGCTACAAGCATATAAGAAAGAAAAACGGTTGCAGTCCAATTCCATTCTTAAAAAGAAGCCTTTCTTAGGGTCTACCACAAAAAGTTAAGGATATTACTACAATGCAGAACTTCTCACCTCAAGGTTCTAATGCTCATTAGGTTACTGGGAGTAGTAATCTAAAGCAGGGCCCAATTAAGATTTAGAGATTAAGACATCTTTATCGTTCCCTTGTCCAATCCAAAACCACTCAAAACCTCCCTTCCTCTACTGTTCAAATGTTCCACTCCTATTTTTAGTACATCAATTCCAAGCCCATATTCATCTTGTTGCCCCATAATCCCAGCTTAACAGGGTAACACTCTTGAAGACTAATGTATCAGATCTGTTAGGTTTTTCATTCCTGGTTGTAGACCTAACTGCCACCACAATCCATCCATTTCATCTCATAATAGTGTTTTCTCTCATACTGGACATCTGCTTCAGGTGAATCCTTATTTTATCAATGCTCTCTTTGCAAAATTTTAGCCTATTTTTGGGAAACAATGGTCCAATGGGTGCTTCTTATTCTTATCCACTTCCATCATAATTCGCACATTTCACAAAAAAATGGAGCTCTCCATTGCTTGTGTCACTAAATAAGTAAAAAGAAAATGGCTTGAATGCACTTCAATTGCAAAATTTCATACTTCATATGGCTCCAAGCAAATGAACTCTTGGTCCCTTGCAACCAGTTTCAGCAACTTGGCATCTCTGTTATAGAAGATGTTATATTTAGAGATACTGTAAAGTGAAGATATTGAGAAGTCATTCAACAGTGATGATGCTATTCCTCTCCCACAAAATGCTACAACATCCCAGGCCTAGTTCAACCAACAGACAACACTTGTCAACCTATACAATACCCCTAGATTGAATCTCTTGACTTTGAAATGGATAAATTGTTATATCAAGGAACCTGCTTTTTGATCTTGCAGTGCTTCTGGAGACCATCCTAAGCACTCTGGAAATTAAAACGAGGTACCTTTTTAGTTGTGCTTCTACTGTAATTTCACTTGATGTTATTAGTTTAGTTTTTTGTGTTCTCGTTTTGTTGTGCAGTGGCTCTGGAGATCTTTCTAACCACTCTGGAAATTAATGAGCTACCTTTGTTACTTATGCATCTTCTCTCATTTTGCTTGATGTTGTTAGTTTATCTTTATGTGTTTTCGTTTTGTTATAAACACCCACAAATGATTTTTGTTACCAGTTTCTGCTGATCTGGGTTCATTGTACCGTTGTTTCATCTCACTGCCTTAAGTTGGCTGTGACCATAGAAGTTTTGTAATTTACTCAGTATTAATATAATTTTCCTCATTTAAGAAAAAGAAAGGAAAGCTAATTTACAATAAACTATGACAGACTTAACCCAATTTTTTTTCCAGACATCTCTCCATCATGATCTGAATCCTCCATTTTTTCCTTTTCTTTATCATTAGTTGACAAAGCACAACATTGAGGGATGCAGTGTGTGACTTCAGGGGATAATTTTGAACTGAGGCAAGGTTCCATCTCTTCGTTTTCCTGTCTGATTTTCCTTGGCCTTCCGATAATTAAATGGTCGTGTTAGCCTTACCTCTACATCTCTGTATTGCCATTTCAATGGCTTTATGGTCTTTGTGTGTCAGATAGGATCTTGCTGCAATGGATGGCATATTTATGCAACCAGGTCTTTGAGCCATATTGAAAATTGTTTCTGCATCCAATAGATTGCCCGGGATCACACAACATATTCTTCATCAGCTTCTGCATGTCCACCACTACCACTTCATCTTATGCTTTTCGCTGCCTTCCACATTTGCTGTTTCCATATATGCATATAGGGTATTTGAATCTCTTTGTTGACATAGTTGGAAAATGCTTGGAGATGGACAACATTAATCTTTCCTAAAGTTTTTCTTTTCCGTGTTTGGGGAACACTAGCAAGAGGAAGCTTCTTCCTTCGTCTTGCTTGTGTCTACCTACATTCAGAGATATATTGTCTGTATGGGGAAAATTAGTGAGAGGGATTTTGGGAGAAATTTGTGTCTGTGGGTGTTAAATTCAGGTGAGGTTTTGATCCTGAAACTCTTGACTTAGAATTCAAGAATTAACAAGAATATTCAATCTACTTGCGACTTCATTATGCAAAATGAAGTGTGTTTTAGAGAAGAGAATATTGTGATTTAAAACAAAATAAATATTGCAACAAACTTACACAACTTGGAATTTTATCTTGGTAACCCCAAATGTGGAGGAAAACCAGCTTTAATGGTAGTGGCAATGTCCTTGCTACCTCTGTTTATTGAGAAGATAATTACATCAAGTGGGACTCCATTTCTGTTCTATACTTCTTCTTATCTCAATCTCCTAATAAACAATTGATTCCTACAAGATTTCTCTTATTTTCTCGCAACTCAAACATGCTTTACTTCCATCTACAATTCCCTTTATATTGTTTTCTCATGACAGCAGAGTTCTTCCAGCCCTAGAAGAATTTCTGCAAACACAAACCTCAAACTGAGGCTGTATGATTCAAATTCCGAATCTGAAGTGCTTACTGTTGGCGGACAATAGTGTGGTTGCAGTGCTGTCCAGATGCCAACGAGGTGGCAGTCCAGTCCAAGTACATTCTGTTCTGTTTTTCCTGTTCTGTCTTTTTTACTGAGCCTGATATCATTTTCCAGATCCATTTTAGGTCAGATTTCGAAGATACACTTTTGAAAAACATAGAATACGCAGAGAAATTTTCTTACCAGCAGCAGCCAAATTCAGTTCCATTTTGAGTAGGTTGCCTTGGTTCTTTCTCTGCAAACGCTTCGTCAACTCATAATGGTCACTTCCATGCAAACATTAACTGTTTTACTTTTTGTATCATCTTCAACTGCAAAAGCTGAGGATGCCCCATTACAGCAGGGAGTTAGGGTCTTTGGGAATGTGGGACTTAGGAGGCTAAAGAAAGGGGATGTTGAATATGGGGGATATTAGGAAGAGTTTGGAGAGGAAGGTTAACAAAAAGGGTGTAGAGTTTTGATGAATCCAAGGCCATATATCAATGAAATTCATTAGCAAATGCAGGCAGTCAGATTGATTCAGCATCCCCAAGGACAGTCTTAGTCCTATTACTTTGTTGTCAAGTCTGCAACTTGGTTCTCGTTGTCATGCCCCCTGATTGCAGCCTGCACAGGAACATGAGACAATTGCTGACCAAGGGCAGTTCAAAAGGATTGATGGAAGTAACTAAGGGAAATATTAAATGCAACGATTCCCTATTAATGTTATAAGGTAGCGATAATATGATAAAGACTTTAATTAAACTAAAGGCAGTGATTCCAAAAATAAAATATTAAAAAAAACATGCAATTAATAATTAAAAAGGTTTAAGGGGCAGCGCTTGGATTATGAAGGGATGTGGCCCTTACCAATGTAAGGATGTAATGAAAAGAGGTGTCTTCTCCCCCACCATCGAAGATATCAAAGGGAGAACAATTCATTTGTGAGAGCATCAATGGGGATCAATCAAGCAAGCAGATTGGAAAAAGAGAAATAAGGATTGGAAATTATAGGAAATCTATTGGAGTTAATATTAATTCTAGCAAGAAGATTATTGTAAGTTTTAAATATAATTAGGAATATATATATATATATATATATATGATCCTGCAATAATGATACTTGCAGCAATTATTGATCATTTTAAGTAATCATGATGCTTCCTTTATTATGAACATGGATAATAGATTCGTATAATAATCTATTCTGATTTAAGTAGAAATGATTGCAAAACAGGAAGGCCGATCAACCTTTCGAGTTAACGAGAGGTGAAGGCCCGGCAGACCCGCCATCAAGTTGTGGGATGGGAGGCATATGTGTGCTCTCTGGCTTGGTTGAAGGGAGGTAGTCTTCATGCTCTTATCAAGCACGCCACCCATAGGGGGTTAGGCCTCATGGGCTGGGAGGCTTATTAGTACTCCTGGGCTTGATCAAGGAGGACGACCAGCCTCCAAGGTGGAGTGAGGGATGGAAGGGCGGCCCACTTTCCATGTTCTCGCAGTACAAGGATAACTATCCTTGAGACTGCAGTTTGCGAGGTTTCTACCAAATTCCTAATATGATTACTATAGGAATATGTTAGGATGATAATTAATACTATCGATTTCTAACTCTTATGGATAATAGTTGTCCTCATGGATTATGTTGGAAACTAACATTGTTGCAGGACCTAAACCAGGATTTATATCTTATAAAGGGCATTTCAATTGGTAAATTCATAATCTTAAATGTATTACATTTCTTATTTTGATTGATTGTGGTTTTACTGTTTTAGGGCAAAATCTAGGAATATCCTAAATAGGGGACATTACATTCGTCCCTCACAAGGATACAAAGGATTGTGTCTAATTTGCTATCGAGCCATTTAACTTCATCTATGGTTGCTTTCAATCTCCATGCTTTGACTTGATCCAATTTCATTGCATTTACAATAATCTGACAATCTCCTTCAACAATCAGTTTTGATCACCCTCTTAGGACTGCAATTTGTAGTCCTTTGAATAGAGCCATAGCTTCAGCCTAGTTATTGGTGTTAACACTACTTTCTGCATGAAAAGTAGTTTTGGTTGACAACAAGCCTTTTGAAAAATTCCACACCACCTACAGGACTTGGATTGCCTTTACCTGCACCATTAATGCCCAGTTTTATATATTGATCTGGAAGAGGGTAACATTTGGTCATTGTTTAACTTTTAACCTCTTTCATAATACCAAATCCATCAGGGGGGTCTGGCATATTAAGTTAAATGGTTTCTTAGGTATTCATCAAGACCTACATAACACTGTCTATTGCTTAATTTCCTTTTGCTTGTGTTGTTCTTATTACCTGGTGCTTTTATGTTGAAATTGATTGTACTTCCGAGTCCTGTTAACCGTTTTTTGTCACATGTGGACTTGAATATATTGCCCATATATTTCTTTTTTTTTTTCTTTACTAATTTTTTTACGTATTTGATGATCAGAAATGTATATAAAGCCACAATAATATCTCAAAACTAATTTCTCATCATCTATTCTTCTAGATTAGTGTGCAGTTCTCTTGTGGACATAAACATAATCTCTTTTACATTTTTGTCTCTGCTGTAGATATTGTGCCTATTTAATAACCAGACATGTATAATATTTGCAATCTGTTCTGTGATCTGGAAAACTAGTATGGATGTAAATTCTAATGTTCTTGTGTACTGTTTTCTTTTTGCAGGCATTGCCACCATCCCATATTAAATTTATTCCATTGAAACAGGTTCATATCTTTTCAGCCTCCTTGATATTGAGGAATTTGTCTCAACATTAGTGTTATAGACTATAATTTAAGTAATTATGTCTCCTTTACTCTCCATTTTTTGTTTCTTTTGGGCTTGCCCTTACTATAGTGATTCATACAAGAAATTCTTGATTCTTTACATGTTAATTTCTATTTTTTTTTCAAACAAGTAGCACATACAGTCTTCTTAAAAAGCAGTTAAGAATGAAAAGGATTGTAATATCAAGAAGAAATAGAGCTATTTCAAAAATGAAGAGGTGGACTTAAAGACGCTCCTAGAAATAAAAAGTTGAAAGAAGCTCTAGTATGAAGAGCTAGGTGCCATGTTGCAGCATGCTGAATTTTGAGTTAATGAAATTTATTTAAGTTGAAGAGGATCTATTCTTTAGGAGGAGATCAGAATTTTGAGTTCTCTCAATTCTATGTAGGTGCAGTCAGAGAAACGTGTTTTTAGATTCCTCAAGGAAAATTGTTGGACTATCTAAAAACTGGAAGTTGTCCCTTGATACCTTTTATTAGGGTTTTTTAGTATTACCTATTTCAGAAATTTCAATTTTCTAATTGTACTGGTCAGATATTTTGATTTCTAAACTTTTTCCCTCCTGTTGGGACTAAACTTCAAGGACATGGTAGTGAATCTTATTCATGTTGTTTGGGTGCCAAATATATTTTTTGAAATGAAAGATTGACTATATTGCCAGCTTAATTACGCCGTTTCCTTATTTGAGCTTCACGAGCTCATTTTATCCCTGGATGGTGGAAAAACAACGATATGCCTTGCAAGATGGTTGATGCATTATCAACCATTGATTCTTTTCGCCAATATTTGTACGAACAGAGGCCTGAGGAGATGATAAGTCTTGTCGAACACGCTGGCATTTATAAATCCAACTTAGCGTGTAAGCGGGGTCATGCCAAAATGAAAATTCATGCGCTAAAACCTCTCAATCAATGTTGTACTCTGATCTGTGTCCTTTGATTCTTGTCCTCAGCACATACGCTTTTGATGTAGAATGCGGAAGCCGTCTGTTTTTTCTTCAAAATGTACGTCTGCTTGAAATCAAGCGCCATTTTTTAGCATTTATAGGTCACAGAATATAGTAAAGAATTATACGACTTGCTCTCTGAATATTTTTTTATCTGAATTTTCCTATGGTACTAAAGACAGCATCCATAGTCATTAAATAGACCTGCTCACTTTGGTGCATAAAAATAGAACCAAATTGCTTTAAAGTTCGAGCCATATGCAGAAAACAGAGATTGCCTTAAAATATATGCTCAACTGGAAAAATTGAAAAATGAACATGTATTTTGCATCCATAGCTCAAGAAAAATATAAATTAGAAATTCATACGCATATACCTTCAAGAATCCATATGAATTAATTTAAGAATATGCTTAGTTCAAATCTTACAAAACAGGGCTGTGCATGCAATGCCACATGTTACATAGTTCACGTGCCATGTCTATGCTTCCACATTTTGCAAACTTTCCGGCTAGGGTGGTTGCAGCACATATTTGACACAAAATACTTAAATAATTTACACCTGGGCTAAGTTCAAAGTTTACAGAACAGGCCTCTGCATGCATATTTATTGTGAAGATAGCGCAGCAGCTATTGCATTTACAGCATCAGCAGCAGCCGCCGAAAACCCTTCAATACTAACCTGGAAATTTTATTGCCTAGATGTTGGTCACATTATGATTCACCACTTTATGCAGTTGATCCACCTGCTTCTTCTAGAGATATGAACAAGATCAACTGCTCCTACGCACCTATTAGGACTTGGGGTTTTCATCAATGAAACGATCTCCTCCCCAGCAGTTGGTTCTGGACCAGGGCATGAAAGCCCCTATGCACCAGCTCTAAAATGATGAACTGAACTGGTCTGTCCTCATTTTGCTCTCTGCTTCCATTTTTGAGATTACTTGACGTTACTGGTGTGAATGAAATGAATTCACTAAACATTCGTCCGAGGGAAGGAATTTAAGAATGCCACCTGCCACCCATTTGTCTTTTTTTATATAAACTAATAGAAATTTCCCAATAATGAGTACTTTTAAAAAATATAAAAAGGAAAGTCTGTTTAAAAGCAAACACTAGGAAATGTCTTCAATTTTTTGAATTCGTACATGTTCAATGCAAATTAATAGAGGAATGATCAGGTAAAAACAATAGTCTCTACCCTGCCTAACAATGATAACAACAATAAGGATCATCACATCTTAGTTTTTAAATGAGGAAATTAAAGAGTAGAGGATGGAAAATTTTATTTTAGTTTAAATAATAAAAGAAAAAATAAGAGGGGAAAGAGAGCATGTTTGAATTGATGGTTCCAACAAATATAAACAGTAGAAGAAAAATTAGGAGGAAGTTTGAGTTATTAGTCTTAGGTTTTGAGATTTTAGATTATAATATATTATTGTCTTAGATTTTAGTGTCTACTCATATTTAATTTAATATGGTTTTATTTATGGATCTATCAATTTAGTTAATGTTGTGTGTTAATTTTTAAATTACAAGTTAGTTTATTTTATTTATATTGGTTAATTTGTTTTTGTTTGAAGAATTGTTTTTATTTAACATTATTTTATAATTTATTTGTTTTTAAATATATTTCAGATGTATTTTAATTTTGCTATGAATTTTTTTTGTCTTCTTATCATTATAAAACAGCTCTCAATATAATAAAATATGATCATTTAATATTATTAAAACATTCACTTAAATATTTTTGTTTTGACATGCTTTACTGCTATCAATCATTTTGGCCGGTTTCATATTTATATTTTCGTATTGGTATGCTTTTCATTCACCATTATTCGGTTTGCAAGCAATGAGAGCATTTAAAGATTATTATTGCTCCGGAGATGATGCCAAATGCATGGTTCAAGGCAAAATATTTCTTTGTTTAAATTATATTTTGAAAATGGTATTTTTGTATAATTGAAGCTAATTATAATGGAGCATGATTATCTTCCTCATGTAGAGGTTTTGTTTCAGTTGTGTTTGGATCCCTGTTAGAGGATGCATAGTTGATTTGAAGCTATCACTTCCCCATTGAGACCTTTGTTACACAAACATCATTTGCTAAATGGCCTACCAATTGATCTCATGTACTACAAAATATATGCAAAATTTAAACCAATTTTTTTCCTAATTGACCTTTCACACCTCTTCGGCGTATCCATTGCACACCAAGGTGTGATTGCTAGTAATTAAAGGACATACATACTTTATTGTGGTTCTCCTGCTAACAGGGACACACAGAGTGAACAGGTTACATTTTGACCCTAAACATAGCACCCACATATTGGTCACCCATGAGTCACTCTTTCTGTAAGGTGATATCCACCTCCCGCATCATACCTTCTTTTTCTTTGTCAATTGTTGCCCCCCGTACCTTGCAAAACACAAGGCAAGTAGGAAACAGAATTAGTCCTCATCATAATAATAAAATTAATTATACATCAGATACTTATTGCATCATATAACTTACATTTACTCATTTTCAATAAGAAAACTAAATCATAACAGTGAAGGAAAGTTTGGGTTATAAATTTGACTGTACAAAAAGGTTATGGCATTACATGACTTTTATAGTTTCCATTACTTTCTTCAATGTTAGTTGTAATGCCCCATGCTTTCACCTTAGACATTAATGGACAAAAACTGGACAAACAATTTTTTTGTGATACAAATGTATCAAGCATGCCACATTACACTCCTACTTGTACAAGGTGCCATGACAAAATGAGAACACAATTGACTTGCTTATCAATGCACTAACATGGTGACACAAGCGGAAGACTTGCTACACCACAGACCTAAACATCATGATTGTCTCAAACAATGAGACTCAAAGGATAATTGGGGTTCCCATGTCCAACAACAAACCCTTGTACCTCAATTATTGAGTCACCTATAAGGATTGCAGGATGCAGGAAAATGAAGAGCATTCTACACTGGTTTGGACTTCAGGGATAAATCAGCAGAAATTTAGATTTCAAAGTCCAGGCTACATGTTCCCTTACCAGCTTGAACTTCGGCTCCTGGACTGCAATTTGCAACCAGCATAGACTACTCAGACTTTCGGGCCAAGATTGTAGGATCTTGGACTTCTGGGTCTGGCTTTCAATTTGCCGTTTGGACTTCAGAGGCTGATTGACACTTAGTTGCAAGAAAACATTGAGATTCTCACTGAATGCCGAACACCAAGAGGTTCATAGCCCGAACATTGGAGAAGGGTTTACACCAAGCATCTTAGACTTTGGTGTTTGATGCTCATTTACAATTTGCACTCCCTAGGTAGGGCATCCACCTGCTGTGTGCTGAACGTTGAGGCTAAAGGGTCTACAACTTGGGGATTTGGGCTTTGGACTATAGTAACAATACACACTTTCTGCAAACTGTAAAGGGTAAGGTCAACCCCAATGGATGACCAACTTGGCCTTTGAAAGATGACTAGCAACATGCATTTCGGACTTTAGGGTTGAAAATGCAATTCACAACACTACAAAACTTCAGCGTGATTTGAACTCTTGGGGAATGATAATTCGGACTTTGGGATCCAATTTAGTATTTACAGAATGCATTTTGAACTTTAGGGTTCAAAATGCATCCACTAATCAAGCAAACTGATGCAGTGTGTGATTCGGGTAACCTGCAACGTGTAGCCAACTCAGGCATCCATACAATCAAAACAGTTCACAATGCAGTATAGAAGCAATAACAACCCATAACACGTTCTTTATTCCTCAAATTTGGATTACAACCTTGCCTTTAGGCACACACGTTCAAACAATCCAATAAGGATTAATCTTAACAAACCAACAACCAAATCATGATAATAGCAAATTGAAAATATTTAGAACAACAACAACATGTGGGCTGAACAACCTCTAATCCTACTCACAATCAATTAAGGCGCACAAGTCTAATAGGCTTCTTCATAGAAAAAATAATAAGATTAAATAGGTCTCTGATGCTAGTTAACTACCCCATCCAGTTTCTCATTCCACACTATATATTACCACCAGCTGAGAGGAAAGACATAATTTCAGTGTTACCCAGGGATGCATCCCCAGGTCTAAATCCCCCATCCCCATCCCCATCCCGGGGACAGGGGACGACAGCAATGTACTGTTTTTTTTTTTAAAATTAAAATTAAAATATTTTGACGGAGGTCATCCACAAATTATTTGTAGCTACCCGATTCAGGAGCACGAGCCTTTTTGGGGTGAACCTCTTCGGCTAAGAGCCAAGGACTGAGGGGTATCCATTCCGCCAAATTTGCCCGGGGCATGATTCCGGCCTCATCCCTTTTTTGGTGTCGGAGCCTTTGCACTCAGCAAGACTTGATCCTTGGTGGGCTCATTTAGAACCTTTCAACTTCACTAGTAGACGAAGGACCCATTGACTTTTTTTTTTAAATTTTGATTTTCATATCATAATTGGAAAAAAAAAACTATATGGCAGCAATGTAGGCTTTGGTTATTTTGTTATACGTTTAAACTTGTATATTATTGTTTTAATATCGCATGCATATTCACAATGAATTCTGAATTCTGAATGCATATTGAGTATAGACAATGAATTCTTAACACAACTGTTATATGCTAAGTTTCTATAATGTATATATGCATGCTTTATCCATGTTTTCATATGAATATTTAAAGTTTCCCTATATATTTTATATAGCTGTCCCCCTGCTGTCCCCAAATTTGGCCTGAAAAATCAGAAACTTGGGGGCTCGTCCCGCTGTTCCCTGCTGTCCCCGTCCCGGAAACTTGGGGTAACACTGCTTAATTTTTATTAACCTACTCCCTAAGGAGAAAAAATATTACCATACCACTATATATTCTCCTTTCTATTTGTTCCTTTTTGTACAAGCCTATATTCAATTTTTTTTATATAGCCTCTGCCAGGATTGAAATTGTTGATCTAGCAACAATACCACACTTAGGAGTTTTTAACATCAGAAAAATAGACTATTGCTAGTATAAGTTGGAACAATATATGATCAGGAACGCTCGACAATGCCAAGCAATGATTGTTGCCAACACAATCAACAATGGGAATAGGTGAGTGTGGCAGAAGATTGTTAAGTGTAACTGCTGATAGGCAGAAAGGCTCGACCCATGGACTGGAACAGGTGAATGGAGGATAATTGCCCATGCTACAATTGATAAATATCACGTCTAGCATAATAGGCATTGCCAGCAACAAAGGATAAATACCTACAATTTATGATGATGATTGCAAATTTTGTGGGTCCTAGTGGTAGCGTGGAGGTTAACACTCATAATTTGGCAAACATGTGGGCCCCAGTATGGAACTTGCCTAACAGAAAGAATGTTGCTAGTTAGAAATGTGGGACCTTGAAGATTGTAATTTATCATGTGGTGCCTTAAATAGTGTGGGCCCAACAATTTGGTCAACCATTAGAGAGGGAAGAGTATGTAGGTCCCAACAAGGATTTGCAATGCCTAGCTTAGGGAAGATTCTTTTATATATTTACTTATTTATCTCCCCACATGCAGCTCATGGTGAATCCCCTAGGTAGATTAAAATCAAGGAGGATATAAAGAAGCAACTAGCTCCATTGTGGACCCCTTGTGAACAAAAGAAAGAACCTAATAAGACAAAAAAACCAGAAACACAGAAAAATTAGAGAAAAATCACGACTCCCACAACCTACAATTCAGATTTCAGGGTCTAAGGAGCAAATTGCAAGTGTGCAGAATTTTAACAAGGCAAGGAGAACTAGCTCTTGCTTCTTGATTGCCGACGCATAACTCCCTCCTTTTGTGTGCTATGCCAAAACAATTCAGATCAAGTAAGCATACATGGGCCCCCCTTGGCCAAGCACAAAGTCCCCAAATGCCTTAGAAAGTGAACTAATCCCCACAACAAAACTCTCCTTCTCAAGGATAAGAGAGGCAAGGAAATGACAAGGTTCACAACGGAACAACCAAAAGAGATAATGAGAACATCACAAAGCATCGTAGCAACATACAATCTCATAAAGAGGGGTATAAATCTCAAATGAATCTATGACAAGACTAGGGCCAAGAGGTAAGAAATCATGCTTATAAATACAATATTCTAATGCATGCAAAGAGATTTTGTTTACTAATTTGTTTTTTGTGCTTTTCCAAATTGAAGTGTGAGTTAATTAATCTACATGCAAATAACAAATTCTATATGGCTTTGCAATTACATTGTGCTCTTTCTTGTGTTTTCAATTTCAAGTAGATTTTTCAATTAAACTTTTAATCCACGAGCAAGAAGAGTACATAAAATAATATAAATCTAATCTACCTAAGAAAGCAACAAAGGATCTAAGCTAAACTAAGAAACAATAATAGAGTGTTACAAATTTTACGCAGGGGTATGTGATTTAATAACTAACAAATAAAACTTCGAGTAAAAAAATTGTTTCTTGAAATAAAAGAACTTGGAAGAATCTTTGAAGCTTCTTATGCAAATATTGTAATTGTATCCTCATAGATCCAACTTTTATTCATAAGTTTTTTCTCCTCTTCTAGCCTTGGGGTAGCCCGCTTGATGGAAATGGAAGTGTAAGAGAGGGGACCAACCGCGTCAAGGCTCCGGGTCACGGAGAGCCGAGAGCGGAGGGTTGCCCTAACTTACCTCACTCTAACAGGCGTCTTGGGATGAGGATCGAGAATGAAGAGCACTATCGAGTGCTTCTGTCACTCTACGACCCGAATATTTGATTGGGGCTAGATGAGCCGCTTTCTGGAGTCCAAACTGTACCTCAGACAACTCTTTGTCCGAGGACCGCAACGCGGGTTTGTGACGACAACACGACATGTTGGCGTCCATAAGGCCACCAAACGTAAAGTACAACAAGAAATACTAGAACCCTACTAATAGTCTAGTTTATTGATTTTAACGAAAATAATAGAATGATAATGTACGAAAAGTAAATGCAGAAATGATAAAGTGGATAAAAACTAGGGTGACAAATATTAACTCACTGAAGCGCCAATTCGCTAGCGAGCTCCTCACACACGTTCACCTACACACAAGTAAGAACGGAAAATTGTTGGGGCTGTATAGGGGTTTGCCTCAGTCAAACCCCGCTTTGGTGTTTCCACCTCCACAGATAGCCAGAAAAGCAACAGAGTAGAAAGTATGATAAAGAAGATAGAAAGAAATGCACTAAACACTACAAAAGATAAAAGCTATTCTATCAAATCACAATGCGAAAGTAAAATGATGCTATACCACCTCCACCCAAAGGCACTCAAGGCCAATGAAGGGAGAATGCAAGGTAACGAACTTGGCAAAGTCGCCACAGCCATAGCGGTGACGAAGGGAGGTCTCGCAAGACTCCAAGTTCGCAGCTTCTATGGTAGAGCAGCACGTGAAAAGATGAAGTTGACGGAGTAACCAGTTGCTGCAATGCTTCAAGTGGAGTTGTGAAAATGGAGTGCTAGAAATGGGAGAGATTGAGTGAGAATTGCTTGAGAGATTGAATGAGAGTGAAAGAGATGAAGTGATTGTGAAATGAATGGATTTGAAGGCCAAAGAGAGCCATTTTGGGTCGGTTGGTCGCACAGAGGCGTTACAAACCGTCCCCAATGAGGTGTGTAACGTCCCTGCAGACTTAGGGGTAGGAATCTGTCAGGGACGAAAGCACGCCGTGCAGACGAAAATTCCCCCACCGACACACAAAACATGTGCCAAGTGGATGTATTTCGGAAGGGTGATGTGGAATTTCCTCTTCAGATTTGATTTTCTAAGGTGAGGGTATGCAAAATGGGAATTTACACAAGGCGTGCAAATTCTCTCCTATATAGGAAGATGCAAATTGGTATTGATTTAGAAGTTGTGACTTGGACCACCAAGTTATCACAGTGTTCCACGGGGACGCGTCCCCCCGAAAAAAACACCCACACTTGAGACGGGGAAACGCCTGGGAAACGTCCCTCTGCCGTCCCTCCACCGTCTCCAAATTTCGCCGCCATTTCCTAGATGTCTCCTTCTTGAGGGAAATGTTTCTTGGTTGTTTCTGTCAGGGAGACTCCAAAGAAACGTCTGGGAGACTTCTAGACGTCCCCTCAACTTGAGGAAATGCCCAGACGTCCCCTTGAAAAAGCATTAAAAAGTATTGATTTTAATTAAAAAAATTAAAAAACAAATCTAAAGTTTAAATTTTATGTTTAATTTTTTAAAACCTACGTAATAATGGTTAAAGTCAAATGATGTTTTTTATTTTCAATGTTTCATTTGTAAACATTATTCGTTATTGTGTGAGCTGAAGACTGGTTTGAAAGAGAACGTTGAAGGTATGAAGATTGGTCTGTGGGCACTGGTCATCGAAACTTTAGGGCGATTTGAGGATTCAAGGGCGCACACATACAAGTGTGTAGGTTTTTATTTTTTTGATATCATCATATCATATTTGACCCTATGCCCTCCTCCAGCCTCCCGTATATCGGTATTGGTAGAGATGTATGCAAAATGTGGAAGCAGTGGCAAGGCACGTGAGCTGCCTGACTGAATGCCTCAAAGAGATGTCATCTCATGGAATGCAATAATCTTGTTGCTTGCATTCTCCCTTCATTGGCCTTGAGAGCCTTTGGGTGGAGGTGGTAACACTTCATTTTCCTTTTGTGGTTTGATAGAGTAGCATAGCATAGCATCTTTCGTAGTGTTCAATAATCTCTTTTTGTCTTTCCTTTATCGTACTTTCTACTTCGTGGCTCTTTTGGCTATCCGTGGAGGTGGAAACACCAAAGCGGGGGTTTGATTGAGGCAAACCCCTATACAACCCCAACATTTTCCCCCTCTTGCTTGTGTGTAGGTGAATGTGTGCGTGGAGCTCGTTGGCGAACTGGAGCTTTAGTGAGTTGATATTCGTCACCCTTGTCTTCATCTACTTGCTTTATCTTTTATGTAGTTACTTTTCGTACTTTATAATTTTGTTTATTTCGTTAAAACTAGTTAGCTAGGGGTAGTTAGTAGGTTTTTCTGGTGTTTCATCATCCATTTTATGTTTTCTGGCCATACGGATGCTAGCGCACCAGAGAGACGCCAGCATGCTGCGCTATTGTCCTAGACCCGCGCTGTTGTCCTCGGACAGAGAGCTATCTGAGGTGCAGTTTGAACTCCAGAAATCGGCTTATCTAGCCCAAATTAGATTTTCGGATCTGTAGAGTGACAGAAGCACTTGAGAGTGCTCTTCATTCTCGATTCTCATCCCAAACACCCGTTAGCTTGAGGTAAGTTAGGGTAGCCCTCCCCTCTCGGCACTCCGTGACCTAGCCTTGGTGTGGTTGGTTCCCCTCTCTTACATTTTTGGTGAACCCATGAACCATTTTGGTTATGTTTGGTAGTGCTGAAGGGTCCTTTTCTCGTATCCTAAGAGCGTTGTAGGTGTGAGTGTTGTGAGGCGTTTCGCCTTACAACCCAACCTGTGACCCCTAGTAGGCGTAGTTGGAAGGTTCCGTAGGCGTTGCGAAATGAAGCCTCAATTGGGTCACTGTCCAATTGCGAACCTTTGGGGGGCTTTGTGAGAGTATTGTTTAGTGTAAACGATGGCCTCCTTTCTGCATTTGCCTATCCCCTCTGCGCAACCTGCAAGTAGCTCTCCAGGTATAACTTTCACCTCGCAGGACCTGCCGATGGGTTTTAATAGAGAGCCATCTCCTCTTTACATCCCCGCACGAATCAACGAAAACACTGTGACATGTGTTCTTGTTGACCCAACATGTCAGGTGAATGTTATAACTAAGGAGATTATGTTGATCAATTTCCTGCATAAAGATGGGTACGAGGCACTTGAAAGTATCATCCGTACACATAACAGACTTTTTGTACCTCCTCTTGGTAACATCACCTTGTCGGTCCTTGTTGGACCTAAGTCAGTAAACATGCTTTTTGACATAATCTCAGGGTTCGAACTCTTCAGAGTGAAATTGGGTATCCCTTGGTTGGTTGCTATGAATGCAGTTCCCTCGATCGTGCATAAATGCTTGAAGTTTATCCATGAGGGTTCAGTACATGTAATCCATGACACTGGCTATAAAACGCCGGTAGCGTGTGGTAGGTATTCTTTAGACCACTTTTGGCCTGCACTCGTTGGTCTGCTTTTGCCTAGGACGAACCTCTTGTATCAGACCTATAAGAAGTACAAGAAAGGGCGCTTAACGCCTAAGGTGAGGTACCCTCCATCTCCTTGTGCTGTCTGGCATAAGGCTTGTTTGAAAGCTGATAGTGATGCGGCCATGGCGTAGAGAAAGGAAGAAGAGAAGCGCTCTTGAGGTTCCTCTTCCTCCTCTTTCGATGTCTAGCCTGTTGCTTCCTCTCGCCCTGCTATGGCATCATTGGATTCTACTCCGCGTTTGTGGGAGAACCCTATGGTGCCCGCTTGGCGAAAGCCCAAGCGTCCTACATTCGAACTTCTCGTTTTGCCCACAGTGCCTAGGCCCGTTCAATATGGTAGAGGGAAGGGTTCCCGTGGGGAATCGTCCATGTCTCGGCCTCTGCGGCCTCCCACCGCTCCTGCTCCCAAGGTGGTGAATGGGAAGAGGCTCGCCGTTGAGGCGCTAGAGCTGATTCCCCCCGTTGTTTCTTAATCTCTTCCTCTTGATCTCGTCCAAGAGTCTCTCCCTCCGTTGGAGACGACCGTGATGGACACTTCGATGGCTGAGCAGGATCCTTATGTTCCGTCTCAGCTTCTGGTCTCTTGCTCTTGGAGTCGCAAAAATCGCATTTCGTGTGAGCACAAGCATCGGCGAAAGGCTCTGGCGGCTGAGTAGGCCGCTTTGCAGAGGAAGGATGGGGAGCCGACCGCCATTGTTTCAGGGTCTCCTGCCATGTCCTCTCCTGTCCCCTCCGCTTTGGTTCAATCAAATTTGATTCTGCTTCCGGTTCCTACTACGAGCGTGAACGCCCCTGACCCTAAAAAGGTGCAGGTGTTCATTGCTCCTTCGGTCGAGCCGCCTCTCTTGATGTATCTCCTGGACATGTTGCCGTTGTCAAATCTCGTGGACATGCCGAACACCTTGGTGGTGTCCACTGTGGTTTTCTCTTCCTCATCCGCGCCTCTCGCCTCATCCATGGGTAGTTCACATTCTCTGACGAAGCAAAAGGTGGAGGTTGGCCCTTCCAGCAATGGGGGGTGTAAGAGGAGTCCACCTTCTTCAGAAGGTGGTCTTGCGCTAGCGTGTGCCGTCCTAGTGACGGAGGAAGTTCCGACTTCCCTTGAGTTCATCATTGCTCCCGAGTCACTCGGTGAGCCTATCAATGAATCTCAGGCACCACCTCCCTCGTCCGTTGAGGTAACACATGGCACTTCGTGAAGTGCATGTTTAACTCTTTGGACGAGGGCCTAATCCTATTGGCGATCTTCGTGAAGTCGTTGACCTTTGCTCCACAAGAACCGAGTGGAGAAGACCTTGTGGGGCCTTCTTCCTTGGCCCTTGTTGCGGGAGGGTTGGAGGGTTCCCCCCTTAATATTCCACCTTTGCAAGCTTGTTTGCCTTCCCTGTATAATGATCCGTATTGGGAAGCTAATGACCTCTTGGTCGATGAGTGTTAGGGGGGCACCTCTTCTTTACCTTTAGATTAGGTGTGTATGTGTTGTGATGTGTTCCCCCGTGCTTGCGTTATGTGTTCCTGGATGACCCTTGTCACCCTTGTAGGTGCTTGGATATAGGAGTGATTATGTGTCATAAACTTCCTCTATTTGTGGCATCATTCTTCCTTTGTTATGTGTATTGATTTTCGGCAAATTGGGGACGATGCAAAGTGTTGGGGGCATTTAGGCTTCCCTTCCATGTTGACCCAATTTTTTATTTTTACTTTGTCTTCTCGTGCATTCTTCATATGGCTTGATATAGTAGGGGGTTGATGACAGTTCATCTATATACTATTACTATACTTATATATATTTATAAGCACCTCTGACCCCGAAATATCAGATCGCCCTTGTGTCCCTTGTTTGTGATGTTATTGTTTCTTTTTACAGTTTTGTTATCTTTCTCTCTTCTTTGCTTGAGTTGTGATGTTGTGGTGATTATGTGTTGTCCCTCGTGTGCGCGATAACATTACCACGGTGACATCTTGCTATTTTCTGCGGTCCTCAACATCAGTTTTTCATTCTTGCTTTTCTCTCATGTCGCGTGCCTCTGCGTTCAACACGCACCACCCTAAGGGGGGGCTACTATGTCAACTTTGATTTTCAGAAAACGCATTCGACGACTAACAAATCTTTTCATGAAAATCTTTGCAAACTTTTTCAAAAATCGCATTCTCAACAAGGACCCCCTAGCGGAACGTGTTTGCTTCGTCATGGGTTCGCAAAGAAAGAACATGAAGAACTTTCCTCCGAGGAGGGAACAACTTTTCCTGTGGGAGAAGCTTTGACCTTCCCCTCGCGAGGGGGCATTTTCTTCCTTTCAAATTCTTTGATGAGGTGAACATCTTTTGAAAGGATTCCTTCATGGTGAATTGATTTGCAAAAATAAAAAAATATTCTTGCACTTTCAAATAGCGTGTCCTTTGAGTGGACCCTTTTTCTTTTGAAGGGTTCCCGAGGGAGCCCTTTGAAAGCTTTTCAATTTCTTGACTGTCTGCTTGTTTGCCTGTGTGGGTGCCTTTTGTTTTCTAATATGTTTTATTTGCGGATTAACATGTCACTTTGTAGTTTCTCTTGTGAAGCCGCTTTCCAGTCCAACTCTACGTAGTCCCCTTACATTGGGCTTCCTTCATGAGAGAGTACTTGGGGGAATGCCTTCTTTGCAGGTCCAAGGGCCTGTGAAGCGCTTGCATCTTGCGAGATTTTCCTATCGTTGGTCTTCGGTCCTTTGGTGTACTTTAATCAACTTCGTAGTTTCGTGGAGCTACGGAGTCCTTTTGTTCGAACCTCCTTAGGAGAGAGTACTTGTGGAGTCCTTTGCCGACCCTGCGTTTTTTGAGTTCGCCAGATTGCAGTCTACTTCCTCGATGGTTGAGGTATACATTTCTAACTCTTCGATCTACTTTACCAAACACTCATCGATACTCATGCTCGCTAAAGTGGGGGCAAAATGTATAGGAGCGAATTTGCACCCCTTGTGTAAATTCCCCTTTTGCATACCCTCACCTTAGAATATCAAACCCAGGCGTAAATCCACATGACCCATCCGAAATGCATCCACTTGGCGCATGTTGTGTGTGTTGGTGGGGGAACTTTCATCAGGGATGTGAGCACGACATGCAGACGTCTGCGCGACGTGCTGCCATCCCTGACAGATTCCTACCCTTGGAGTTTGCAAGGACGTTACACTCCTCATTGGGGACGAATTGTAACGCCTTTGTGAGACCAACCTATTGGTTAATAGATTTGTCACATTAATTAATTCACTCTGGCCCACATAAATGACAATCTGGCCAATAGTTGAGTCACTTGCGGCGATAGCTGCAAGTGCTCTCTACTTATTTTACAAGGCGCAACTACCTTCAAATAATATGCAATGAATAGAGACACAGGGTATGCTTTTAACCAGAAAGCAGGAAGACAACTAACACCTACCCATAACCATGAAAGTAGATGTGAGATATTTGAAACAAACGACACAAAGTTCGTTTGTCTCACATTCACATGCAAGAAATAATTAAAGAAAAGCGATAGTTTCTCTTTTAACAGATGAATTAATCTGAACACAAAGTCTCAGAGATGAAAATATACACATTCTGACCTAACAGATAAACATGGAAGAATAATCATGAAGAACCACAATTCATTTATAATTAAAGGAAGCATTAATAAATACACAGATTTAGAAATATATTCCTTTATTTCTTCGATGCCAAAAATGCGGATTCACAGACCCCACACCCTGTACAATCAAAATGCGCTCAAAAGCAGAAACTATCCCCCGCTCGGCTTTACATTCAGAGGTCTATATATAGGCACACCAAAACTATTACATTACAAAAATAACGGTCTTGAAAATGATTAGTATCAAGAAAGGTTTCAAAACGTTAACAGTTCAAATTAAACGTTATCATTACGTATCACCAAAAGACTTCATGCATGCTATTAAACCGCTGGAGGTGCCAGAACTCTGTATAGTTCTAACTGCATTTCCATAACTAAATTGTGAAATTCAGCGCGTTCTTCTAAAACAAAAATCACCCTATTGTACTCGACGTAGCTGGTTTTCTCTTTCCATGCCACTAAACGCAGCTGAGAAATGATGTCAAGTTGCTCTTCTTCAGGCCAATTCAAATCTGGTTGCACGACGGGCATAGGTTCGTCTTCCCATTCCTTGATGTCGCTAGGAAGTACCATCTTGAGAAATTTCTGGAGTTGAAAATGCTGCCACCTTTCCTCGTATGCAGGCTCACTTAACATCGGCAGCAAGAAGTGACCATTTATTTGCCAAGAAAAACGTGCCAATCTGCTACTAAATTCGTTTCACCACCTTCCTTATTTAAGAGTTGTCCTTTCGAAGGATTTAAAAGATTACATTAAACCTCCAGTTGGCGTTTCAAAGCATTTGAAAAGACATCCCTTAAAGGCATCGTATAATTCATTAAATGAGCTGACACTTTGAAAGTTGTGCATCCCGTCGAGGTCGCCCCATCGTTGAGAAATAGAACTCTATAACCATTTGTCGGGAGTTCTAAGGTTTTAAGAACCTCCGACTTGTTGACTACATAGGACATCATTGGATGAGACTTGAAACTTCAAGAGCTACAAATTGGTCGGATAGTCGGACAGTTTCGAAACTTTGGAACCTGGCGACTTGGTTAGGAAATTTGGCAGGACCGCGACTAGGTTATAAAATTTATGGAAGCTGCGACATCATCAAAAACTCACTTATTTAAGAGAGAAAAATTTAATTTTTCAAGTGAAAATTTGACGGGTAACACAACTGACCCGAAAACGGCTCCTTTTGGTCTTCAAATGCATCTATTTCACTATCACTTCATCCCTTTGGCAATTGATTCCATCTTTCACAATCTCTTTAGCAATTTACTCACAATTCTAACAATCTTCACAACTCCATTGAGCATTGCAGCAAGCAAGCTTGTTATTCCATCAATTCCATCTTTGTACGTGTGGTGCTACCATAGAAGCTGCGAGTTTGGAGCCTTTCAAGACCTCCCTTCGTCATTGCTGCGGCCGTGTCGACTTTGCCAAGCTCGTTGCTTGCATTCTCCCTTCATTGGCCTTGAGAGCCTTTGGGTGGAGGTGGTAACACTTCATTTTCCTTTTGTGGTTTGAGAGAGTAGCATAGCATCTTTTGTAGTGTTCAATAATCTCTTTTCTTCTTTCCTTTATCGTACTTTCTACTTAGTGGCTTTTTTGGCTATCTGTGGAGGTGGAAACACCAAAGCGGGGGTTTGATTGAGGCAAACCCCTATACAGCCCCAACATTTTCCCCTTCTTGCTTGTGTGTAGGTGAATGTGTTAGTGGAGCTCGATGGCGAACTGGAGCTTTAGTGAGTTGATATTCGTCACCCTTGTCTTCATCTACTTGCTTTATCTTTTATGTAGTTGCTTTTCGTACTTTATAATTCTGTTTATTTCGTTAAAACTAGTTAGCTAGGCAGTTAGTAGGTTTTTTTGGTGTTTCATCCTGCATTTTACGTTTTTTGGCCGTATGAACGCTAGCATGCTTGAGAGATGCCAGCGCGTCGAGCTTTCGTCCTCAAACAAGGCGCTGTTCGAGGTGCAGTTTGAACTCCAAAAATTGGCTCGTCTAGCCTAAATTAGATTTTTTGGATCTGTAGAGTGACAAAAGCACTTGAGAGTGCTCTTCATTCTCGATTCTTATCCCAAACACCCGTTAGCTTGAGGTAAGTTAGGGCAGCCCTCGACTCTCGGCTCTCCGTGATCTGACGCCTTGGTGTGGTTGGTCCCCCTCTCTTACACAAGCAAATGATGAGGCAAATGATGCTATTGGCAAATTCTTCTTTGCCAATGGCATTCCATTCCATGTGGCTCGCTCTCCTTATTATAAGGAAGCCGTGTCAAAGATAATAAGGGCAGGACTATCATATGTGCCACCAGGGGAGACTAAATTGAGGACAACAATCTTGGATCAGAACTATTTCAAGATTAATATTTTGATGGAGAAGATGAAGAGAACTTGGGTCAGAAGTGGATGCAGCATAGTCATGGATGGGTGGACGGACATTAGGCATTGTCCACTCATCAATATCATGGTTACATCTACAGTGGGACCTTATTTCCTTAGGGCTATTGATTGTTTAGGGAATAGCAAGGATGCTCATTATCAGTTCCAGATCTTCAAGGATGCTGTAAAGGAGGTTGGGCCACAAAATGTGGTGCAGGTAGTGACAGATGCTGCCCATGTGTGCAGAGCTGTAGGGAAGTTGATTGAGGCAGCTTATAGACACATTTGGTGGACTCCTTGTTGTGTGCATGCCATGAATAATGCACTTAAGGACATGGGTAAAATCAGCTGGATCAGATCATTGTGAGTGATGCTAGAGATGTGCAGATGTTTATCTACAACCACCATACTTCACATGCACTTTTTAGGACCTTCTACAAGAAGGAATTCTTGAAACCTATACAGACTCGGTATGCATCATACTTTATTCTCTTGGAGAGGATGCTTGAGTTGCAAAAGGCATTGCAACTAATGGCAATTACAACAGAATGGAACGGATGGCCCGAGTCGAAGACACAAGAGGGGTTGAGGGTTAAGGAGGTGATGAAGAATGATGTCTTTTGGGCTGATGCCATATATATTGTCTTCATCATTGATCTAGTCTTCATAGTTATTAGATTTGGGGATTCTAATGCACCTTCCCTTGGAGAGGTATATGAGTGCATTGATTCCATGCTTGATAAAATGAAGGCTATTGTGTGAGAGGAACCCACAATGCTATTCTACATTGAGCATATTCATCCAATCATTCAGTGTAGATGGGAGAAGCTCAACACTCCCTTACACATGGCTGCCTATGCATTGAACCCAAAGTGGTACGTGCCACGTCCCGATAGAATGACACCTATAAAGGATGCTGAGGTGAAGGAAGGGTTCATGAAGGCCATTGACAAAATGTATGATCATATAGAGGCCAACTTGCTTCGTATTGAGTGGACAAAATTTGCCACTCTTTGGGGATATTCAAAGGCGGCCAAGATAGATTTGGAGACTATGTCAGAGGAGGACCCCAATTTGTGGTGGACTATGCATGGGCCTAGATCTTTGATTACTACTCTAGCCATTTGTTTGATGTCCTAGGTTTCTAGTTCTTCTGTTGTTGAGAGGAACTAGTCTACTTATAGCATCATCCACTTCGTTAAGAGGAACAAGCATACTTCTAGGAGGGCAGAGAAGCTTGTGGCTGTACATAGTGCTTTACGTCTCATTGACCGCAACACAACTACATACAAGGAGAGTCCAACGACCAGATGGGATGTAGAGCCAGAAGAGCCAGCACAGATAGATGATGATCCTACATAGACAAGGCTGGTTGGTATTGGTTTAGAGGAGCTTGAGCATGTGGGGTCCAACAGTTCCAATGATTAGGAGATTGACATGGAGCTTGGAGATGATTAGATCATTAGAGGCATCAAGCCATTAGCTTGGAGCCATTTACTATTTACTATTTAGTATTTTGTTTTTGAAGTTTGAAGTTTGAACATTGATACTTGATTGTAATTATGATTCATGAATCATGATTATGAAATTCAAATTATGAAACATCTTGTTCTCCTTCCAATGTCTATATTTTGATTTTCAATGTTCAGTGGTTCTCTAGTTCAATGAAATCACTACAATGTGTTTAAACTTTTAAGTTTACTTATTGTTATACATCTTTTTATAACTAATTTTTCAAGTACTATATGTATTTCAGCACCGCTCCCCCGCCGCCCCCAAACTTAGACCCCCTGTCTCCCATACTCGAAATGCATCCCCGTTGTCCCCTCGTTCTCGTTTCTGAAACTCTGTGGAACATTGAATTATCATCAAATGTGTATGTTGACCCATGCCATTTTGGATGCTTATAGGTTAATGCTACCCAATCATTTGGAACCATTGGCCTTACTCATTTGAGTTGGGAGACAACTGACTTAGGTAGTGCGACACACTCACATCCAAACACAAAGTTGGACAAGTACACATCCACCATAGTACATGCAAAGGCTCATCAAGCAAGCACATATGAGGAGTACATGGCTAGCATTCCATGAGTACACATGCTAAATACATTGTCACTAGATTACACCAAGTAGGCACACATTAAGAGATCATTCAACCAAATCAAGCATGTGCAAAATGATCACTAGCACCCATTGGACTTACAATCCAAGGTACAAAAAGGAAGAGAGGGTTGTCTTAGGTATGAGCAATTGAGTGTCATTGTGGAACCAACCATGTGGAGGTTGAGGAGCATGGCCCGATCCCATGGACGTCCTCATTGACACTGGTATTGGTACACAAGTTTGTCCCAAGATCCATGGTCACATAAATGCTAGAGCGTCTTGTTTGTCCTTTACGGCCCTTTCACATATCCTCATAGGCATAGAAAAGTGTCTTGCAGATTATTTTTCATTAACATTTACATGTTTGATTCCCCATTCATTTTAAGTTATATTTTATTTTAACCTATCAATGGCTTAACCTCACTCAACATACGAGTGGATAATGCCTTGGTTGCAGTGGGAAAGGCCAATCATGAGTCTCAGCTATATCAATTTTCTCACTTTGTGCCATGTTCTCCTTCTCCAACATTGCTCACTCATTCAGATTCAGTGAGTAAGTTATGGCATAAGCGGTTTGGACATCTTAACTACTGCTATCTTCAGCAGCTTAGCTCACAGGATATGGTCATAGGTCTCCCTCGCATCAGCGTTTCAGATGGTGTATGTCCAGGTTGTGCTATGGGTAAGCATCTAGAAGAGAAGTTTGATAAAGGGAAGTCTTAGAGGGCTTTAGAAGTTCTTCAATTGGTTCACAATGATCGAGTGGGCCCATTTCTAGTTTTTTCCTTCAGCAAGGCTCGCTATGCGCTCACCTTCATTGGTGGCTACTCTAGATTCACTTGGGTCTACTTTCTTTGCCAAAAGAATGAAGTCTTTGACAAGTTTCAAACGTTCAAGGCTCATGTTGAGAAGTAATCTGGAAAGTATATCAAGATTCTCCGTACTAACAATGGTCGAGAATATGTGAACCATAATCTTGTGCAAGGGTAAGAAAATTAAAGAGAGAAGGGAAAACCAAAAAGAAGCCAAAAGCTGCCCTCCCAAAATCCAATGCCCAAATGGGCCTTTTTCCCTACCTTTTATCCCAAAAACAATTTCAAAAAGCCCAACAATTAAAATAACAGTAATTTTTATATAGAAAATCACTTCTGCAATCTTGTAAAAACACATTATATTTTGATTAAATAATGCTGATTCAAGGGAACATTCACTTTTTACAGAAATAAATAATATGCTTTTCTGATGCAACATAGATTTCATTAAAGCACATGACATTAAAATGCATTGTGTAAAACATACAAATTATAACTTTAAATCAATTACCAGCACACAATAAATTATGGAAAGTTATTAAATGAGTTTAATCACTAAAGTCTGGCAGATTTTATGGAAAATACTTAAATTATATAAATTATAGGAATCAAACAACATAGACACAATTATGGTTTGCTCACAACTTGATAATCCGTTATCAACTGAGTCAGATTTAGGCTCAGAGGGCCTCACAAGACACATCTTGTAGCTCGACTTGGAAGGAGATGAGATAGGGTAGAACATAAAACATTTACCCAAGTTGGCTATCTCCATTAGGCATACATGTCCAATACGGAATAGCTGAAACACAACATAAATGTCCACCAATGAGAAAATATCAAATATACATCTTACTAGAAATCATCTAACACTAGCATGAGTCGGATATATAGATGCAAAATAATAATCACAATGTTGAACTCACTAAGCATAAGTAATATCACATATCATAATGAAAACAATGGAACTAAAACAATACTGAATCCAACTTGTAAATCCATATACAAAATCCATACACCTCGATGACAATCCACTTGGACATCATTGGGAAGTATGATATAACACCAAAATACAAAATGAGGTAGGCATATGCATATCCGCCTATGTGAATCCAATCACATGATCTATACACCTCAAAGGCAATACAAAAACATCATCGGCAGTACAATAGGATATCAAAAGCCAAAATAGATCAATAGAACGAGACACATAGGTGTAGGGCCTTAGAGTAGTATTGATCCACTCTATAGTTCTAGAGGCCTTGAGCTCCTATAGCCTGTTGGCAATAACATCCACGTGACCTTTACAAGCATTCTTATTTTGTATATGTTTTAATGTATATGGGGTGCAGATTTTGTTTCTATTATGAAATCAAGATTACAATAAAAAGACATGTTAAATTCAATGTCTTTGACATCTTGTCTTTTCATGTGTTGAGGTGTCCTGGGATGTGACATTCAGGTTTTAATGTTACATAGCTGTGTAAGGTCCTTGTGAAATGTTTTTGTGAACTTTTAATAGAAAAAAGGCTTATGGTACTCATTAATATTGATGAGATGAGTGCTGTGCATGTCATGAATGAATGATAAAATTGTGTCATTTAATTGTAGACTGAGAAAGGTGCTTTCTACCCAGAATTGAACAGGTCATGCTCGATGGTTTCATAATACAAACACTATATTTTGTATTGTAAAGAGAAGTTTTCATCATGAAATGATTAATAAAATTTCTGATATCCTGTTCTTTTGTTTTTCCTTTAATAGATTTACTCAATAACAAGAGAAGGATATGTAGTCGTTTTCAACTTGAGAAACTTTTCTCTTTATAGTTCCTTTATGTTCTATTGAGTTGTTGATAATTTGTCCTGCAGGTGAGGGAATTTAGAGCTGACGAGCTTATGGAATACTATAAGGTAAGATATAATTTGTATAATAGTGCTGCTAGTCTTACATGTGAATTTCAGTGGCACAATGGTTGCCATGTTCTTTTGTACCATATTTTCAATTTATCTTGTTTGGTTTACTGTAACATGAGAAGATATATTTATGTGATGAATGCTGAATCCCTGTAATACGACATGTATGATAACAAGTCAAGCTCAAACTGGCATTTTGATGTGAATGTTTATCAACTCCATCATTACATAGAGTCATGATACATGTATTAATATAGACCGAAATAAAAACTGCTGTTTTCTGATTTGTTTGCTTATCGAACATTGTGTCAGTCAGACATGAAATTAAAGAAGTTTCTGCATATTACCGAGAGCTCTTCTGTATTTCCAGTGATTTATGACAGCAAGAGGTACATTTTAGCTTTATTATTCTGTCATCTTTTTTTAATGAATATAAATAGATGTAATTTCAATTGCTTTTGGTAATCTTATATGTTTCAAGACATGATAGTCATATGATTGGCACTGGAAAATCTTCATGTGGATTGAGCCTTATCTGCTGTTGATTAGCATCAACTAGATTTTGATTCTTCTTAATGACCTCTTCTTTGATATGCTTTTGTTTTACCTCCTGATATTTGCTATTTGTATATATGATTATATGTTGCAGGACGGTACTGTCTTTGCCTCCCATAATTAATGGTGCTCATTCTGCTATTTCTTTGAAAACGAAGAATGTATTCATTGAATGCACAGCAACTGACCTGACAAAAGCAAAAATTGTTCTGAATACAATGGTAACTTATTTATTAATTAGAGTGCTATTATTTGTTGATTTTTGTTGGGAAAGTCAACCTATGCAATTATTTTATGCAATCCCAGTAGGAACTTCTCCTCTGCC
This sequence comes from Sequoiadendron giganteum, assembly GCA_007115665.2. Taxonomy (NCBI): domain Eukaryota; kingdom Viridiplantae; phylum Streptophyta; class Pinopsida; order Cupressales; family Cupressaceae; genus Sequoiadendron; species Sequoiadendron giganteum. Next base: position 10,905,102 of record CM021110.1, on the reverse strand, counting down.
AGTGGATTTGGTTACTAGTGAAACTACATCTTTGAATTTTCCGTTTCTGTTTGTATTTCTATTGGTTTAATAACAATATGCAATATAATACATAGAAAGTAGAGTGAGGTGCTCAGAAATGGGAAACAAAGAATCACTCTTGAGTGACGTGTGGGTTTTGAAGAATGTATTCATGGTCTCCTATTTATATCTGTGCAGGTGACGATGTTTTCAATATACTGTGAAAGGAAGTTTGAGGTGGAGCCAGTTGAGGTGATAACTCCAGATGAAAAATCTTTCATTTATCCAGATCTCTCTGTTTGGAATTTGAAGGTTGATATACCATATATTATTCAATCGATTGGCATTCCTCTTAAAGTGAATGAGGTGAATATTTTTGATTATTCCATATATTCTTTAAAATTGATAATGCTCTAGTTGAATATACTCATTTATTAACTAAAGAAATAAAAATTCATGCAAATTTTATATATGAAAGTGTCATGTCCCCTTTTCCATTAAGTTCCCATAATGTTGTGTAAGCCAATTTCCTATTTCCCACAGGCTTATTTCCCATTGGCTTAGGTAAATAATTCTAGGGAAATGACTTAATAACTTTTAAGTGAGTTGTGCCTTTTGTCTTTATAAGTAGGATCTTTGTAATAAAGTATTTTCATAAAGTAGGTGCCTATGGTTGGGGTCTTTGTATTTAAAACAAAACTTTATTCAATCCTCCTAAGTGGTGTTGGAAAAGACATTTTGGAGGGAAAAGTCAGGTACTCAAGGGTCTATATAAGCAAGGCTTTTGGCCAAAGAATGTATGCTTGTTTATTATCTCATTCCCTCAAATAGATTGGAGGATGGAAACCGCTGATTCAAAATTGTGCAATTCTCTCGAGAGATTGCGTTTGAGTTTCAAAGTTGCAGATTGAAATGGAGTTTAGTCATGGCAAAAATCATTGTTTGTAGCGACTCACATAGCACTGATTTCTAAAGGTTTTGGGCAGCTTTCACAGCACCATATTTCTAGGCTTGAGTCAGCTTCCATAAGCACCAAACTTGCTTGTTTTTGGCAGCTATTACAACATCATATGTGTGGGTTGTGGGTGGCTAACTCAGTGCCATTATTGCAGATTTGGGGTTGGCTATTTCAGTGCCCTTTTGAACTGTTGGTGGGAGGGCAGTGCCATTTACTGTTGCTGTTATATCTGTACATGTTGGTGATGATTTTCAATTTTAGAATTGTTCTTGGGTAATTCATTGAATAAGGAAAACACAATAAATTGTGTGGGCTACTGTGTGTGAGGGTTTATATTGTTGCAATACATTTAATTTCTAGAAATCTATTATTCATTTTAGTAAGTGTGATTAGTGACAAGAAGAATTTCAATTGCAAAGTGCTGAAAATTGTGAAGTAACATTTGATTGAATATCACATAATATTCCATTTGGGGATATTATAGAAAGTAAAATTTAATAATGATACACCCACAGTCAATTTCATGAATTTTCCAGACGTTGCTCTTTTTGGACCCAGACATCAATTAGAAAGGGTTGAAATTAAATAGCACAAAAGTTTGTGCACTCACTTTTTAAAAGTGATGAAGACTGAATTTTTAGTTGCAGAAAACATTTTTTGATAATTGAATACTGAAATTTCTCAGTCTTAACCACAGTTCAAAAACTTGGACTTGGTAAAACTCAACAGGCCAAAATTCTCACTCAGACTTTAGACTTGGAAAAAATATGGCATTACAAAAAAAATAAAAAATTCATAGAATAACTTACATACTGAATTTAGAGAACTCAAAAGTAGTTTTTCTATTAGTTTGGACCAAAAAGGAGAACTCTGCACATCATCCTGTCACATATGATATCTTTTGAGAATGAAGTTTGGGCATTAAGTTATTTATACGTTGATGGATTCTTCTCGGTCTTAACTATAGTTTAAAAATTCAAAACTAGGTGAAATTCAACAGGCCAGAATTTTGGGTGAGACTTGGGACCTAGCAAAAACTTGGCATATTTTAAAATGCATAAATTCATGAAATAGAACTTAAATAACATGCAAAATACTGAATTGAGAGAACTCAAAAGTGGGTGTTCTATTACTTTTAAATATGATGATTGATAATTTGACATATCGTACAAAATTGCAAATCCATAAAATATTTTACAAATTTCTCCTTTGGCTAAAGCTCTTTAATGCTAGTACTCTCAGGAACAATTTTTTTCTCAAGTATATGATGGTCACCATTCATTGAAGCCCCACTTAATTTGCTTGTGATGCATTCATGGGTGGAGGATCCAATGAAGGATTATCTAACCATGCATTGAATTGAAACAGCACACAATTTAAACAGCAAACCAACAATGTGTCATTTATTCAATCACAATCACATAGGATTACAATCTGCAACAATTGGCTTCCAACATGCTAGGTTGCTGCTGTTTGATTACAAACATGCTAAATTGCACAATTTGAAAGATGTTACAAACTTACAATACAATGCCAGTGCCAAGTTCCAGAATGAAAACAACTAACTTTTTCCTACCATCTTGATTGCTTTCCAATGATCATGAACAATGTTTATATTGAAGCTTTTAGCCTTAAGAGTGATCTCAGTTGGCTGCAAGGAGGTGTAAAGCTCAATGCCAAATGTAATGTGTAGTCAGTCAAACATGTGAGAATCTTTGAAATGAATGTGGTGATGATGGATCAATAGATCTTGATGTGGTTTAAACCATATACTCTCTTTGGTCCAATATAGCTTGAAATGGGTTCCTTTGTTGCCACATATTTCAGAAAGTTGCTGCAAACTATGAACAGTAAAATTGGATGCATGCATGTTATGCCCAGTAATGAGTCTGTAAGTGAATTAAGCCTTTGCAGTCATCAGAATCTCTTGATCATTGAATGCAACATTGTAGGATTAGTGTAAAACATATATTCTCAACAATGAGGTGAAATGTGCAAATGTGGTGAAATGCAATAGGATCTGCGAGGACTAGAATGCTATTGAAAACTTGCAAACAAACAAACAAAGGAAAATATTTTTTTTTACACCATAGGATACTCTTGCATCAGCATGCACCTGCACAGAGAATTCATCATAGCTGCTGTTGCCTCCACTGTCCTCTTCTTTTCTGATTTCTACTCCTCGTACAAAGCAAAGAAATCCTTAATTTCTGGTATAATCTTTGGTTCTAGTATATTACACAACTGCACATCTTAGCCAGGGATTTTTCCAAGGTGTGATTTTTAATTTGATTGATGTCTCCTCCTATCCTGAAGCCACAATAATTGCGCATCACCATTCTTGGAATTGCTTTTGAACCCCATGTGCAATGCCTCCAAGTGGGATCACTGGCCTTGCCATCACTATTGTTACCTGCAGATGCCATCTCTATTTGGAAAGTTTACAAAAAAGGCCATTCAAGCATCAACTTCAAAAATTGTAAACCCTGACTCTGAATCCTGAAGAGGAAAAATGCAGAATTTTGAATACTACAGCCGTTTTCTTGACATGGCATGAAATCACCTCTTTCAGCAGACTGGTGTAATCGTCCCGTCTGCTGCAAAACTGCTGAAGCCACTGCGTTTTGGTACTGAAGGTTGTCTAATTGCCCTGTCAATACTGGCATTTACAAGATCAACCAATTACTGTAGAATATTATTCATCTTAAAAGTATCATAACTATGTCTTCACTTCATATGCTTTAGGGAAATGGTCTTGATAAGTATTTTTATTTGGGAAGGACATATTGAAACCAGAGAGTCACATACTGTTAAACTATGTACCAGTTCATTGCTAAATCATGTCTTAGTACATGGTTTTTGAAGGTTTTTTGTTTCCAAAAGGAAAATCCCAGATTCTCAGCCCACATGGATTGTTTCTTGTTGAAGATTTAGTACCCAATGAATATGCATACTCCATCACTGCCAGTATATATTCAGTTGATGGTGGCAGTGGGTCATATTGATATGAGGTAACTGAATGGCACTAGATACAATTTTAAATTTTTTTTTTTTTTCTGATCTCAAGAAGCAAAATATGCTTTGTTCTGAAAATTTAGTGGCTTTAACTTCTATACTGAATTTGTGATCCATATTGGTTGGGATAATGAAACATACTACTTAATGAAGGGCAAATACTAATATGTTTTTTTGTACTTCCTAAAACAGGTAATAAGTTTATTGAACAAGATGCAGTTGCCTGCAATAAGTGAAAATTCTAATATCTTGGTGTCTATACCACCAACAAGAAGTGACGTTCTCCATAAGTGTGATATAATGGAGGTAGTTCTCTGAGCACTTTATTGCTGTACTTACTTATAAGTTCTAGTAATTCACAATTGATGTTAAACAGAAAGTTAAACTCTTATTGGAGTCATATTTAAGAAATTTATGCAGAAATTTTCTATAAGTTATTTATATTTGAATAATTTTGGTTTTGTTGTTCTTTGTGAACAGGATGTGGCTATTGCTTATGGGTTTAATAATATCCCCAAGACCAAGCCAAAGTCCTTAACTCAAGGGAAGCAACAGCCCCTGAATCATGTCAGTGACTTGATAAGGTCAGAGGTATGGCTGAAAAGATAAACTAGTATCTCAATTGTAGTGTTTATATGGAGGTTATTCATGGATGGTTTTAATACCTATGGCTTGTTTCCAGGTAAAATAGCATCCAGATTGTAAGATATACTTATTACTACGGCTAATGGACTGGTTAATGAACACAATCTATTATCAATCATAACCTAGTACATGAAAACTTAAGTCAAGGCTATTAAACAAAGCTTGGGGAGTTTATTCTAAAGTTAGACACCCATAGAAGCAATATTCTGAACAAGTAAGTATAGTTTGATAGTTCTACAGACCAAATTGGCCAAACAGACATTAAAGTTCCTCTCATCTCACTTCTTATTGTTTAAATTAAATTCCACTTGAGAAATAAAGTTCAAGGATATAAGTCATTGCTCTATGAGATGGTAGCAAAATTGACGCAATGAAGAAGACCGGCACATTATCACTTTGAGTTATCCTTGGGAACAGAAGTCTAACCATCTTGCCTGTGATAAAGAACTGTATGCAATAGTACAAGCTACAAAAATTGAAAGCACTATTTGCTGGGTAAGGAAGGTGTGTTCCACATGGATAACCACCATTGCAGTATTTGCAAACTCAATTAAGTTGCAGTAGGCTTCACTTCAAGTGGACGGGTATTCTCCAGCAATTCAATTTACTGGTCACATACAAGGGACAATAAATAAGATTTATCATAATCTTTCAAAACTGCTGTAGAGTATGATAACTGCTACAAGTAGCATCATGCAATTGGATCCTTTTAGCCACAAGGAATTCAAGCAACAACATGTAGGAGATTTGAAACTTCTTGAAGTGTATTTTGCATTGCAAAAAGGAGGTCTGCCAAATTCTGAACAACAAACAAATAATTTTCATCAAGATGGACTGTTTTATAATATGAACAAATTGTGCAAAAAACTAGTAGACATTTAGATTTAAGTCAGTAGACAGTCCCTCACCTCAAAAGTTGGACACTTTAGATTCAACAAAATTGTCTCTAACTCACAGAAATATGTGTATTGACAGAAGGTACAAGTAGATGTTGCGAGGTTTGTTTGAGGATGTGCACTGTACATTATCAACAAACCAGTTTATCAGAAGTTGGGATTGTATACGTCTCTACAAGTACTTGACTGACCTTGGGAGAGCATAGGTATGAATTTTCATTAGACATTACTGAAGACCATGAAAGTTAATATTATATCATTCATCATTGTAGATTGTTTCAGTTAGATGGGTGAATTAATATCCTCCATGAAGTTGAATAAGGAAAAATAATTATGGAACGATTGTAGGCCATGTTTGGGTTCAATTTGGTTTGCCGAAACCTTCGGTGTTGTATCAGTTTTCTTGATTCTTAAGTAAGATTTGTAAAGCTTTGTGGATGTGGATAAGGATAGACACAAAATTGCGTGATTCATTGTTCAGTGATGAATCATCATAGGCTAACAATTTTAGTATGACCTCCATACATATTGTGGAAGTATTGCAATTTTTCATGCAGAACCTTTCCAAAAGATTCGTAACACACTTGACTTGAGCCACGAAAATGAAATGGTTATGTTCCCAGAATTCTCCACCTAAGCTGTATTGTATGAGACCTAGATCAGTAATGTCAAAAGTAGAACATAAGCCAGATTTCACTTACTTTTGTATAGTGGCCTTGCTACTGGCGATGGAAATATTTCCAATATGGACAACAGCAAATCACAATGTATTCACTATTGCTTTTTACATAGAGATTTGGGTGAGGAAAACTTATAATGAATCTAGAATCTTGACAATGCTGATCAATTTTAGAATAATAGGCTAATTTATTGGTTTGGGTTTGGGTATGGCCGGTATTGCAATTTTTTGGGTTTGGGTTTGGGTATGGCCGGTATTGCAAATTTTTGGGGTTGGGTTTGTCCATACAAAAGGCATAAGAATCATAATGCAGTCTAAAAACATGAATTAAGTTCAGAATACCAAATAGCATGCATATAATAAACAAAACTGCCATAAAAATTAAAAATAATACTTCAGTATCAATTTGTCAAACTAAAATCTGAACGTGATTTTATTATTCTAGTATTGAATAATGAAATAAGTATCATGACATTCGAGTTTGACAAATATCGATAAGATAATATTTGCAGCTGTCTTCTTCGATTAACTCCAAGGTAAGATATTCATTATCAATAGATGTAAGAATGAGGACATAGGCAAGTTTGACAAGTCAGATACTACAAGTTAGACATGCTAATGTAAGATGTTCATTGTTCAATATTAAAATAATAAAATCAGTTCCTCATAAAGACTATAATAAATAAAAGAAAATAAAAAAAATCGTCTTTTAGTCAATTTGATTTCAATAAAATTTGCAGCCTTTAGAATCAAAACAAAGGGAAAAGGGGGTTTTAAGTCCTAAATGCAAAGAACCTAGGATGCAAGGGGCCCTTTTCCAAGTTTCATTAAAGAGGGAGATCAACAAGGTGAATAGATTGACTATCAACCATGAAGGTGAGCCAATCATACTTGGATCTCCTTCCTTTGAGCCGTAGAAATGGATTAGAAATGATTTGGAATGATTAACCTAATTGAACTATATAACCTAATATGATAAATGCAATATTCCGAAAACACATAGACGAAAATAGTAAATTGCAGGCAGATCTGGGGAATACTAGAGATTGTGCACCTATCATAAAAAGTTGGATTTGTTGATGTATACAGCTATGTCAAATTACTTCCTAGAAGAGATAAATTAAATCGTAGCCTGAAGGCTATTTAATTTATTCAAGTTCGATTACTTATGAGGAGGCGCCTCATCAAACATCATTTATATGATTAATATTTAATAATTAATATTTAATTATTGGAGCCGACTTCTTGAAGAGGCACGACTTATTATGAAGGTGCAATCTGATCCAAGGCCGATATCATGATTTAATAATTAATAAATAATATTTATTTATTATTTGAGGCCGACCATTAAGAGGCACGAGTGTTAATAAGTCACGTCTTTTACTTTGAAGGCCGACCTTTTGTGGGAGAAGACGCATACCTTCATGTATGAATGTATAAATACAAGGTGCGGTTCATTCATTTGACAAGCAATCAAGTTCATTCATCTAAGTGGTGTGTGGTAAGAAGAAGTTTGCATCTGGAGCAGCAGATCGACCTCAAGGAGAAACATTATCCTGTAGCAGCAGATCATCACTCTGTAACAACAGCAGATTGATTCAAGGAAAACATATTCAGTTGTATCTTGCATCTAAGGGAGATGCTATTATTTATTGTATCAAATTGGCATTGTGTTATGCCTGAGTTGTAAGCAGATTTCTGCTCTTTTCTATCAATATATAAGAGATATATTGGCTGGGTTTTTCTCCCTTAGGTTGGAGGGTTTTCCTAGGGTATCTTGTGGTGTTCATTGTCTCATGTGTTGCATTTTCTGATTACTTTCTGTTTTAAGATATCTGATCATGAAAAACTAACAGGATTTGGTATGTAGAGGAGGACTCAGACGCCTAGGGGCGTATGGGTCCTTGATTGGGGGTCTTGAAACTGATTTTGGGGTCCTCTGGTGTTGGATTTGAGCTTCTAATTCCCGGTTGCAAAGTTGTTTGAAAGTTGTAAGGTAATTCTATAGTTGAGTTTTCATTGCTTGACAACTTTTAGGGCTTTGAATGCAACAATTGACAAATTGTCTTCAATCCTTCTTCAATCCTCTTCAAACCTGTAACCTGCACATTGAGAGGGAGAGAAGATGCTAGGCCATTTAGAGGCTTGCCTCAGTCAAACCCCGTGTAAGTGTTTCCACTTCCACAATGGCAATGCCAATGATAGGAATGATAATTGAAAGGGAAGGAATGATGAAATTACAAAGTACTACAACTTGCCACCCTTCAATGGCTTTCTTGAAGGACTGAAGTCATGCACATCACCTCAAGGATTTGGATCTTGCTTGCTTGAATGCTTTGGAGACCTACAACAAGGGTTAGCCTTCACAAAACATGAACATGAACACACATAGACTTTGACATGATGTTGGATTTTGAATTGCTGCAATAATGCTTTGGAATCTTGTTCTTGACTTGCTCAATAGTGCTCTTGATCATAAGTTTACCAATATATTTTCACTTGGATTTTAAATGATGAAAAGACTAGGTATTTATATGCAATTGTGCTAATTTCCCAAAAAATAGATTCCAAAAGCCGACACTTGAAATTTGAAATTTGAATGTTAAAAATGCCAAAAATAACATATTAAAAATTGGTCCTAGCCCTATTTGCTAGGACATTTCGTGTCGGAATCATAACATTAATTCTTTGCATTTATTCAATGCTTGCAATCCTTAAGAAAATAGTGAAAATAGTCTTTGGAATGCATAATTTAGGAAATTAGGAGCTTAATTAGGTCCAATAAATTAAGGGGGAGCAAAACATAATGTGAAATTGTTAAGGGTGACAATTTTCGACATTACAAGAATATGGCAGATACTTATTTGTTTGTTGCAAGGACCCAAAAAGATTCGTCAAACAAATGGAGTGGCAAATAAGAGGAAGATTGAGCTTGCAAAATCTAAGCATGAATAGTGAGCATAGGATTTTTCCTATGAAGAGTACCTCAACATGACAATGAGTGACATCACATCTATAGGGTTCGTGACAGGTTCAGGAAACAAGTGCTTATTCTATTGCAAAAAACCTATGTTGCCAGTTTTGGTATTGGTCCTGGTTCAGTTTCGTGGATTCGGCTAATTTTTTTCGGGATTGGGTTTGTTTTGGGTTCATCCGTACAAAAAAATGTATGAATTATATATATATGCAGCCTAGAAGCATAATTAAGATTAGAATATCACATAACATCATATAAAGACTTTATAAAAACAAAACTACCATAAAATTGAATGTCATTTAAAACATGCATGATAAATATTCATCGTTCAACTTCAAACTTCAAGTTCAATATTAAACTAATAATATCAAGTTCAACACTTTTAATCATCAAATGGATTTTTTAAATCATCAACATCAACATCATCATTGACATTAGATGATGTAGGAACATTAGATGAACCACAAGCAACACCAATGGCATTGCCAGTGCCATTTGCACTAAAAGTGTGTTGTCTTTTGGAATCCTCATATGCAATATGCTGAGAAGTGGAAGCATCCAAATCCATATGCTTTGGCTCTATATCCCACAACTTTGTGTCCCCTTGTAGTCATGTTGTTTGTGCGAAGGGGGATGCAAGTTGGAATGCACGTATACTAAATTCTCTGCTTTTTGGAGTGCAATCTATTGCGCTTTACCGAGTGGATGAAAGAATATGTGCTCCAATTCCTCTTAGATGCAAATGAACTAGCAACCTACGAAAAAAAAGTAAACAATTAAAGTTATACATTATAATTTACTAAACTTGTGATAAAACTTTGATTGTGAGGGGTTGTAGGTGTTGGAAGAATTGGCCATGGAAGTACCACCAACTATGAGCATCCTTCTTAAACCTATCACGAAGAGCCTTAACACTTTGCCCATTTGAGTGCACAAAATCAATGAACTCATTTGTGACTACATTTCACAATTCTGTTTCAGAGAAGAGTCTACAAAATGCTGCCTTGTACCCTTCAGCCACTTCAAACACTCTATATGGGGGAAGCCTTCTTGGCACAAAAAAGATGTAATGGAATGGTCAATGCGAAGGCAAGAAGATGTAATGGAATGGTCATTTTGTTTCATCTTTCTTCAACAATTGCATGCACTTGTTTGAGGAAAGTCTCTTCAGGGTCTTGCTCTTTTGCATTTATGATGCTCTTCATCTTCTTAACCATTGAGTCAATCCCATTGTATATTTCTCCAAATGCAAGGCTTGTCCATGTCATTACAGTGAATCATGCTCAAAATGGGCTCGGTGAAGCTAAGGAGATACTCCACATGATCCCACTATGATCATTTTTAATTTTTGTTGCTCTGTCAGACTTGCTTTGCCACCATATAGACCAATTTTAGCTAATCACCATGCTAGAAAGCGTCTCTCTAACTTTCACAAGTCATCTCAATACGATTGTGTTAAGAGGTGAAACGGGTCTCTTCAACCTCTTAAAAATACAAAATAAAATAATTTAAATTTAAATACACAATCAAATTATGAAAATGTAAAATTTTATGCTACTTCACTTGCTTTCAATAGCTCCAATTATGAAAATGATATGAAAATGCCTTGAGACATGTGGTGGTTGGTGATGAACATTTGGATGTCCTCAACCTCTGCATACAACTCTTTGATCTAGTCAATTTTATTCCCAATCTTTTGTAGCATAAGATTGAGAGAGTGGACCGCACAAGGTGTCCAAAATATATGTGAATATCATTCCTCAACCAACAAACTGGTATCTCTACAATTCTTTTCATTGTCCATTACTACTTGAACAACATTACGGGGACCCATTTCCTCAATGGCTGCGATGAGAATATCAACAATAAATTGGCCATCTTTCACTTGCCCCTCACAATCAACAACTTTCAAAAACATTGCCCCTTTATTGGACACCGCTATGATATTGACCAAGAGCCAATTTTTTGCATCTTTTCACCCATTTGAAACAATGGATACACTTGTCTCAACCCATGAATCCTATAAGGTGCCACACACCCATTTGACCTCTTTTTTCAGTAAGGTGCCACACACTTCTCATAACTTGGGCCCTTGTACCCTTTTGGAGTTTCATTAATTGTTTTCAACATCTCTTTCCAATATGGAGAGCGAACAACATTAAAAGACAATCCATTTGCATAAATACATCTTGCAATGTCTCGACTCTCATGTTGAAACGCACTTTCCAAAGGTCCCTTTGGTTTTTTTCTTGTAGTGAGTTGTTCACTTTGAGGATGAGGAGTGGCAAAAATGGATGGTTTTCTACCAGAACATTGGGACCAGACGTGGGCTGCATTCCTTTTGTTTTTTTTATTGAGGGGTGACTTGATTTACGGCCGACCCGTTCATCTACTTGTTCTTGCTCCATAATATATCCTATCACTGTCTCTGATGGCACAACTGCACCATTCTTTCCAAGGCAAGGTTTGATGTCTTGTCTAGATATTCCACACAAATGAGCTTTCACTCGACTATATGAACTAGAATATCTAACATCACACCCATCACAAATCCAAACGTAACCCCCACCACCTAGAACTTGTTATATCACTTGAACATATTTCCATAGATGAGAATTTAGATTTGTTTTGAATTTACATTGAGTCATGGAGCTAGAACTAGTTGCCATTATGATTCCTTTTCCAAGAATTTTTTTAAGCAACACATTCAAAACAAAAACAAAAAATTGAACACAAATAATAGATATACAAAACCTAGCTCTTTTGAATCTTTGATACATTCCTAGAAGAAAGGAAAAAAACATAGATAAACAAAGCAAAAAAGTTGTTTCTTGTTTGTAAAACAAAAATGGAGGAAAAAAATTGAAAGAAACTTACCTCTTTGCAAAAAATTCCTTCTATGATCTTCATGGCAGCCAATAAACACTTGTAAATGCGTAGGAATGACAAGACAATTGATGTAGAACCTTCAAAGATCAATCTTCAGCTCTCTTTGTTGATCCAACAAGCAAAAAAAAATGTTTAGCCTCTTGGAATGATATTTGCTATTTGCAAAAGAAATGAACAAAATGGACTTGTTTTGGTGTAATGTGTTTTGCAAGTCAATATTAGGGTTCATTTGGGTGTCCAATCAAATCAATTGACTACAATGATTAAAAAAAGCAAGTTTTTTTTTTTTAAAAGGCGTCAAATTGGACTCTATAGGGATGGGTTCCCCATGGGTTTGCCTAGATCTGCCCATGTTCATCCCAGGTGAACTGGGTGGCCTTTAGCAGCCCCCGACCCAGACCTACAGGCGAACCGGACCAGTACTTGGATCTGGTTCGAACTGGACAAGGATCTGATTGGTCACTTGCAAGGTCTGGCAACACAGCAAAAAAACGTGCATCTACATGAGGTGTGTATGAGTATAAATTTGTGGAGCAAATATAGTAGAGTGGCCTTTGTGGCAATGCAAAATTACAAAAACCTCTTCATCAACCATGACTTGGATAGATTTGCCTAGTTTCTTGTAGATGTGGAAAATGTGAGAAAGTACAAATTCACCTAAAATGGTCCGAAAGTTGCTTGGGTTTTCTCTGCAGTGGACCTGGCCGAATCTGGGTTCATTTTGTAGGATCTTGGATGGCCTCACAGGGTATTTGAACTAGAATCTGGAATAGGTTCAAACTAGACCTGGATCTAAGGGTTTTCTTGAACAAATCGGTAGCTTAAGTGGCATGGTCATGGAGTTTTCTTAAGTATATGTAGAAATTTAATAATCCTACAAACTAGATGATCACTATCCAAGTATTTGAAGCCCCTCAAGTGTCTCTCTTCAAACAGAACAGCCAATATGTGGAAAAAAAAGACGAAAAATTGTTGCATCTCATCTCATGTTTTTGGTGTTCTTTTTGTGACGAGTTTTTTAAAAATTTGCAAGTATTTTTAAGTTCATTTTTTTGGTTTGTTTTAGATTCAGGACAAGTAATAATTTCAAGTGATGTTACTATGGTCAAGCAGAAACTTTTATTCTAGAATTCATTTGAAAATATTTTTCTGTTTGCAGTTGAACTAATGTGTTTGGGCTTGGTTGTTATCATGAAGAGCATAATAAGTTGCCATTTTTATGTTGCTTTTGCATCTAATTCGGCATGTAAACTATAATTTTATGTTTCATTTATTTTTGGATTATTCATCTCCTCGTTTGTATACAAGTGCAGGTAATGTGAATGCTATTGACAAATTGTAACTGTTTCTTTTCTTTGTTTTCTTATGTAGATTGCTATGGCAGGCTTTACAGAGGTGTTAACATGGATATTATGCTCTTATGAAGAAAATTTTTCTATGGTGAACAGAAAGGATGACAAAAAAACTTCGGTGGTCATTGGAAACCCTCGGTCAAGTGAATTTGAGGTGTAGTTTCTTTTAATGTCAATATAATATAAATATTAATGGGTATGGAGATGTACATCTGCAAGACAATACAGTTATTTTATTGTTTGGTATGCCATTTTATTATGGTTCCTTCAGCATTTAGTGATTTCTTTTAACTGTGATAAATTCTGCATGGTTTCAACCCGACGTTTTCTCATAAATATGCATCATCCTATGTCAATTGCAAAATGTAGTATGTGTACCACAGCGATGTTTCCACTTAATTCAAGGTACATGTTTTCGCAGAATGAAAACAAATATGAGATCAATGCTTCTTCAGAAATTTATAGTGAAGGCATTTTTATGGATATAGATATGTAGATGAAACTCAAGATTATATATTAAAGGCTAAAATGATGATCCCTGTCACTAGGCAAACAAAATGTACATTCAAAATATTTTGCAACAAAGTCGCAGGTTAAAAAAAAGAGTATATACACTATAACAGAGTCTTATGATAGTTCTTGTAGCGTGTTTTCTGGAGAATTTCAGTTTCCCATCTTCTACTTAACAGAAAAATGTATTTTGAAGCCACTGGCAGAGTGCCTGGACATTATGTATATGTGCGTAGAATTCTTTTATCATGTTGTTTTGACCAAATCTTGGAGATTTATTTATTTGGGTAATTTCTATTATATATTGCTTCAACTTTTCTGCTCATCTTTTTGTCTAAATGTATTATTGAATTTTGATATCTTTTGTGTTTGAATGCCTTAATTCTTTATTTAAAGATGATCTTTTTGTTGTGTATGGTCTGTAAAGTAAACAGAGAGCAAAATGTACATACAAGGAGGTATGTTATGTAACAAAGGTCAAGGTCACAACAGAGTATCAATGCTATAATAGTCTTTTGATAATATTTGAAGAAGTTCAGTCGTCTGTCTTCTCCTTATCCAAAAAACATATTTTGAAAATGCAGAGTGCCTCAAATCTTGATACTATCTATTTGTACCTTTGGATTCTTTTATGCCTGGTGTTGTTTTAATGAAATCACGGAGATTTATATATTTGGGTAATTTCTATCTCATAATGTTTCAACTTTTCTGCTCTTTTATATATTTGGGTAATTTCTATCTCATAATGTTTCAATTTTTCTGCTCTTTCTTCAGTCTGGTGTATTAGTAATTTTTTCTATCTTTTGCTTTCTGGTGTGTTCTTTCTGTGGTCAAAGACGATCCTTTTGTGGTGTACGGTAGATTTTTGCAAATGTGCTTCTTTGCACGGTGATGATTTTTTATATGAATTTTCTTTCCATAGTGGCTTTGGCTTCCTGACATGTCTTTCTTGGTATGATTGTAATTTTGATGTGGAAAGTAGAGCTCGATTTGTCTGTGCTGAAGTAAACTGAGTATGTTTAAAATTTTAATGATATTATTTTGCTCACAACAGAGCCTTGGATTTTACCTACTTCTGCCTTCTGCATCGTGGCTCTTTTACTTTAAACTTGTGCTTTAAAGTGTCAAGTTGCATACAAGTGTCCAAACAATTATATATCATCCGAGATCTGTAATATTGAAATGATTATTTTTTCATTTGAGATGTTTTGCTTCTAATGACATGCTTTTCTATGTAATTTGTTGGTTGTTTGTGTATATTGTACTGCACATTCTAGCTGGAAAGGATGTTTGATTGGTCTTTGATTTCTGTGTACAGTGATGATAATAAAGCTAAATGTGATGTTGATTGTATTTTTGACAGACTGCTCGAATAAGCTTATTGCCTGGTATTTTGAAGACAACAGGACATAATAAAGACCATCCTCGGCCTATAAAGGTATCATAATTAATACTATTAATGTAGACTTCAAGGAGATGACAGAATTTCTTGCTCTTGTAAAACAGTAAAAGTAATCTATGAATGTGAATTTATAGCATCAAGATGTAAAATAGACAGGCTTAGTTTTTCACTAGACCAAATGAACTGTATAAAAATATCTTATTGTTGCATGGATATAGTTTATGGTAAGAATATTTGAGATATTTGAATTTAAATCTACCTACAGGTTCTCCTAAACCTGCTTTTCTGCCGTTTGTCCTAAGAATAAATTGTATTGTGACAACGAAGAAGAAATGCATAAAAGGATTAATTGTAGTTTAGCTCATAACTCATAAAAAGGCAAAAGCCCTTGCTATGTGAAGATAATATTACTACCTCATCAAAACAGAACCAAAGCTTAGTTTATGGTAAGAATATTTGAGATATTTGAATTTAAATCTAACTGCAGGTTCTCCTAAATCTGCTTTTCTGCCGTTTGTCCTTAAGAATAAATTGTATTGTGACAACGAAGAAGAAATGCATAAAAGGATTAATTGTAGTTTAGCTCATAACTCATAAAAAGCCCTTGCTATGTGAAGATAATATTACTACCTCATCAAACAGAAACAAAGATCCTAGCAATAAGGAATTCTGGATTCCCTTGCATATCCTTTATTATTGTGTCAAAATATTTTGAAGAACCCAGTTGTTGCCAAAGAATATCTTCATATTGATCCTCAGATTTGATTTGTTCATGTTTACACTCCGATATTTTTGAGTCAGCTTTTAATACATGTAGTCTATTCATTTTAGGAGTTAGCAAATATATATACAAAATTGAATCATTCATCATGTGTAGTGAGATCAGAGCTGTAATTTACCAGCTTGTGGTTTGTGAAGAGTATTCTGGGGTTAGCCTATGACAATCCCTTTGCTTGTAGCCTGCGTCTTTTATCATTTGGCTCGTGGGAAAATATTTTCAGTGATTTAGATTGACTGTTTTGAAAATACCAATGAACCATGGATTCCAAATTAGCAAATATCTGCTGATTGTTGTAAGGCCCTAATTTACTTAAGAAAACATGGTTTGGGAGACATCTCAAAGTCTATGTTTAGGAGACATCTCAAAGTCTATGTTTAGATTGTTCAGAAGCCAAGTTAGTCTACAACAAAGAATGCTGGGCTGTGACTTTTCATTGACTGCATTTTTGGACTGCATGAGGTATTCATTACTTGATAAATTCATGAAGAAAAAGAAAGTTCTGCAAATCTGTACGTAGTATTATTCATTAAAGGTGCAAACACTGAAGCATGTAGTTATAGGGTACATAGGAAATATTTATGAAGATACCAGATTGACCAAAATCCACCTATGTCGATAAGCACATTATTTATTATCAAAGTCAATAATCAAGTTGCAAAGGTGTCTGTGTGTGTAAGGGAAATGTTTCGTTGGTTAATCTAGAGACATTATTTTGAACTTCTTTTTCAGAGAATCATAATAGGTCTTCTAAAATAAAGTTCTTTGATAACTGATTGAAGTGACAACTATTGATGACTCAAATACTTGAATTGGTATTAGGAGAGTATAAACTGATATCTATCTATTGATTAAATTGGGGTCCACTCTTTCCTTATTGAGACTATCTTTAGAGTCATTACTTATCTCCATAGATTATGCAAGATGGTAGATAATATTTCTTGGTGAGGTAAATATCCTTTAACGGAACCGGCTATATAAAATATAGGGAAAATTTAAAATATTCATATGAAAACATGAATAAAGCATGCATAATATACATTATAAAACCTTAACATATAACATTTGTGTTCAAAATTCATTGTCAATACTCAATATGCATTCAAAATTCAGAATTCATTATTGATATGCATGTGATGTGTGATATTAAAAAATAGCATACAACTTACAAGTAATAATTTATAAACTTTTAACAAAATGCCCAAAGGCTACATTGCTGCCATATAGTTTTACATTATGATATGAAAAACAAAATACAAAAAAAGAAAGTGCACTGCTGCCCCTAATCTGCATCTCCCATCACTACATCAAAATCAGAGTCCTTCTTTGAGTCACTACCACTGTGATGGTCCACCTCAGTCAACGGAATCCCAACCAATCCCTCTGGTGTCTCCTCCTCATCAACCCGGGCCACGTCTTCAGGATCAATATCTCTTCGTAAAGCTGGAGTCTACTGATATTTTGGAGTCTAACGACCTTGAAGCCGAAGAGCACTATGCACGACCACTAGCTTCTCTGCTTGTCAAGAGGTAAGTCTATTCCTCTTGAGGGAGTGGATAAAGCTATATGTGAACCAATTCCTCTTTGTAGTAGAGGAACTAGCAACATGTGCAAGGAGGCGAGTGGCAAGTATCTTCAATTGTGGTGTATCCCTCCCATGCCATGTCCACCATCCAATAGGGTCAATTTGAGCTAATATAGCTCTATCCAACCTTGCCTGTGGTTTACTCAATGTTGGACCACGAAGATTTGCGAAGTCAAGGAATTGTTTGTGAAGTATTGAAGCCTGCTCCTTTGAATACATCTTATCAATGGCCCATGTGAATCCATCTAAAACCTCTGGGTCATCACATGGAGGTACCCTACCATCCCTTGGTGCGTACCATTTGGGATTTACAGCCAAGGCAACCATATGAAGTGGGGTGTTCATTGTGTTCCACCTTCGCGTCAAAATGGGCCTAATATGTTGCTCATATAAACTCAAAGTAGGATCTTTAGCTAAAGTTGTTTGCTTTATTTTCCCAAGCATACTGTCAAATGTCTCATATATCTCTCCAAGACTAGGAGAGTTTGTATTAGCATATCTAATGACATCTACAATAGGTGAGATGAAAGAGTAAATATATTTGCAAAATGCAAACAAAAAGTTCAAAAGAATTAACTGACATGTTATAAATTTCGAAAGTTAACATTGGACAATAAAATTAAGATATTAAAATTAGAAATTTAATATGAAAATTAACAATCTAATATTTAATTTTTATTAAAATCAGCAATTTAATAATAAAATCAACAATGTCTTACCTCACATTGGACCACCAATCGTCATCAAGGATCTTTTGTTTGATGGATTTTCCTTGACTAGAACTTGAATTAGGCATCTAGTCCACTCCAAATTCTCCATCATCAATTGTAGAGGCTCATGCACCTCAAGCATCCTCTCCAATCCATCAAAAAATCACCAAGAACGAATCCCGAGGCAACAACTAAAATCTTCAGGACCAGATAAAGACGAAACTAATTTCACAACAGATAGAAGACAACACTGGGTGCCCCACCAACTTCACGCACAACACAAAAAAGGTGCATACAAAAAAAAACGCCACAAGCCACAAAGAGGTCACGCGGGTAGAAGAGATCCTCACAATTTTTCCCGTAAAATCCCGACAAGGACAAAATGCGACTTAAACAGTCACTCCAAACACAGGCAATACCAGACGCAGGTCTCCACGCACAGGAAACACAAAGCCGACTCTCGCTGCTGAGAAATTAATATTCCGTCCAAAAAATGAGCAAAGATGAAAGACCAGAGAGCTAGGAACTCCGACTGCAACTCAAAAAACGGCTCTTCACAGAGATGCAAAAAGTCATCGCTAGCACCAAATAGATCACAAGTGGTGCCAATGATCATGCATGAACAGAAGAATAGAATGACACATGACAAAATGAAGGCTTGAGTGGATGGTCGTGCGTTTAGGAAAGCTCATCCCAAACAGAAAATCGTGTGTTCAAGGAAGAATCTCGATCACAGTACCAAACGAGAATCGTGTCCAAGGAAATCTTCACATACAGAACAACAAAACTCCGCATGATCACTCCAGAAAACTCTGCGCACAAGAAATTGTCACAGAGTCGATCAAGGGAGGATGCATAATTGCGCACACAGGACCACACACGAACTCCAGCTCTTGATACACGTACGCACGCACGAGAAAAATACCACGCACAACAGAAGTCACGCACATGAGAGCCGATCAAGCCTTCACGCGTCATAGAGCAATACGCATGATCACCACACAGAGACTCACAGAGGAAGTATGCATAGAACGATTCTTCAAGCGCACGGAGAATATACATGCGCGTAGGAAAAAAAAACATTTTTTTTTAAATATCCGATCGATCGCCCGCTTGCTTTGATACCATGTTTCGTAAATCATCAGATATTATATTAATTACTGAGCAAAGCATATATAGATTACAATGATAGAGGCGCAATAATCACGAAGAAGTGATTATAGGCGAACTGAAGGAAATGAAATCAAACAAATAGGCAATAATCACGGAGACGTGATTATAGGCTAACTAAAAGAGACAAAAGCATAAAAATAGGCACGACAAGTGCCATTACAGAGATGAGCATTAATAGGAATGGACTTATAGTTCTAATATCCAACAAGATGAAGTATGTGACATACCTATATTCATTAAAAGGCAAAAGCAATATAAGGCTCAATGTACTTGGAAATTCAAATTTGGAATACAAATGTTTGAAGTTTCAAAATTTGAAAGTTAAACAAAATGAAGTAAGTGGCATACCTTTTCTCAACAAGTTTGAGGAACTCCTTTGAAAATGTCCTAAAGAGAGCAAGTGAGGTGTGGTGGTTGCAACTTGCAAATGAACATTTGAATTTTTCTAGCTTCTGCCACCACTTGCTTCACCCAATCTAGCTTCCCTATGTCTTTCAATGCATTGTTCAATGCATGAACACAACATGGGGTCCAAAAGATGTGCTTGTAAGCACCATCCACCATCAAACCAGCTGAATCGACGATCACTTGTACAACATTAGCAAGTCCAACCTCCTCTATGGCATCTCTCAAAGTGGTAAACTGGAAGTCTGCATCTTTATGCTTCCCAGAAAAATCCACAACTCTAAAATAATAAGAACCAGCAGGGCATGTGACTATGATATTGATGAGTGGCCGATGTTTAACATCAGTCCAACCATCCATCACAATAGAGCAACCTGTCCTCATCCAAGTTTGCCTCATATCCTCCATTGGCACATTAACCTTGGAATACTCTTTTTCTAGGAGGGTAGTGTGTAGCTTATGATCTCTAGGGGGTATGAATGAGGGACCAATAGTGGCTACATCTCTAATCATTTGTTTGAAGTATGAGGAATGAGCCACGTGAAATGGGATGGCATGAGCAAAAAAGAATTGGCAATGGAAGACTCTGTAGCTTCTCGTGCTTGCACAGTAAACATAGCTTCAACTAAAGCTCCCTTGTCACTACCACTCATCTTTCTCTTTCCTCTTGTGGCAACTTCGCTACTACCAACCATGGATGGCGTAGGCATAGATGATCATGCAATTGCAAAAGAAGGTGCCGGCATTGTCACACCTTGAGCGCCCATGTCCAGCTCCATTTGCAATCTATGGCACTCTTATCTTTTCATGCTCTTTTAAATCTGGACACATTTTAACTCCATGGCCCACAACACCCAAAAAATGAGACCGTACCCTTGTGTAGCTGTCTCTAAAATCTTTATGGAAAACATGACAATTCCACACCCTACTCCCCCAATTTTTTGTTTGTTTTTGATCCACATGTGAAACATATTGGAGAAAAGGTTTTTCTTGTTCAAAGGGCCCTTTGCATATGTTCCCATGATTTTTGAAGGGCATTTAAATGGGTTTGGTTGCTGTCCACTACCACCCTCACCACTTCCTCTTGTATTTCTATCAACTATTTCCACTTCATTCTCATTTCCACTCTCACTCATTGTTTCTCATGTTTTTTGACTTTGAATGCAAGTTTAAACTAAAAAATGCAAAAATAAAAATAAAAATCAGACATTTCATGCTTCAAACTTTGTTAAAAAATTGGAAAAAAAAGAAAGGAAAAGACTTTCCTCTTTGAAGGATTTGCAGCCCCACTTGCCCTATATTCAATCTCTTTTCCTTCTATACCCTGCTGTTCCTCCTCTTGCAATGGCTAGCTTGAAACCCTACTGCTGCTCCTATTTTTTCTTCTCATACAAATGTTCAAATGACTCAAAATGGTGAGTCTATTCCTCATAAGAGCAAGTTGGGAGGTGGGGGCACACAAGACAATAAAAATAATACTGTTTTTTTGTAAGTTGCAAGTGTATTTTTTTAAAAATAAAATTAAGGGTCTGAGGCAAGGGACGGCCGGCCACCCCCTGCCTCAGACCCAAACATCCCCGGGTTTCCGAGACGTTTCCCTGTTTTTTTGGCAAATTTGGGGACATCTAGGGGCTAGGGGACGTCCCCTAGCCATTCCCCCATCCCCGGGACAAGGACGGGTGTTTTTGGACCGGGGACGCGTCCCCAGGTAACGTTGGTGTATTTTGAAATAAGTTGATATAGATTGTGTGCATATAATGATAACCATATTTTGCAAACTTGCAGAGTATTCAGTGAGTCACCAAGTACTTAACAGTGTTTTTTGTGGGGTGGGTTTTCACAGTTAAACTTGCAACTCAGGAATGTAGATTACTTGGTGAGTTTTAGGGGTGAGTTGAGTGCTTGCAGGTTTTTTTGAGGGCCTGGATTTCACAATTTAAGCTTGCAACTCAGGAATACAGATTACTTGGTGAGTTTTAGGGCCAAACTCACACAACTATTTGGTGAGTCTGACCCTAAACCTCACTATACATGGTATGTACACACAAACATGTTTCGGATGTGGTTTTCACCTTGCAAAAATGCTGTGTTTTTACCTATTAAAGCCATGGATGTCCACAGCTGAAGCTCACACAGCTTTTGAGCATGGCAGGAAGAAAGACAATTGTGATAATAAAAGCTAATGGATCCTATGTGTGGAAGTGTTTTTATTTTTATTTGTCTTTACTTTCCTTTGTTGTGGGTTGGGTGATCAGGATCTTGATGCACCTTTGCATTTTTTAGAGGAGGTGAAGTCTGCCTTACTCAAATCAAACCTTGCAATGTTTTATTGGATATTTACCTTGTTTTAGTCTTTTAACAAATAGAATGTGTGGAGGAATTGGGATCTTTGTGTACAATTTTGCCTTGTGCAATATGTGCAAAAATGTCAAAAATTTCTGAGCCACAACACAAACACTTTTCAATATATGATTAATCAGATTTTAGAGAGTTGTGTGTAACCTTGCATGGTGCACAAGAAGCATGAAAGTCTGATAAATCCAACCATTTTTTCTTGTAGGAGTTTCTTCATTGAAGAGTGAATCAGAGTTTAAAGATGGTTGTATTTGGATGATGATGCGGTTTGGTACTCTATTAAACTATTTGTATTTAAATCTAATAGGAGGGACTTCCCCACCATTTTACAGACTCAACTGATACATTTTGTAACTATATTTTGCATAAAATTTATGTTTTTGTCTGCTAAGTCCCAGTCAAATCCAAGTATGTGAACTATGATGATAGCAAGTAAACAAGTTGAAAGCACTGAGACACTTAGGAGAGACCATAGCTATGAATTCTTATTCATCGAAGCAAACATCCAGTAGATGTCGTGAGGCATTATCTTTTAGGAAAGAGGGAGTGAGGCATTATATTTTTTAGGAAAGGGGGACACATAAGAGTTCCTAAAGGTTATTCATTCACAATTATTTGATAGAATTGCTGATCAAACTAATCATGATTAATACAGCCATAGTTTACATACTCTCCGATTACTCTCCGAGTAGCCGAGTAATCTCCAAAAAATTTGCATACCGAGTAATTTCTGCTTTTACTCACGGGCAGTATGCAGATGGATTTTCTCCCATCAAATTATTGAGTAATCGCCAGTAGCTCGCAAAAAACCCACAAACTTGGCATGTTTGTGTGTATATGCATGCAAACTTGGCATCCTATGTATGTTTATAGATATGTATGTGTGCACAGTGCAGTCCTGAGTATACACATAAATAAATATCCACACATTTGTCGAGTATGTGCCAAGTTTTTCTCGAGTCAAAATTTTTGGGCTTGCTAAGTACTCTCCGATTCCGAGTATGTAAACTATGAATACATCTATCTTTGTAGGTACGTTCTTACCAGGTTGGAAAACATGCATACCAATCATCAGATTAACAATTTTCAACATTTTATGTTATGCATTTTACAATTACATTAAGGCTAGGTATGATTACTTGACAATGGTAGATGCAACATACTGGATTGTTATTGTTGTGTGATTCTATTTATTTTGAAAACTGAGACAACTATTGAAAAGGTAAGTTACTGTACAGGTTTGGGTATAGGAGTTTCGCATTTAAAAAGAGAAAATTGGATCTTGGGAATGGCATGGTTCGGATGTTTGTACAATTTTTTTAAAGAAATACAAAAATCATAGACAGAAGAAACAAAAATAACCATAATATCAATGTTATATACAATAAATGAACCAAAAAATAAGATACTACCAATAAATAACACTTCAAAATATCAAATTAGTCCTAATATATAATATGTCACATATATTATCAATTAAAAATAGGAAAATAGTCAATAATCAAAGTCAAACTCAAGAACTGTGTGAAAAATTATCAATGGTTATAGTTTTACCTTACTTTTAAAGTGTTTTTAAATTGTTTTGTTTTTTGTTAAATTGTGGCTCTTGTAAGCAGACATGCGTGGTTTTTTATCAAGTTTTTGTTATGAAGGCACCCAAAATAATAAAAGAACCTGGAAGCTACCTGTACCAGTAACATTACCAAAACCCTATTGGTATGGGTATGGGAGACTCCAGGGCAGTATCTAGCACCATAGCTGAAAGTCTGAAATCAAGACAGCATGGTAATGATGCTTTGTATCATTCAAAGTGCAGACTCCTAAATCGACAGGTCTACAGGCCCGCAAGCATTAAGTATAATCTACAAATGATGTATTAAATGCATATCAATGCTATTGTCTGTAGTCACAAACTTTTTCATATGTAAATTGCAGCAAGTTTGCAGACATAGTAATACATCAAAAAAAAATGTAAGCAGAAGGATTAAGACAAAGAAAAATGGAGAATCATAGAGGTAGAAGACAGAAAAATAGCCACTTCAAAATAATCGCAATGTGTAGAACAGTTGAATGCTTTAACAAATTCTGGCAACCTTTACCTTATTCATTCATTCAACTATTGAGTATGTTTTACTGTAGTAAAAGTGCATAAATAGAACTCACTTCGTGATGATTGCCTCCTACGTGAGAGTTATCATTATGCCTCATACAATCAACTTGACATTGAAACAATGTTGGCTAAACATTGCTTGAATTAACTGAAAGAGTAGATTACAATTTATAGATGAGGTAGAGCACTGTAGACATTTAAGATGTCTAACTACCTTAGCTACTGACAGCTACTGACTACTGTAGCACTAATTGACCATTATACAAATGGAGAATTTAATATTCTAACACCCTCCCTTAATGGTCAATCTACTAACTAGCCTACAGAAAACAATCTGCAAGTCGATTGGTCACTAATTCTTCATAACACCCTGCTGCTACGGAGACCCTCCCTGGATCGGCAGAATGTGAATGACCAAGAGAACCAAAAAACAGAGAAGGCTGCCACCTTCTTTAGAATGCTCTGCAACAAGAGACAAGAGCCTACCACCGACTCTGCCACCGAGATGAGTTTGCCACCAACCCTCCCAGAAACTGCAGAATTGCTGACTAGAAGTCATCACAAAATGTCCAACCTGATGTTGGATAACAGAGTTGTTCCTCTTTGAAACCAGAGACAGACCGAGAACAACAGACACGATTTTGAGGATAAATCGGCAAACCGTCAAAACTTTTGCAGATAAGCATGACGCCCGAGAACTGACTGCAAGAAGCTAGTTGTGCAGATGTTCGCCTCAACAACTCCAAGTGTGACCAAAACAAACTACAACAAACCACGATTTTTGAGGAAAAAATCGTCAAACCCAGGATTACAAATCATCGTTTTTTCGGAAAAAAACGGTAAAAACTAGATACCAGAGAGCCCTCCCGAACAACAGAAACCCTGACTAGGGTATACAGGATAAACTCGTAATTTTTGAGGACCTTGTCTTTGGCTACGTTTTTCTGTTGGCGACCTGCAACTTGGCACGTTTTTCTGTTCGCGTTTTTCAACCTGATCTGGACGCCATCCTTCTGGCAGTGATCTGTAGATTTCTGGGTGCATTTTTTCTGGTTTTTTTAAGACATTTTCTGAAAAATTTGACTCGCGCCTAGGGTTTTGGGATTTTCTCCTTCATCTGAGGTAAGAAATTTTTTTTAATCGCAGATTCCTTGTGGGTTTTCCCGGATCTCAACTGGGTTGTCTTCCGTTTTTTTTGGGTACCTCGGTTTCCGTGCCTCAAAATTTGTGCCTCAGTTTGAAGTCGAATTTTTTTTCTGATCGCAGATTCTTTTTGGGTTTTGCGAGATCTCAACTGGGTTGTCACTAGATTTTTTTGGGTACCTCGTTTTCCGTGCCTCGAAATTTGTGTTGTCAAATTTTTTTGGGTACGTGATGGCATCTCTCACGAACATAATGCTCGAAAGCAGCCAGAAGTTTAACGGGAAGAATTACAACACTTGGAAGCAGCGCATGATTACGATCTTCGAATATCGTTGCCTCAATCAGATCGTTTTGGGGAACTCGCCTCGTCCCACTGTAGTCGGCAAAGACCAGGACAAATGGGATGAACGCAATCGGGAAGCTGTCATGCTCATCAAACTCTCCGTCACGGATGAGCAACTACCTCAGGTACCGTCTAGCAAAACTGCTTTGGAAATTTGGGATCATTTGAAGGCCCTTCATGAAACCTCCGACAAGAGCAGAGCGTTCTTTCTCAAGAACATGCTCTTTTCCATCATGATGGATGAGAAAATGTCCTTACAGGAACATCTCACGAAGATCAAGGACATTCGTGATCAGTTGGAGGCGATTGGTCGCACAATGGAGGAAGAAGACATGGTTGTCATTACTCTGAAGAGTCTTCCGCGTTCGTATGAGCACTTCATCGAGATGCTGAATATCACCTCCACCAATGTTGATCTCAAGTTTGACGATCTTTGCAACAAGCTTTTGTAGCAGGATCGATGGCGACAACAGTTTGGAAGTAGTACAAGTTCTACCTCCACAGAGCAAGCGTTCTCTGCCAAATCTTTTGCTAAGAACAAAGGGAAGACTCAATCTTCTCAGCCGAAAGGCTCTGGTTCTTCTCAGGACAGCAAGAAGAAGAAAAACGTTTAGTGCAATTATTGCCATAAATTTGGTCATATGAAGGCTGATTGTTGACTTCGGATGGCTTTTGAACAAAAGAAGCAGGGAGGGTCTCAACAAAAGGCAAATGTCGCGGAGCACACTGAGCAGAAAGAGTCTGCATTCTATGCATTTATGGCCAAGAGAACTGCAGATCCAGTCCAATCTTCTGCCTGGTATATTGATTCCGGGGCTTCTCGGCATTTTATTCATCGTCGAGATTGGTTCACCAAATTTGAACCATTCACTGATTCTGTGATCTTTGGCGGCGGCGAAGAGTACACCGTTGCTGGTAAGGGCAATGTTCAGATTCACTCTGGAGGAAGACATTTACTCTTTCTCGATGTCTACTATGTTCCAGGCATGGAGCACAATCTTCTCTCTGTTAGCCAGATCATGAAGCATTCTCCTCAGTTGGACGTTATTTTCAGTTCGTCCACTTGCAGCATTGTTGACAAGGCGATGTGTACTCCAATTGCTATGGGCCTTGAGGATCATGGTCTGTACAGACTTGCTGATTCCGGTGATTCTCAGGAGCACGCTCTGGCAGCAAGGAGTACTTCCATCAGCAAGCTTTGGCATCAGCATTATGGGCACTTGAATGTGCACTATCTCTCTCAACTGTCTCGGGAGGGTTTGGTAGCTGGTCTACCTGAGATCCACACCCAAAATCATGGAGTTTGTGGAGCATGTCAAGCTGGAAAGCAGCATCGGACACCGTTCTCGGATGGTGATTCTTGGCGTGCCTCCAAGCTACTTCAATTGGTTCACGCTGATGTATGTGGACCGATGAACACTCCATCTGTTACTGGGTCCAGGTATTTTTTGTTATTTGTTGATGATTTTAGTCGGAAAATGTGGGTGTATTTTTTGAAAAACAAATCCGATGTGTTTAGTACATTTCAGCAATATAAGGCCTTGGTTGAAAAAGAATCAGGTTCTCACATTGTTACTCTAAGGTCAGATAATGGGGGGGAGTTTTGTTCAACTAACTTCTCTACTTTTTGTGCTCAACACGGCATCAAACGACAACTCACTACACCATACACCCCTCAGCAGAATGGTGTCGTTGAACGTAGGAATCGCACCATTACTGAAATGGCTCGTTCTATGCTCGAGTACAGAAATGTACCTA
Source organism: Sequoiadendron giganteum (assembly GCA_007115665.2). Lineage (NCBI taxonomy): Eukaryota > Viridiplantae > Streptophyta > Pinopsida > Cupressales > Cupressaceae > Sequoiadendron > Sequoiadendron giganteum. The sequence continues at coordinate 10,877,419 of CM021110.1, read as the reverse complement.
AGAAATACTGGGCTGAAGCAGTTTATACTGCAGTCTACCTCCTGAATCGGTCACCTACACAGGCCGTTAAGAAGATGACTCCAGAAGAAGCCTGGTTAGGACGTACACCTAAAGTGGGCCATCTGAAAGTCTTCGGTTCTACCGCTCATGTATGGATTCCAGACGCCAAGCGTGCCAAGTTGGACTCCAAGAGCCAGAAACTTATGTTTACTGGTTACAGTGACAATCACAAGGCATACAGGTTGATTGATGTAGAGACAGATCGTCTCATATTCAGTCGTGATGTTGTGATTGATGAGACTACTGGTCCCTTTGTTCCTACTACCAGCCCTAAGGATCAGCCTCTCCAGGTGCCTGATGATGGTGTTCGTCTTCCTCTTGGTTCCCCTGATGGGAGGGCTTCAGAGCATTCTGACTCTGAAGATGAGGAGTCTACCAGTCCTGATATAGCACCACCTGATCTTCCTCAGGATTCCACTCCAGATGACGTTGTTTCACACATTCCAGAAGATGTTGTTTCTCCTACTCCAGATGTTGGTACTTCTACTCGTCGACCTAAGTGGTGGCTCAAAACTATCGGAGATCTTCATAATGATGAACTCGTTGAGGGTAGATCTACTCGTAATAAGAGCAAGCAGCACAACACAGTCAATTTTGCTCTTATGGCCAACATACACAGCATCTATGAGCCTCAGACATATTCAGAGGCTAAAGGAATTCCTGAGTGGGAAAAGGCTATGCAGACGGAATATCATAGTCTTCTGAAGAATCACACTTGGGATCTCTCTGATCTTCCTCCTGGGAAGAAACCTATTAGTTGCAAATGGGTCTATAAGGTCAAGTATCATGCCGATGGCACTTTGGATAAATACAAGGCCAGATTAGTTGCTCGGGGATTCACACAGCGGGAGGGCATTGACTATGAGGAGACTTTTGCTCCTATTGCCAGGATGAGCACAATTCGTCTTCTTCTGGCTATTTCAGCCCAATTCGGATGGACAGTTCATCAGATGGACGTCAAGAGTGCCTTTCTCAACGGTGAGTTGCAGGAAGAAGTCTACATGACGCAGCCTCCTGGTTTCAAGGTTGCTGGAACCGAACATCAGGTCTGTAGGCTCGTGAAAGCACTCTATGGACTGAAACAGGCTCCTCGTGCATGGTACATCAAGATTGATCAGTACTTGGTTGATCATGGTTTTCAGCGTAGCCCTTCTGACTCTAATTTGTATGTCAAACACTCTGGTGATGATATTCTCTTTCTTGTTGTCTATGTTGATGACTTGATCATTACTAGCAGTTCCACACATTTGATTGCTGCAATCAAACAAGACTTGTGTCAGGCTTTTGACATGACAGATTTGGGGCTTCTCCATTGTTGTTTGGGTATTGAGGTCTGGCAGACCCCTAATGGTATCTTTATCTCTCAATCTAAATACGCACGGAGTCTGCTTGACAAGTTTCGGATGCAGGACTGCAAACTTGCTTCCACACCTATGGAGAAGGGGTTGAAGCTATCAACCACCTCTGATTCACCTCCGGTTGATGAAACGACATTCAGGCAACTAGTCGGCAGTCTCATCTACCTCACTGCCACTAGACCTGACATCAGTTTTGCAGTGAGCTACATCTCTCGCTTCATGACCGCTCCTAAAGCTGATCATTGGATTGCAGCGAAGCGAGTGCTGAGATATGTTAAAGGCACTTCAAATTATGGCATTCTGTATGGCAGATGCAAGGATCCAAAGCTGAGTTAGAATATTAAGTTTCTTTTATGTTAATGGTCAATGTATTTTGTAAATACTGTTTCTACAGTAGTCTGCTACAGTAGTCGGCTGTTAGACATTTATTGTCTATAGTTGCTCTTTCTTTATATATATTTTGTAATGTTCTTTTTTAGTTGAATGTTATGAAAACCCTTTACCATTTACATGGTATCAGAGTGCCACGAATTTCTTTCAGAAAAAAAAAAAAAATTCAGAAAACTAAAAAAAATTCGAAATTACAGCCAAAAGGAAGGCTCACGAAATTTCCATAAACCCTAATAGGCTCTAATACCATGAAACAATGTTGGCTAAACATTGCTTGAATTAACTGAAAGAGTAGATTACAATTTATAGATGAGGTAGAGCACTGTAGACATTTAAGATGTCTAACTACCTTAGCTACTGACAGCTACTGACTACTGTAGCACTAATTGACCATTATACAAATGGAGAATTTAATATTCTAACAGACATGAGTCAAAACAAAGTGAAGAGCTATCAATCGACTCACAACTCACAATTCAAATAAGTAATCAAATTCAATCACCAAATAGATGTCACCTTGAAGTTGTCAATGGTAATAATTTCTAATTTCCATATAGGTCATCCTTGATTATCATCAATTTGGCTTGAATAAATTTAACTGACTCTCCAACCTAATGTTCAAACGAAAAGAGAGAGTGAGTGACATCATTCCAAGGACATCCTTGACTGTCATGAATTTAGTTTGACTAATTGTAACTGACTGTCTAACTAAATGACTAAAACATGAGACTGTAAGTGGCTTCATTACAAGGATGTTAATATCAAGGATGCTATCCCATAATCTAAATGGCACCACTACTATTTCATTACATGGCCTATTGGAAGTGCAATTATCACATTACAGATAATCCCAAAGTCTAATACACCATAATAAATGAATTCATACTCAAATACATCATTATTTTAGTACATAGAGACTGGTGGATAACCAAGAAGCAGAAAAAATAAATGAGGAGAATTAGTCTGGATGAAAAAGAGAACTCTCATGTGAGATTAGTGACAACTACTCTCTTTATTTTCGCTTGGATGAGTCTTTGCATTTTTAATGGATAATGGGATATCATGAGAAAAAATATGATTTTATGTACACACACATACCACAGTTTGGCCCTTCCACGTTAGTTTTCACGTTCATTCATTTATATAACACAAACTTTCATGACTATGCACTTGCCATCTGGATAAGGTAGGTTATGGTCAAATGCCTATCAAGGCAAACCACGATAATGGGAATGAGGTTATGGTGAATGTCTATCAAGGCAATCTGAGGTCTGGGAATGAGAAGATGGACATTCCCAAAGTAGAGTTTTAGATTGATTGGTCTAGAGATTGGTAGTGTTTGATTTGTAACAGCACAATTGTCCTTTCATACCTTGATTTGTATTTTTTTTAATGGATGTCTCTCTATAATTAGGCTGCATTTCTCAAGTTCAAAGAAAATACACAGATTAAGGTGTTTATATGGCTTGAGACAAATTGCAAAACAAACATATAGAACTGCATCAAAAGGACAATTATAAGTTCTGCTAAACTGATTCTGTTTTTGACTAGATCCAGATAACACGTATTAAAAAATGATTTATACTGTGTTAGATTGTTTCTATCCACTTCTTGTTCTTTTATTAATGGCAACTTTGATAGCCAGAAAAAATGGAGTGTACTTAACAGGAATATTCAAGTGAAAAACTTTTAATCATGGGTTCTGTATTTATTTTGTGGAAGATATTTGAGGTGGGCGATGTTGTGATCTTGGATAGTGAAAAGGATGTTGGTGCTGCAAATCATCGCCAGCTTGCTGCTTTATATTGCAACTCAAATTCGGGATTTGAGGTTCTCTCTCTCTCTCTCTCAATAGGCAGTGAAAATATATTGAAACATGCTGTATTTACTTGAAAGAAATGCTAATAACCAGGCCTAATGTGTGAACTATTTATAGAGGTCTCAAATCCAGTGAAGAAAATAAAAAAATGTGTTGCATTGTTGCCTCTTTTACTAACTGAGATAATCTTGACAATTGAAATGGAGATGAAAGGATAATAGCTATTCCATTTGAGGAAATTAACAAAGTAGCTGCATCACATATATTACCATCTGTTGATTTGTAGCCTTTGTTGATAAAGGAACTTCTCTTGAGAATCGTCTGGAGTATAAGGTTTCTCAGGAGATGATTTATATGTTTTTGGCTTATGATATATATATATATATATATGTTTTATATTTATTTGCATGTTGTCAAACTAATAAGTTATACAGGTCTTGCATATAAACTGATGCCTTGAAAACCCTAGTGAATTGTAGTTTTTATTTTTGTAGCAGAGAGTAAATAACCTTAGATTTTTTTTTTTTTTAATTAGACTGCAGGAATTGGGTAGCACGACCCCCTATAAACTGCAGTGCACCTGGTAAACTTTTTAACGTGACCGGTGGCGCTGGCGCGACACGCCCTCCGGTACCACGGGGGTGGGGGAGAATAGACCTCGTGACCAACCTCCTGCAACAGGAAAGATTTAGCCAACCGAGCTAGGGCCCCAACCCCTTAGATTCAATTATATATATATATATATATATATATATATATATATGTTTTATATTTATTTGCATGTTGTCAAACTAATAAGTTATACAGGTCTTGCATGTAAACTGATGCCTTGAAAACCCTAGTGAATTGCAGTTTTTATTTTTGTAGCAGAGAGTAAATAACCTTAGATCCAATTGCACATCTAGAAGGAATTTAATATTATAATTGACTAATATTGTCAAAACTTTCAGGAATATTTAAATATTATCATATTAACTGCTGAAAAAGCCAATCCTTAATCCGTTGTTATTATCTGCTGGGTGTGGTTCCTGCAAATTATTTAATTTCCTGGTTATGTTGTTCATTTGTGTATTATTGTAATGTGGGCATTGTAAGAATGAGCATTCTTTATCATATGCCATATTGTTGAGTGAAACTTGCAGGTGCGTCCCTGAAAGAAATTGATGGGGTATCTATTTGGATACAACATGGGGAATATGTAGTGTAGTATATCTTTTATTGATATCAGTTGTTTCCTTCTTATAAGATATCTATTCAGAGCATGAAGCCAGAGTTAAGCTTGAGCTGATTTGATTTTGTTACAGCTCATCATTCTTTCATTGGTTACTGGTTGCTATTGTTTAGTGTTGAAGGAAGTAATGGAAAAAATGGCATCTCCCGCTGAGGAAGCCACTTTATTGTTCTTGTTTCAACTTAATTCTAATCTTTTTCTTTTGACTTCTTTATAGGGTTACAAACATAATTTTACTTAAATTCTTCTCTATTTAAAAAAAAATTTAGAAGTTAATATACTTTGATTTCTTTTTTCTTCGATAAACAATGAGCTGAGGTGAATTGCTTTTGGATTCATGGATTTAAAATGAACTACACTGAAATTTCTCAAATATATTTGACCTTAATGGAGATACAATCTTTTCCAACTATTTTCCACCCCTTATGGAAACAATATCCCTAACTTATCTTTTCTAATTAGTTTTCACTTTTTGTTGACAGCATATCTTAATTTTCTTACAAAAAGTATTATGTGAATTTTCTTCTTGCTTTCAGTTCTCTCTGCGATGTGCACCTTGCTTTCTTGGATGATATTAAATTTGGGAATAATGCGTGGTGGCTACCTTTGGTGAGGATTCTTGCTCTTCGCATATGGGGAGGCAGTCCTAGGAACCAGAGAAACTCAGATCCCACTCTGAATTTTTGAATGTGAATATCAAAGGGATATCCTTGCTATGCTATCTCATATAGCTAATCTAATCTTTAGACTCACTTTAAGATGTAGCGATTGATTTCAAAAAGGAAAATGAATTGTTTGTCTTATAGATTGTCAAATATATATTGGATGACTGGCTGTGGCAAGATTTATTAACAAGGAAGAAAAGTGGATGATGCACATATAAATGACAATGTTTGTTCAACAAACATGTAGTTGCTATGACAGTGAGAGTTCAATCAACAGACATGTCATTGCTCATTCACATGGCATGAAAATATAGTTCATAGAGGGCTCAATGAACATGGCATGAAACTTACAGAAATAACACAAACACCTCATTCATTTCATTGAGTCATTTGATCAATCGAGGTCAGTACAAATTAAAATATAAAATGAAGCTAAATGAATAGGGCCTTCAGTAAAATAAGGTGATATATTGAATTGAATTCCCAAATATCTCATTTATCTCAAAATTAGGAAGTGACTAGTGGTCATCTTCACTATGATCCTATCTAGTCTAGAAGCCGTCAACTAATACTAACTATAGATAAAAGCTTTGCTGCTGCACCTAATTATCTTGATTTGTGAGGTGAAGACATAAACAGAAAATGTAAGGAAATAAAGTATCAGATAAAAGATGGACCACAAAAGGAAGGCAAAATAGAAACAAACAACCACTTTACATAGGCAGGCATGTTGGTAAGAACAATTCCTACTAAGGAAGAGCTTCATATACATAGTTGATGCAGAAGTTGCTATTTATTCATGCCCTTGAAAATGAAAAGGGGTGGAACAATGGACGACTTGATTATCAATAAAACACATCTGCTCTTTCATTGTTGTGCATGCCAAGGCTGCAGTTGCTGATCCAGCAGTTAGGGAAAAGGTTCTTCAATGCAGACCATTTTTCATTTCTATAATATTCTGTTTCTCTCAGTGGAGTGATAGGAGTGTTCTAGAAAAAATTAAAACATGGATTTGATGGTAGAGTTTGTAGAAATTAAATTCTTGGTTATTTCAAACTTTCAGGTGTTGTTTGTGCTACATCTACCAACTACTTTTTGTCCACAAACGAGTCGACCTCGGTCTAGTAAGAGATGTGCTCTCGCAATGTGCTTTTCTCATTGAGGATCAATGGGAACATCTGGCAAAAAAGTATAGCACCAAGGAGCTGAGTGGTTTCTTTGATAACTGCTTGTGTCTTGACTTTACACTTTAGCTACTGCTTTTCTCCTGAAGCTCCAACAAATTGTGATGCAACCCTTCTTTGCTATTTGCTCGCTTGAGATTTACCTAAATTGTTATGACTTATGAGTATGTGAGGAAGCTTTGACAATATTGCTTGGTGGTGTAAATATCCTTGGTGAGGTCTAAGGTTGTCTGGTAATAGATATTAGTGACCCCAAATTAGCTGCAGAAGTCAAGGGTTACCTTCTTCAATAAGCTGAGCTAGTCATTAACTGCCTTTGTCTTGTACAGTCTCCTCTTGGGTTTGAAGATTGTCTCTTCCAACAATGGCTTGATTTTGTGGTTGATTGGGACTGGTTTGCATTGTGGCCTTAAATTTATTCAAGCTCTATTTTATTGTACTTTTTTCCATACTTTTTTCAACCTTGAGGCCGTTAATGGTCCTCTTTCCCTTGATTATCTTATGGTTTCCTTGAAAAAATCATCTCACTAATTGGCACTGCCTTTATCGAATTAGAGGGTCTTCTCTGGTTCAACAAAACCTTGGGAAAAGTCATGGAGAATGGCTAAATACCCTCCTCAGTCATCATTTTCATCTTGTTATTCAACTCTGCCAAATCTCCCACAATGCTGAAGGTCATTGGTTAAGGATTAAGATTGAGAGTTGAGTCAATCTCTTCATCATTGGGGTTGTTCCTCGATTAAGTAATCTTCCAGCTTCTGGGAAATGTATTGGCATTTCAAAAGAACTTTATTGCAAAGTACCTTAGTGTTGTTTGTGGGAGCTACTTGTTGGGAGACACAACTGAAGTCTGGGTTTGTGTCATTGGGGAGATGGACACTATCATTTGTTTCTCAGCTTAGAAAGCTTCTATAAGCTATTTTTAGAGACAGCCGAACCAGTATGGTATTAGGCTCCATCATTTACCTTTTTTCCATCTCTTTGTGTACTGGAGTGCTTTATTGGGTTGGGGGACTAATCTCTTAAAATGCATTGTTAGGTGCATTGTTCTTTAATTTCAGGGAGACCAATTTGTGTTCATCTTGGTCAGCATCCAGGCTGCATGAGCAAAGCGTTGAGTTTTAGAATTTTTCAAGTGTTGGTGGAGCTGACATGGCTTGCCTCAGAGGTGAAGGTGTGTGCCCTTTTGCTTTTTGTTCCATAAGCACTTCTCTAGGCAATAGGTGGAGTGGCCTAAACTGTTGACTTGGTGAAGTGACTCTCAGCACTGATCTAAAATCATGTGGCAGTGATTCTGAGTTGGGGATTGTTTTTGTAATAGGAGTGTGATTTAGATTCGTACATAAGGTCTTGTTTCTTCTCGAGATTCCACTTCTTTGCTCATGGCTGCCTTTCTTTGTTGAGTGTTCGAGAGAGAAGTGGTTTTGTCACTTGAGTTTGAATCTTCCTCAATGTAGCTTTGCTTCCAATCTTTCTTTGCAAGACAGTCTAGATTAATATTTTTGAGAAAGTGTCTGCATCCATTGCCAGCTTTTGTTCTTGTAAGAGCTTCTCCATGAGGAGTAGTTCTCCTTTCCTCTACTGAAAATGGTTGATGTGTGATTCACCTAACGTTGTGCATTGGGCAGTGTTTGTGTAGAACCCTTCTAGATCATAATTTGTTTGTTGAACTTGAGGCAAGTTGATTGTAAGGAGAAGAAGCCCAGAATTGATAAGGCCCTCTTTAGTGGTGAATGTGAGACTGTCAAGCGTGACAGGTCTAGTGAACAATTAATCCTCATTCTTGAGAAAGTGCTTCTCGGGTGGGGTGGGTTGCCTTGAAAGTTTGAGAGAGCACATCTGCTCCGTGTGAAAGGCTGGGATCCAATATGGCCGTGGCACCAAATTGTTTTGGTGTAAGTGTGGGCCTCTTCCAGGTACCAATCCTAATGTTGAGGATTAATATCCTTAGTCTTCTTATATCTGATTTTCTTGTTAGCCGGGATACCCAGCTTTCCTTTTATGATGGCTTGTAGAGAGAGTGGCCAAATCCTTGGGAGTTGAGTGACGGAACAAAATATTATACACTTTGGCAATTGCTTATATGAGGATTACATGGAGGTTCTTGTAGTGTTTCATCCCCAAACACTATTCATGAATGAGGGCCAAGTGGTTCCAATTTACTCATGGTTAGATGAAGGTTGGAGAAGATGAAAGCACAGCACCAGGAGTTAGGTGAAGAAAGTAGTGCTTGAATAGGACTGGAACTACATTTTCATCTTGCATGATATATAGCCAGCCCAATAGAAAACTGATTTGTTCTTACTTTGAATGGATGACTAGTTAGTTAACTTGTAGTGATACACAATCACATCATCAAACCTGAGGACCTAGCAGATCATATTGTGGTTCTTTATTAACTTCTTGATGAAGTTGCTCTTTGGTGTAAACAAGGAGTGATTGGAGGGCCCTAAAATTCCTTCAAGGCTCCATGAGTGAGGTTTGAAGCAGTCAAAAATTGATTTTTTCTTCTCAAGATTTTAGTGAGAACGCTAGGCAGAATATAAATTTTTAAAACATATTCTTGATAGATTCTTCATTGAGTTGGCACACAATTGTGCTGTCATCTCCCTTGATGTTATTGGTATCGGGTGAAACCATGAGGTAGACTCATCAACTATTTTAGGGAAAGGTTAGAACTCTGACAATCATGAGTGCACTCCTAAAATTTCTTTATTTGAAGATATGTCTAGAATGTTTGATAAAGTTAATTACACCTAGGAGCAATCGTAGGGTCTCTTGCTTCTGCTAATATATCATAGACTCGTATGCAAAGTGCTCTGAACAGTAACTTAGCACCTATGAGAAGCTTACAAATTGAGACTGTCTTACTGCCATTTTTCTTATTTTAGTGCTTACCCAGTCAGTTTCCTAGTGATTTATCGAGCTTTTGAGGACAAGTTATGCCTTTTAACAACTTTAGCAATTCAGAGTCTTGTAGAACTGTAAAATTTTGTTAGTCAATTGTGCTGCAAGATGGTCCTTTTAAAGGTGAGGATTAAGGAGACATGTTGATTGACCAATATAATGCTTTTAGCCAATATTTTTCTGGATTTGACCGGGGAGATTTTTGTTACACAAATCTACACAGTCAAATCCAGAAAACTTTTGGCTAAATCATTTTGGACTGAAAATTTCATGAATTTGATCAATATAATACTGTTCACAATATGGCTAGCCTGAAGAGTCACTTGTAGATGAACTGCTAACAGGTTTCTTGAAGATAAGCAGTTTTTCATGATAATTCCTCGTTACACCACTTCATCGCAGAATTAATGTTTTCACTGCCATTCATCCTTGAGAACTAAAATATAAGCTAACACCTTGGTTGAAGAGATATATCTGTTTCTTCATTTACTAGTCCTTTAAAGTTGGGAACTCCAACTTTGCACCTCAACTCTTGGACATGGGCTTGTGAAGACCCAAGGCAAGAGAGAGGATGATGTCACTGGCTGGGCCCCCTCATCTCAAGTTCATGCTCTGGGGGTGAATGACCTATGGTGAGGATTGCGGTCTGACTTTGACTACCAACGAGAGGTCTCATATGTAAGTTTATCAATTAAGGGGCGTTTCTTATAATTCATGTTGAAATATTTCAATTACAGTGGTACATGGGGACGCGTCCCCTGCCCTTTTGCCCCCCCCACCCCCCTCGTACCCGAGACGTTTTGGGGACAGGGGACGCCTTGGGAACATTTCCCAGGCATCCCCAAAAAGTTTACATTTTTTTGGAATGTCCCCAATTGATAGGGACGGCAAGGGGATGACCCACCGTCCTGGGGACAGCCAGCCGTCCCCTTTTTTCCATCAAGTTTTTACAAAAAAAATAAATAAAACTCTGATATTAAAAATGCTTATTTTTTTATTGTGTTTCTAAGTGGACCCCACACCGTCCCAAGCCTAAAATGAAACATAAAACTTGCTTTCAAAGCCATTTGAGTTAATTTTTACATTCCAAAAAAGAATTGCAGCTAAGAGGAAAGTGAGCAAGAGAAAAATTGGCAGTGACTCAGACTCCGAGTCTGATTTTGATGCAATGTTGGCAGATGTCGAGTAGAGGCAGCCATCATATTTTCTATTACTATGGTTTGGACATTTGTGACTTTGTCATTTTGACATTTGTAGTGCAAACTTGTAGCCTTTGGGCATTCTATTTTTAAAATTTTATATCATATGCACATTGATTGTTTGACATGAATTATGGAAACAATTAAGTAGTTGTAGTATTAATTTGTTTGACTCTATAATGTATATGTCAATATGATTGGTGATTACATTTGCAACTTTATCAATGTTCATTGTTATGATTATCATTACTCATGAATATCTGAAATTTCCCTATATTTTTAATATATATATAGCCATCCTCTGTCCCCAAAAATCCCCTAAAAAAATGCCATCCCCGAAACACGTCCCGTCGTTCCGCCGTCCCCCCGTACCAGAAACTTGGTGGAACATAGTTCAAATATTGAATTGATTTTCTTGCTTTCCTATTTTGTCTTTTCAGTCATTTATTTCTGCTATCTATATATATCTGTCATAGGATTTGTTTCCTAGAAGAGCATTAAATATTTTTGTTGTCTAATATGACAGATACTTTTCTCGTTTCATTGATTTTAATTTTTAACAATTGAATGAATGGAACTCCTCTTGACTGGAAATAAATTTGTTACACTATAAAATTGAAATTTGATCATTTCATCCTATAGAAAGGCCTTTATGCTTTCAGGCATTGGGGACAAAAGGAGTTCTTAGTATTAAGTCTGATATACCCTGCATTTTCTCATTGCATGTTTTACTTGTTGATTCCTGCAGGTAATTCATGGTCTGGTGGACAGAATTATGGAAGTTGTCGGTGTACCTTTTGTTTCAGTTGGAGATAATTCAGGCTATTATATAAGGCCATCTCATGTAAGATTCAAATGGTTTTGTTTAATTAGTATAGGGGAAAAAGGATAATGAACTTTCTTTGAATATTCTAGTAGTCATATCTAGCATAAACACTTTATTGAAATTTATAAATAACGTTGCTCTGATGTTTTCTGATTGCAGGAGCCAGAGTTTTTCCCTGGTAGACAAGCAAATATTATTTTTAAAGGGAAGAGCATTGGGGCATTTGGAATTGTGCATCCTGAGGTAGTACAATATGCTGGCATTTTTGAATGTTAAAATATGTTAATCTGTTGATTGTTAATAACTATAGTATAAATTATCTAAAGGTTGTGTTACATTTGCATTCAAGTTGAAGAGCAAGAAGAATGTGTTATTAACATGCAAATTTTGTCTGGAATCAATTCCAGCATTTGAATTCTATTTGAATGCTAGAGGGACCTTCCATTCAGTGAGTCTTAGATTATATTTGAGTTTCTGAGAACAATAAGATGATACCAATTTCACAATGGGATTGGAAGGAAAATCTCTTCCAGCAAGTACTGTAAAAGCTAATGTCTTAGCCTGCAATCCAAGAGGCACAGATTTAACACTCTTATGGAAATATGAACTCGTGATGTTGATTACCAAAACCAAATCCTGCCTGAAAATTATCGTCTCCTCTGAAGTTAGTAGAGAATGGTCCTAATAGAAATTTTCCTTACATCTTGACTTCCATAGAATGCTAGTAGTGAACAATTAAATTGTACATAATAAATGTTTTAAGCTATTGTTTTGCTTTATTCTCTTGAAAAATCGACTCTGAAAATGCAGATGGCACTGGAATTTTTCAAACAGTCCAAGTAGAATTTGTTTTCTTGCTTGAAAAGAAAGACTTTGTATATATTTCATAATATATAATAGGAAATGCCAAGAAATTGACAAAGCATTCTTGAACTATGAAAGTTGGTAGATGGCACAAGGATGATAAAATTTAACAAGAAATATAATATCAATATTCTAGGGGTCAAGAAGTAGATCCAAGCTTTCTTTTACCATGATCTCATAGGAAAAGCAATCTTGCCTTTCTCCTGGTCCACCTGGTGGATGGGATAATGATTTCATACCTCATTTCAAAAGGATGCTACACATGGGTCATCTCCTAATTCTATATTACTCAACTTGTCTCCAAAGTTGACTTATCACTTATATAATTCTGTCCCCATGGTTTCTTTTTGTGGTTATCGAAATGAGTTGTCTGATATTTATAAAATACAAATAAGTAGGTCAAATTGGTTCAAGCTAGATTCAGGATTATAATGTTCTGAGAGTTTATCTTCTTGATAAGTTCTCTGCATAACCAAAAGTCTTAAAACAGTTTTCATAAGCTTGGTGGTTCAGAAGATGCGCAGCAACAGGAGCTGTGCCTGGGATTTATAACTTACAATCAACTTAATCGAATAGAAGGCTGGTCCGCAGCAGATTTAGGATTCTGATGTCTTGCGAGCCTACCTTCTTGTTAACCGATCTGCTGAATTGAAAGATTCAAAACAGCTAGGCTCAATAATTGTGGATGATAATTAATGTTAATGGTGGGAGGATAGATAGATTCCCGTATCTCCTCAGATTTGAGATATTTCACAATACAAAAGTCATGGGAATGATAATCAAGAACATTTCGGTGACTCCTCCAAGCAATTATTGTTAAATATGAGCTTGTCAGGCAGTAGTTTCAAAATAAGGAGAATATTTATTATACACACATATGATTGGGATATCGCATTGTACCAATAGAAGACACTTTTTAATTTCAGGAGAATCAAAAGTCCATAAATGAAAAATGGAATTACTGATATTTTGAATTCTTGAACAGATTTTTTTAACAAAATACAAGCATCTTATATCCATGAGTAAATCTTTAGTTTGTTATATCCATATTTGGTAGGTTTATGAATTAGCTTACTCAGCTTTTGAATTGCATAGTATTTATGTTGATTGTAGTTCTAATAATTCTTTTGATTCCAGGTTTTGGCTCGTTTTGATATTCTTGATCCTTGTTCTATGGTTGAGATGAGCATTGAACCATTTTTGTAGATTCCGCTGTTTGCTGAATGGCAATATGAATTTCATAAAACAGATTCTATGAATCTTGTGAATCTTTATCTGGCAAATGATTCTATATCTCTCTCACCGACTCACTCGCACACATGCACATGCCTGTGTGTGTAAGGGTCACCGAGGACATATTCTTGAGGATGCATTCACAGCTTTCTTCACATAAACTGGCAATTCTATGTTGTAACAGCCATTGCATATTCTTTATATTTGGAAAAAACAATTTTTGAATGAGGTGTACTGCAACATTCCAAAGTTTTGCATTGGATTGCGGAAACAAAATTGGTTATAAATGTCAGTTTCTTGGTTTTCTAATTTTATTTTGAAGAATTGCGGTTCTGGATGATCTTGGAAGATCTTGAAGGTTGGCAGATCAAAACTAATTTATTGCTCTTATTGCAAAAGTTTGGCATACAAGATTGTATATTAGACCAGCTAGTGTGGTGTTAAAAAAATTGAAGTACTCAGTGCAATTCAAAAATCTGGGTATAATGCTAATTCAATATAAGTTCAACTGAAGAAACCTCAAATGATTGTTATGTTGATTACAGTATTTTAAATTTCTGATATATCTATTTTGAATGAATAATTAAGCTAAATGAACACTTCTTACCATTCCATTGTACCAATAGACGATACCAAGCATTTATGATCTGTATTCAAGATATAGAAATGCCATTCTGTTTGGCCAATACAAATATCAATATAGTAGAATTAAGATATGATTGGAGTGTCCTTTTAAGAACTATGCTAAAAGAACAAAATTATATTTAGAATTGTGATGCCCTAAGTGATGAATTATATGATAGCAGTTGTATGGAATGAGAAAACTAAAGCCAGCAAATCATTAGAACAAAAATGAAAAGAGGGAACCGACAGAGACATATCCCAGGGGAAACCCAATGTTGGAAACCTAAAGAAGAGGATGTGCGTCATATCCATCATTATCATGCCATATTTTACGAAGTTAATTTCTCAAGAATTAAATTGACCCAATCCACTATTATCATGCCATATCTACAAAACAAAATTCTCAACCTCCATGAACATCGTTGGAATTACTAGAGTGCTCCTCAAGCTTGCCTTGCTAATAAAGCTTGTTCAAATCGTTGAAGTTTGTAGATATAAATATATTTTTAAAACACGTTCAAGTTGTCTGCATTCATTTTGGTGAGCATGATTTTATTTGGGCCAATACACATGTTTTTGAGATGTTTTAGGACATCAGTGCAATTGGCTTTCATATTTGGACGTTTGACTTCAAACTCACACTTCCTAGCTGCCTTTTCAGGCACCTAAAGTTCCAAGTTTTTTAAAGTATATTCCAATGTTCCATGGGGATGTGTCCCACCCAAAAAACCTCGTGTTTCCTAGACGGGGACGTCTTTGAGACACGGGGACTTGGGGGGGGACGTCCCCCCACCAGCCCACCACCAACGCCACCATCCCACCACCAGTGTTGCTGTCTCCAAGATGCTGCTAGGACTTCGAAGATGTTGAGGTGTCCTCAAGACGTCTAGGGGACTCCTAGTTGTCTCCAATATGTATAATTCTTAATTCTTATACATCTTTTTATAACTATTTTTTTCAATTACTATATGTATTTCAACACCTTGTTACTCCTCGTTGCCGTCCCCAATAGACCCCCTGTCCCCGTGTCCTCGTCCCCGAAACCTCGTGGAACATTGGTATATTCAGAACTTCCCCAGTTGTTTGCTTGAACTTTGGCGGGCATAGTTTTTAGGTCAAGGTCTTGATATAAAGACGTGCTTATCTTTCAGACATGCTGAAGATGTAAATATGATTGGATTTCTCATCCGATGTACCTTGGGTGTTTGGGTCAACCCTTGAACTTGTTTGTGTCTGCTTTGCGTTTGATTAGATTATATGCTCTCGGTTTCCCCAACTTTGTATCGTGGGGGGAAAGGAACCATGTCTTGAACACTTAATAGTAATATAAACTTTTAAGCAACTCAAATTATTTGTCAAACTAATTGCAACTTACTTTCGTGATCAAGTTAGGATCACACCTCTCTAATTGAAATGCTTCTGGTTCCCAAAAGCTTAAAGACTTAATTAAATATGGCCACAATTCCATCACTCGTCTTTGGAATACCCACTTTGTCTTGCATGGCAATTGATCTTTCAATCTAACTTGGAAACTGTCTTTATTTTTGTTAACATTTTCTGAAAAAGTCTTTCCAAGCTTTCTTGAGCATTTGGTGGCACCTGCAATGAAAGATAATAATTGATCTTCCTTATCTAATATGGATGTACCAGAAAGACACAAGTTTTCGACATTCACAAGAGTATACATCTCTATGTAAGGAGGCATATTTAATTTGAATGGATTAGTGTTGGCTTAATAATCGTAAATGGGCCATATCCCTGTGGTTTGAGCTTCGTACCACAGACTTAAAAGTTGTACTTTGCATAAGTCAAACACTTCCATTGCTCGATATGAAAACCATGTTGAGGCTTGAATGTGTTACCTTAGAAGAAAAATTTCTTTAAAATTATATTAGGAGTTACATTTCTATAGTAAGTGTCAACATTCCATGTTATTTAGATATCACTACCCACTCCTTTTGATTATCTAGAATTGATTTGGTTTGTTACGAGTCTTTGAGAGACAAACCTACTTTGTAATTATACACGTTAATATAAGAAATAAAATTTAAATATAAATGAAAAACTTTTCAATCCCAACATATACGATTAAGGTCTTTATTTGCTTTATTTTCAGATTTTCATCACAACATTTTTTTTTTAGATTGCAGGAATCGGTCAGGTATCCACCCCCTATAAATTGCAGTGCGTAGGTATCCGCCCCCTATAAATTGCAGCACGTTTGGTAAACTTTTTTCACGTGACTGGTGATGCTGGCGTGACACGCCCTCTAATAGCACATGGATAGTGGGGAGACTAGACCTTGTGACCTCTTGTCTGCAATTGGATGCTTTAGCCAATCGAGCTAGGCCCACCGCTCCCCCCCCTCCATCACAACAAATTGGTTAGAAGGCAAGCTAAACATTTCTTGGAGACTCATTTACAGAAGTGTGAATTGCCATATCGTTTAAGTGGCCAATGTATGTAAAGTTTTTGTCATGTCTTTGGATGCTTCTTATTATACTCTCAAGAGTTTCACCAATGTTTTATTGAGCGATTAGGTTTGACCTTCCAGAAGTGGGTGGAAAGTGATTGACCATTTCATTCTTTGGTCTATTCGCTCCCTAGTGGGTTGAACCATTCTTATCTTAGAACAAGATTAACATTATTACAACCAAATTAAATATTTGTGTTATGTAGGACAAAAGGTCATTTACAAGTGAAGTTTCAGTTGATTTTGGCCTAAGCACGGATGAATTGATTATTTGCTTTCAACGAGGGCTTTCATTTATATTCTAAAGTCAAAGTAAGCGAAGGATTTTAAGGTCAAAATTTACTTCTTACGAAATAAGGATTGGGATATTGAAGTCTTTTGCTTAAATATAAGAAAAATAATATTAATGAGGTCAAAGATAGTTTGAGCCAATAAATCTTGTCACATTTTTTATAAATCCATGTTCGTTTATTATTTAATTTAATGATGAGCTTTTTTCAATCTTTTTTTTGAAACAAATTTTGTAAAAAAATTGTTTTTAAAATATTTTAGGTACAAATTCTCTCCTTCCATTCCTCTTGGTTTCTTTCGTTTGTCCACATCACATTGAAGATGATGTGAACTAGTTCTTAATTGGACCATGATAATCTTTGCTTTCCAAGGGATTTTGATCCTTATATAGTCTTTTTATTATTAATCATAAGTGAGATTAAACTCATTGAACTAATATTTCTTCTTTCTCCTTAACATGCATTTTCCATGCAAATTTGTAAAATTTATCTATAACAAAAGTTCTTTAGTTCTTTGTTATTATTATGATATGCATTCACGTGCATATTCCATTTGCTCATCTACTTGATGTTTTATTTCATCCAAGACATTCTCATTCAAGAGATTTTTTATGACAACCTTGAGCTATTTAGGGGAGAGGGGCCAGTAGTCGTGTGGGCTAACTTTGTCAACATGTAGCAATTGACTGAAATATCGTAGAACCTTCATTTTTTTAAAGACATGTGGACTAACCTCTTATCTATCTATAACTAAGGTTTGGAGGTGTGACTCATCATGCAACTTGCCACATCAACACATCTATTGAGAAGTGTCTAAAATTTGACTTTTTAAAGATTTGACCAAAACTTAATCATGGAAACCCTAGTAGTTGAACAAAAAAATACCATTTGTTGCTTGTAAAATATCTTATTTTTATTTAAAATATGATAATATGCAACATAAATGGACCAAATACTTATTGGTAACCATAAATCTTTGATATCTCTAGCTTTTATATTCAACACATATGGCAATAGTTGAACACAAAAAAACTATTTGTTGTTATAAAAACAACACATAATTATTTAAAATACAACTTATACCAAACAAAAATGGACCAATAGTTGAACACTAAATTTTTAAAAAAATCCTTCACATTTAATGGAAAAATACATGGTATTTATTGTACTCACCTTTAATATTTGTGATAGAACAAACTATTAATATAAAATACTCCAATGCTTGTACATTGCTACCCCAATAGTTGTACACATAAGAACAATATTTTTTCACTATGATAAGAATACTTGTTTAAATGAGTGTCTTATTTTATTAAATGAGCATTTTATTTTTTAAATTACACACTTATAGTGGATAGTTGTGATATTTTATTTGAGACAAAAAAAATACTTATTTCACTTCTTCATGAATGTATTTATGTTTTTTTAATGTAACATTTAAAGGTTCTCATGTGTTCAAGTATGGGTCCACTTTTGATCAACATTTGGTTATTTTTTAATTTATATTTAGATTATTTATTTACAATATATAATATAAATATGTGGTAAGACTAGGTATTATAATCACAATTGAGTGCACGACTATTGGCCCCTCTCCCCTATTTGTCTCCATTTGTCAAGTTACACCAACGTGACCAAGCTCCAACAGGTTTCTGTGAGTGTTGCGTCTGCCTCGTGGAAGAGCGATGACAGATGTCTTGCCAAAGGGATTCAAGGAGCGCGTTGAGGGGCAAGGAGTTGTGACGGGAGAGTGGGCGCCACAGGGGGAGATTTTATCCCATCCCTCGATAGGGGCTTTTCTCACTCACTGTGGGTGGAACTCCGTAATGGAAGGCATGAGTTGTGGATTGCCTTTCATTACATCGCCCATCATGTTGGATCAGGCCCTCAATGCATGCCTCCTTTGTGATTACTTGCGAGTGGGTGTTGATGTGGAAAAATACACAACAAGTCTCTCCACAGAGAAGAAATCTATAGAGCAGCGAGGATTGTGATGGGCAAGGAACAGGGAAGGGATTTCAGAGTCAACGCTCATCAAATGGGAGACATGTTTACGTTTAAAATTGTGGGTAGTAAGGAGGGGATTCTGTCACAAGAGTTGTATATCAAGAACTTAATAGACCTCCTGCAGTTCCTTACTGGTAACTCTCACATTGCATCACCATCTCAAACCACAGAGTGACTATACTAGTTAGAGATGCATGGAGCCTGCTTATTGGAATATGGATGTTTGTTAAGAAAGTGTTTTGTTGTATTGAATACTAGGCCTTGTATAGGAAGGAGGTGCAAGGTTAGGTTGATAGAAAATTATATATAATATGTTAGGGAATATAGTTTGGTATATGTAGAAAATGCATTAATTTAATTTATAATATTATATTTGGAGATGTGGTTGCAAGTATAGGTTTTCATCATTGATCATCTTGATTGCATAGTCAATCAAAAATTACATTTTCATTAGTGGGTAAATTATTCTTGTAAATGATACATCACATGAGACAATTATTATGTTGTGAATGCAAGCTATAATATTGTATTTTATGAAACTTCTAGACATTGAAAATAAAGTTGAAACCACATTATCTAGTTAGCTATATATATCTAATGAATGTTTAAGAGATAATGCAATTCTTTTAAAGAATGTAACTATGAAATAATTTTTCAAAAATCTAGTAGTTTTAGATAGATTATAAAAAGTTGTTTTTGAAAAATGCATGTTAGTTCATTTGTTTTGAGATTTTGCAACAAGATAGTATTTTATGGAAGTTTACTATGTGCATAATAAAAAGGTAGTGAGAAATAGAGGAAAAAGTAAACAATGTATACAATTTGTATGTAGCACTTAGTGATCTTTGTTGATTGCATACATTTCTCAATGAATTTATAGTCATTATTCCCCACATGGAAGTAGCCTTGTCGACATTTGTTGGTGTTCAATGTTCACACTTTTCTTTTACTTTTAATTCTAAGCTTAGAGTGAGAGGGAAAAAAAAGAAGATTAGAAAAATAATGAAAACAAGATTGTTTAGTTTAAACTTCAAACCTTGGCATGTGTTATACAAGGCCTTCTCTAAAATGGTTGAAGACTATTGTCATTTGCATAATCTTTCCTATATTGTAGCTATTGTTGTGGCTAAGCAACAATACCTGTTGACATTAGAAAACCACAAAACAACTATTTAAGTGATCAAAAGAAAAAATATATAAGAAATTATACAATTTATTGGGATTCTAAAATTTTGAAGGTATGAAAAATTATTTCCGTTTCTCCATGATGATTTGGTCAAAAAAATTCTACACTAGACATATATATGTTGGAATCCACTGTAGTTATAATGTTGTATCTATGCCAAACATTATAATTTGTTTAGAAAATAGGCAACCTTATCATGGTGGGTAAGTGATTATTTGAAATGGTGATAATAGTAGAAGCCATCATGGTATTAATGAGGTCATTGGTACAATGGGAGATCGAACAATGATCGACATAGATATCCTTTGCTTCAAAAATTGAAACCTAATTAATTTAAGTAGATAATTACCAAAGGAGTTGGGAAGTGCTACAATCTCACAATGATATCTTCCACCCAAAATTAGCTTGCATGGCCCATACCATCCTCTCTTATATGACTACACTATTTGACCCAACTTTATTTGAATAAAAATTTCCTCTCTGGTGGCATCCCTAGAGAGCTTGGAAATTATAATCTATTGAAGTTCGTGAGATTACATACTGACAAGTTAGAGGGGCTCATCCCTTTGATATATAGTAGCTTAAATAATTTATAAGTTTTGTTCCTTGCCAATAATTTCTTAAATTAACCCTCATATCCACTTTTATCATGCCATATCTAAAAAACAAAACTCTCAACCTCCATGAACATCTTTAGAACTACTGGACTGATCTTCAAGCTTTCCTTGCTAATAAAGCTTGTTCAAATTGTTGAAGGTTGAAGATATAAATATATTTTTTAAAACATGTTCAAGTTTTCTGCATTCATTTTGGTGAGCATGATTTCTTTGGGCCAAGAGACATGTTTTTGAGGTGTTTTAGGTCATCAATGCAATTGGCATTCATATTTGGACGTTTGAATTCAAACTCACTCCTATGAAGAGATGGAAGACGAATCATTCCTAGCCGCCTTTTCAGGCAGTTGAAGTTCCTAGTTTTATTAAGTATATTTAGAACTTCCCTAGTTGTTTGCTTGAACTTTGGCGAGCATAGTCTTTAGGTGGAGGTCTTGATATAAAGATGTGTTTATCTTTCAGACATGCTAAAGATGTAAATACGATTTGATTTCTCATTTGATGTACCTTGGGCGTTTGGGTTACCCCCTGAACTTATTTTTGTATGCCTTACGTTTGATCAAATTATATGCCCCCTTCTCCCCAACTTTGTATCGTGGAGGGAGAGGAACCATGTCTCAAACACTTAATAGTGATATAAAATTTTAAGCATCTCGAATTATCTGAGTCAAACTAATTGCAACATACTTTCATGATCAAGTTAGGATCACACCTCTCTAATTGAAACGCTTCTCGTTCCCAAAATATTAAAGACTTAAATAAGATGTGGCCACAATTCCATCACCCGTCTTTGGAATACACACTTTGTGGCAATTGATCTTTCAATCAATCTAATTCAGAAAGTGTCTTTATTTTTGTTAACAGTTTCTAAAAAAGTCTTTGCCCAAGCTTTCTTGAGCATTTGCTGGCACCTGCAATGAAAGATAATAATTGATCTTCCTTATCTAACATAGATGTCCCATAAAGATACAATTTTTTTGACATTCACAAGAGTATACATCTCTATGTAAGGAGGCATATTTAATTTGAATGCATTAGTGTTGACTTAATAACCATAAATGGGTCATGCTGAACATATGTTGTCATTGATGTCAAAGGAGTTCATTGATGTCAAAGGGATAGTGTTAGAAGATCATTGAGAATTAATGTAATTGTATTGTTGTATCATTTTTTGTTGTGGAAGTATATATTGCTAGCTATATTGATAAAATAAGTTGAGGATTGCTTGTAATATCATACTAAATCTATTCATTTTGACAAAAGTGATCTAGAATGTCTTAGTACAGTTACTTAGGGCAGAGAGATTTCTCTGACAATACATTTATGTTAAGTATTTCTTCTTGAAGGTGTGTTTGAATCAACGGTTTGAATGGAGAGTATGTCTACACATGTTCTATCTTATTCTAGAGTTATCAGAATGGGTGATAATCAAGAAAAAAGTTTGATGTTACTTAAGGCTCTTTGTGTTTGTTTGTCAACCTATTGGTGTTGCGGAACTGTGCGGCAATGACTAGTAGCATGCAACATTCAAAGTTAGTGTATGGTGGTAAAATAGGTCTAGATTAAGGTTCTTGTGGAAGCGCTTGACATCATGTTCTTTTGGCAACAACAAATTTGATTTAGGACTGACCTATTGCACATTTCATGTAATTTGAATTTAGGTCCATCTTATGTCATCCTGATTAATTGCAGATCCCTGGCCAACATGGAGTAATGTTAATGTAATTTCTTGTATATAATCATCATACATTTGTGCATATGCATAGTGTGATATATACGAATAATTGAAGAGAAGGTAGTGAGTGAATATACAAGGATGTGAATCTGTGTGATAGAGTGTTATTCAATGTGAAGCATCTCAATCATTGTGCGCCATCATTAGAAGATCTTGAAGAGAGTAGTAGAGTGTCTGAATTGAGTTCAGACTTTTTGTAAGTTATGTAATCAACCTTGAAGATCCACAAGCTTTATCATTGTAATTTTGTAGGATTGGTGTTCTACTCATTGCGTTGGTGCTCAAATCTTTGTACTTGTCTCTTGTAGGTTTGTGCCTATAGATTGGGGATTGGTGTCTCTGGTAGGTTCGTGCCTACTTCATATTGTAAACTCCCTTGTTATATTCTTGCTTTATGAGGTTGGATTTGGACAGTAAATCCAAGCAACTTTTCTCTCTGTGGTTTTTCCCATCTTGGGTTTCCACATATATCTGGTGTTCTCATGTGTAGATGTGTCTGCTTATGTGGTTGTTTGATTATTAATATATGTTTTGATTTAAGTTTTATGTTTGAGATAAGTGTTGAATTGAAGTTTTAAATTGACTTGACCTATTGATTCACCCCCCCTCTTAGTAGATTGTGTGCCCTTCAATTGGTATCAAAGATAAGTTCCTTTGAAGAAGCTTAACAACTTGAGGTAGATTCAGGATGGAACACTGAGTGGCTCAGGAAGGATTATTTGCAAATAAGGCACCACTCTTTGATGGATCCAATTATGCATTTTGGAAAGTAAGGATGAAAGCATACTTGATGGCCTTAGGTCTTGAAATTTAACAATTAGTTGCAGATGGATATGAGATTCCTCAAAACCCTACAAGGGATCAGGCCGAAAAGAAGGCTTGTAAAAATAACGTCAAGGCTAGGAATGCTATTTTATGTGGTTTATCTAACTCCGAGTTTGTGAAAATTATGTAGTGCAAGACAGTGAAGGAAGTATGGAATAAATTGCACACCATCTATGAAGGTGATGACAAGGTCAAAGAAGCAAAGCTTCAAACTCATAGAGCCCAGCTTGAAAGTTTGAAAATGAGGGAAGAAGAAAACATTACCACATTCCTACTCTAGGTTGATGAAGTTGTCAACTCTATTAAAGGTCTTGGTGAGAAATTGAAAGAAAGCATGATTGTGAAAAAAGGTACTTAAATCTCTTCCTAGAAGGTTTGATTCTAAAGTTTCTACTATAGAAGAAGCTAAAAATTTGATTTTTTTAAAAATAGTTGAATTACATGGAATCTTGATTGCATATGAAATGAAGTTTGATAGTGAAAAATCTATAAGGAAAGAGGTGGAATTCAGAGCATCTAAGATACAATTTAATTTATATTTTGATGTTGGATCTAATCCGAAGAAATCAAATTTTGTCAGGAAGTTATAGAGAGGTTCCAAAAAGAATAAAGGTAATTTACTTTTCAAATGTTCCAATTGTGGTGAAGTATGAAATTTTATGGCTAAGTGCCCTTATAAAGACTAACAATGTTGATCAAAAGTATGGAAAGAAGTCATCAAAAAGGGACTAAAGTTCAGAGGAAAAAAAAGAGCTTCTTCATTAATGAGGAAGACTACTCTACTGATGAAGAGGATGAAGACATCTTTAGAGATGAAAGAGAGAAAGTTGTGTTCATGGCCATAGAAACTATTGAAGATACTGTAGAAATGAATTATAGAAATGATGATGAAGAAGTAGATCTTGTGGAAGAGTTAATTTTTGTCGATAAAGAGATTAAGAGACTAAAGGAAAGGATTGATGAGGAAGTAAAGGCTAAAGATAGTTTATCCCAAAAGCTTGAGAATGCAGAAAAGATGATCATTGATTTGAAGGTTCAAGTAGAAGAAGCAAAGAGGATTGAATAAGTTTTAACTGAAAGGCTACTATTAAGAGACAAGGACTATGAGAATCTTGAAGAAAAAATTGTATCTCTAAGGAAGGATCTTGATAAAGTGAATCATTAGCTAATTTGAAGTTTGGGAAGAGTACTAATATTTTGGATCAGATAATTGATAGCCAAAGATCTTCGCATATCAAAATTGATATTTAATTTGATAAACAAAAGATCAAAGTGCCAGAATAGCTAGTGAAGCCTGCTAAAGAGAATCCAGAAGAGATTGGTTCTAAAAGTTCAAAGTTTGAACAAAGTACAACAAAAAATGATAAAAAAAAGTGCAGAATGATGGTTTCTTCCAAGTGCAATGAAAGATAGCAAGATTTGAAAGACAAATCTCAAGAGGACAAGGGTACAATGCCACGTTTAATCATTCCTTTTCTTGTTACTATTTTAATTGCAATCATTTTGGTCATAAGGTTGTGGATTGTAGAAGAGTTCCAGTAAGAAGAAATACCTTTGTTAGAAGTAATTCATTTGTACCCTTATATAATTTCAATATCATGTCACAAGTGCAACAATTTTGGACATATTGCTAGAAAATGTAGAAGTAATTTTGTGAGTCCTCTACCAGAAATAAGAAGAAAAGGGTCAGAATGTCAGTGCCATGAATTAGATAAGGTTTGGAAGAAGATATCGGAAGAGAAAAGATCAAAGAAATCCATGATATCTTAGACTTCTCTACATGCTCAAAAGGAGATGAATTTGTGGATTATAGACATTGAATGTTCAAGTCACATGATCAGAGACAAAAGTAAGTTCACGAGTTTCAAGAAGTTTGATGGAGGTTCTATAACTCCGGGAAACAATTCTATTTTCAAGATTAACGACAAGAGTACTTTGATTCTTGATGGTGGAAGGAAAAACACTCATGATGTTCTATATGTTGAAGGATTAAAGCATAATCTTTTGAGTGTTATTCAAATGTGTCATAAAGGTTACCAAATCTCATTTAGTGCTAAAGCTTGTGAAATCTGGAAATCCAATACCAGGGAATTGATTGTGGAAGGAAGCACAAATAACAATGATATATATAATCTTAGTGAGTTGAATGGACAAAATTGCCTTACTATACAGAGAGAAGAGAGTTGGCTCTAGCAGGAAAGATTGGGACACATCAATTTTGATGACATTGTGAAGATCAACTCAAAAGGAATGGTCTAGGATGTTGGTTGATATATTTGGATTTTTAAATATTAACTTAAGGGTATGTGCAGGATCATGATGGGCCAAAAAGTGGCAATGAGAAAAAAATCACGTTTTGGATCTACTCAAAAACACGGAAATGCCGAGTTGACTTTTCTAGATTCGGGTGTCAGTACATTTAGCCGAGCCAAAGCCCAAACCTAGTTTCTACAAATCAGATATCCAATCCAAATCAGATATCCAATTTGTGGAAACATTATATAAAAGCCAGTCGAATCTTATAACTTCATTTTTCACTGTTTACACGCGGGCGCACAAGGAAAAGCGAAAATCCGATATCTACTTCTATCGGATATCTGATTTCAAAGGTAAGCATTTGGTTTTTTAAATGTTGTAATCAATTTTTCAAGTAGATTCTCGTAATTTGAAGTAGGTTTTATGAAATTTTTATCAAAAATAGGGTTTTCTATTGATTTTTATCAAAAACTAGAGTTTACATTGAATTTTTATTAAAAATTAATGTTTCTAAATGGATTTTGATTAAAAACTAGTGTTGTTGATGTATTGTAATAAAAAATTAAAGTTTGTTATGGATTAATGTGAAAAAGTAGGGTTTTTTTACAATAATTTTATTTATATTGTGTAATTTCAATTAGATTAATTAGTTTTTTAACTTTAATCAGGTATTATGGATAAGAATGAAAATTCACAAATGCCAAATGCTCCACCACCTCCATAGCCACCAATTGAAGACTTAATTGGTGAAAAATTGTGGCAATTGAGGGGCATTTGTGAAGTTTATAAGACAATCCCTCAATTGAGAGATATGACTAAAACATTGAAGGAAATAATAAAAAATATAGAAACCCTCTCCACCCAACATAATTCCTTTCATTCATGGTGAGAAGACATGAGGGAATATTATGGATGTGGATTGTCTTATGATGATGTGAAAGATCTCCAAATAACCAAAGCCCAAATAGCCTCTTTATTCATTGACCCCCGCACTGGTTTGCCAGTGAATGTTAATAAAACAAAACTTTCTATAAAATGGTACATTCATAGGGACATTATAGCTAACTTTTGGGATCGTTGGTGTATGGTTTTTGATAAACCACCAAACAATAATTATGATATACCATTTTACTTTATAAAAAAATTATATGTTGAGTTTGTGTTAGGGCATCATGTCAATTACATTGACATTAAACCCTTTCAGGGCATCGATGGAGGTATGCCTCAGTATAGACCAGGGATAGTTAGGGTAGTCCCATGACCAAATGTTCCCCTTCCTCCCCTTCCTCCCCTTCCTTCACCACCTCCAATATATCATCCAGTGATTATCCAAGATGCAGCCATGCAGACTATTCAGGCTATTCACTCTTTGAGTGGTCATTTGGTTTTGCATGCTTCTACAGTAGCTCAGCCACATTCTGGTCATGTTGGTGAAGGCTCGAGTGCTAGTGCATCCTCCTCCTTAGGTCCACATATTTATGTGCCACATACTTGCACTATGTGTCGCCATATATGCTTGGGTCCTCTTGTACAACCCGATAAGCATCCCTTGGACACTTCTGATTATGACCTCCATGATTTGGAAATTATAGATTAGTCACAGGGGAGTGAAGTGCACCCTACAGAGTCCTCTCCTGCTAGAGAGCCCGGGGATGCTGGAATAGTGACATAGGTAAGATTTAAGTTGTAATTTCATAAATTGCATTTGTTTTTAAATAAATATTAATAAGAGATAGTATCAAGTACTAATATTTATTTACATGGTCTATTTAATAGTTGATGTCTGAGGAGGAGCTCACACGGGTGACTGATAGCACCCCTAGGGCCATTTCATTTGGCTTGGACACACACATAGTATATATTTTTGCACTCACTCATTTACATTTTATATTATATACTTGCTTGTCATTTGAATTGTCATTAATGAAATTATATAATAACTTATATGCTTATCTTATTTTCCTCTTGTAGGAAATAACTAGTGCGAGTGAGGTGTAGCCTCGTCCAGAAGATGGAGGCACAAAGTTAGATAAGGGGAAGGTAATTGAACTGAAATTGGATTGAATTAAAAAATTTAAGATCTTATATTGATTATACATACATCGACATAGATTAGTAGTTTCATATGTACTTGTTAATTTTATGTACAGGAAATTATGAGCTATATAGATTTGTTGAGAAAGGACACACCGCCTAAAGGAGTAGGTATTGGAACACCTCAAGAAGTAGGTGTTGAAACACCTCAAGGAGGAGGTGTCAAAACACCTGAAGGAGCTAAAGAAAAATATCAACCTAAAGAGGTATGTGTTTATTTTATTTTCTGTTTGGTAAATATGTTCCTATTACCAATAATCATATGCTAACTTGGATCACATATATAGATTGGAATTTCAAATGTTGGTATGGTATATTCTAGTCCTCCTGACCCTTTGAATAGATGTATATTTCAAGTAATCAAGATTTCAATTTTAGAGTTCAATTAAAATTGAATGTATATTGATTTTGATGTTAATTATTCGATTTTAAATTATATAGTATAACTAATATCAATTGTGGTTTGAATTTTTCTTGTGAAGGTACCTTCAAAGAGGCTCCATTTTGATGATCCACTAGTAGTTCAGGATAAGATAGGCATTTTGGCATGTAAATTTTGAATACATATTGAGATGGCATATGCCACATTTTGTAAAACTTTTTTTGAGTTGGCGTCGATGCCATTTTTGTATATGGACATACACTTGATTATTGGATAATTTGATATATAGAAGTTGATAATCGAAATTTAATTTGTTCCTCATATGCATGATTAAACTCTTTGAAAATGTTAACTTGAGCAATGGTTAAATATCAATGTACAATAGCATAAAAAAGAATGGTTATATTATGTAGTTTATATTTATATCGCTGATTACATTGCATTACACATCTTTCAACTCAAATCATTACTTCACATTGCATACCTAAAACCTATGAGCAATTGTCAATTGCATTTGTTTGTCATTGAATTCTATGAGACCACATTTCTTTGAAGTTTTTTTTCAAATAGTCCACTACCTTGTCTATGCTACCACATTTTTCATACATGATAGCGATCAAATTAAGTTGTAATAAATTAAATGATAGCCTATGGATATTTAATTTATATTCATTTTATTTAAATGGATGAGGCCGACCTTCCTTGATATTATTTTGTAATTTATTATTTTCAAGAGAGGTTGACCTCCTTGAAGAGTCACCTTATTTTGTATAAATACAAGGTGATGTTTGTTCATTTCCTCAATCAAGTTCATTCAACATAATTTGCATTCCAAGCAAAAGTTCGCAATTGAGCAGCAGTGCTTCATCTTGTAGCAGCAGGCCGATTTCAAGGAGAAGCATATTTGATTGTATCTTTGCATCTAGGAGAGGTGCTATTATTCATTGTATCAAATTCAGCCATGAGTTGTTCCTGAGTTGTAAGAAAATTTCTTGCTGTGTTTATTATCTTATGTGTTGTATTTTTTGAGTGCTTTCAGTTGTATTATCTGATCATTAAAACACTAACATGGTATCAGAGCGGGTTTGAAAAAGATGGTATCAGTGGTGCAACTTTCATTCTCGAATTGATATGACCAAATAGACTATTCCAACACATACAGATGGGTACATTTACTTTAGTTATGGTTCTCTTTTGCACCCAAATATGCCGAATCACTCTGAGCTGCATTGGACCTATGATTTCCCTTAAGAGTCCAAAGTGCTAAAAGGCAGCAATCTTTGATGGACTATTCCTCAGAAATCGTGATGCTTACAGACTCTTCGTCTGATGATATGGGATCATGTTTGGACCATCTCCAATAAGCTCTCTTAGTTTTTGCTATCTCAAAGGTGTTTTCCTGTGGTGATGAGTTTTCAGTTGAGGGAAAAGTTGTCAGATGCAAGCAATGCAAAGTTGCAAAGTGGTGCAACTTTCATACTCGAACTCGTACGACCAAACAAACTCTTTCAACAAATTCAAATGGGTACATTTACACTAGGTATGGTCCTCTTTTGCACCTAAATATGCCAAATCACTTCGAGCTACATTGGACCGATGATTTCCCTTAACAATCCAAAGTGCTAAAAGGCAGCAATATTTGACGGACTATTCCTCAAAAATCATGATTCTTACAGACTCTTCATCTGATGATATGGGATTATGTTGGGACCATCTACAATAACCTCTCTTAGTTTTTTCTATCTCGAAGACGTTTTCCCATGGTGATGAGTTTTCAGTTGAGGGGAAAGTTGCAAAGTGGTGCAACATTCATACTCAAACTCATACGAGCAAACAACTTATTCCAACATGTCTGGATGGGTACATTTACACTAGGTATGGTCCTCTTTTGCACCCAAATATGCCGAATCACCCTGAGCTGCTTTGCATCGGCGATTTCCCTTAAGAGTCTAAAGTGCTAAAAGGCAGCAATCTTTGACGGACTATTCCTCAGAAACTGTGATGCTTACAGACTTTTCGTCTAATGATATGGGATCATCTACAATAACCTCTCTCAGTTTTTTCTATCTCAAAGGAGTTTTCCCATGGTGATGAGTTTTCAATTGAGGGAAAAGTTGCCAGATGCATGCAGTGTAAAGTTGCACATTGCAAAGTGGTGCAACTTTCATACTCAAACTTGTATGACCAAACAGACTATTCCAACACGTCTGTATGGGTACGTTTACGCTAGGTATGGTTGTCTTTTGCATGCAAATATGTCGAATCACTCTGAGTTGCATTGGACCGACAATTTCCCTTAAGAGTCCAAAGTGCTAAAAGGAAGCAATCTTTGACGGACTATTCCTTGGAAATCATGATTCTTATAGACTCTTCATCTGATGATATGGAATTGTGTTCGAACCATCTACAATAACCTCTCTCGGTGTTTTCCCATGGTGATGAGTTTTCAGTTGAGGGAAAAGTTGCAAAGTGGTGCAAATTTCATACTCGAACTCGTATGACCAAATAGACTATTCCAACACGTCTGAATGGGTACGTTTACGCTAGGTATGGTCCTCTTTTGCACCCAAATATGCCGAATCACTCTAAGCTGCATTGGACCGACAATTTCCCTTAAGAGTCCAAAGTGCTAAAAGGCAAGAATCTTTGATGGACTATTCCTCGGAAACCATGATGCTTACAGACTCTTCATTTGATGATATCAGATTGTTTTGGGACCATCTACAATAACCTCTCTCATTTTTTGCTATCTCGAAGGCGTTTTCCCGTGGTGATGAGTTTTCAGTTGAGAAAAAAGTTGCCAAATGCAAACGGTGTAAAGTTGCAAAGTGGTGCAGCTTTCATTCTCGAACTCGTACAACCGAATGCATTGTTCCAACACATATGGATGGGTACATTTACACTAGTTATGGTCCTTTTTTTCACCCAAATACGTCGAATCACTTCGACCTGCATTAGATCGATGATTTCCCTTAAGAGTCCAAAGTGCTAATGTCAATGAAATGTGGGCGTGGAAAGATTTAAGGTTGGATCAAGATTCTACAAGTCCTAGCTCTTGCATCAGAAAACTCTTACCCAATCAACTTGAATCAATTACATGGGAAATGAAATTCACGTGAACTTTTTATATTTTTGTTTATTGAAAAAGTGGCAAGCCATTGTAATTTGTTATATATAAATAGGATATATTACAAAATCTAGTTCAAATGAGCATACCGACAAGAAAGAGCCAGGAAGAAAACCTTCAGTTGTAGCTTGATTAAGTACAAAAATATTTTCACATTTTAAAGATACCCTTTATACAATGCCAGACATTTGACCCATATTTCAAAAAACATCACTGGATATAGATTATGCCTATGCATTTTGGAGTGACAAGCACCTATACAAACCATCAAGATAGCAGTTAAACTACATACAATAGAAAATATGTTTAGAATAACCAGTCTATATTATTGTAATTTTTCACATACCTCTCTAAAAGGATCAGAGCTACCTATTGTTGTAGTAGGTCCACAATCAATACCATGTTCAACATCTTCAATTTCAACATTTTCACCTTGAAAATTTTCAATATCAATTTGAACATTTTCATTCCCAATTTGAATATCATGTTCTACATTTTCACCTTGAACATATTCAATTTCCTCTTCACTTGAAAAACCATAGGGCTTAGGTTCACCAATATTTAACATACCTTGTCTTTCCTTCCTATGACCTTCTCTATCTCTTTGTCTATATTCTGATATTTGTTCTTTTGTAAGATTTCTCTTACGCTTTTGCTTCTAACGACTGCTACTCCCCATTATACCTCATAAAAGTTGCTAAAAAATCATTCCTTATGACAAATTTGAGTACATGATGCTCCAAAAAGTTGATTTTTGTCTCTTCCTATTTGAAACCACGCATTTGTCGCCTACAAAGTGCTGCAAACAAAATGTACGGTCCGTTGGAATGCACAAAAACGGCCCACATGGGGTTTTTCTATGATCCACAAATCCGACATCCAATATAATCAGATATTTGATTTGCAAAACATGTTCTACAATGGTAAGATTTTGGCTCTACACCTCAAAGTTTCACAAATCGGATATCCGATTTTTACACACATAGACCTAAGAGTTAATGGTAGAGAGTGGGAGAGAGGGAGGAGAGTGGGAAGGAGGGAGGGAGAGTGGGAGGGAGAGAGGGATGGATAGGGAGAGAGAGGGAGAGGGAGAGAGAGG